>NW_010585308.1:411665-478093 GCF_000705375.1 Tinamus guttatus
GTGAGGTCCACGGGGGGAGAACATGGTGAACAGGGTGGATGGTGATCTCTTTACAGCAGCTACAGCCCGAGGCGGATGCCCAAACAAGCCGCCATCCAACTTGCATGCATTTTTCTCCACAAAACAGAGAACACACGGGGCTTCTAGATAGTCAGTCCTGTACTCTGACTTAATTGCAAGAGGGGAAAAATAAGCCTAGCTACAGGGATTGGTAGCTGAATCACAGCTCATAGCCTGCAAGGATGGGGCTCAATAACTGGGGAGGCTCATTCTCTCCTAATATCATTGATTGGCTCACTGTGTGCCTGAAAACCTTCAGGCTTTTATTCCGTACCAAGGAACAGTACAGCGGACCCGATGTTTACCCCCTCCCTGTCTCTCCTCGCAGACATAAATAGTGCTATGAATGCAAAGAAATAACTGTGAAAAACCAAGTGTCTCTTAATCAGGGAAACCTGAACTGAACTTAATACACCAGACCTGGAAAATCTTCAGTAACCAGCTCTCCATAAAGATACCATATGGAGGCAATGTGCATGTAATACAGTGTTTTGAACTGGCTTGTTCATTTTAGCAAAGAGAATTATTATCAAATTACTTCAAAATATTTACACTGGAAGATATGGTTCTCCCTATTTATTTTTGTCTGCAAAATATGGTAATCTTTTCATGCACAAACAGCGTCATCCAAAGCTAATGATGCTGACCCCAAGATAATTCACTGGCACTGCTTAATAGGACAATGGCAATCAACTCCTTTAAAACAACTGGAGAAATTAAGAATAAATAAACCCCAAAAATGATGGATCGGCTGGGCTTTAAAGGATCACCTAGTGGTTGTTAAGCCTAATTTAAATACAGGAAGAATATCACATTTCATCAGCTTTCATCTTCAAATTTAAGAGCTTCTTAAGTCCTCATTTATAGCTGAAGTGTCACATTAACACCGACAAAATCCATTTGCCACAGCAAGGTGTTCAAGTTCCTCTCCTTGTTTTCAATCATATTAATTTTCCTCACTGTTCTTTGTTTGTTTTTAGAAAACAAACAAATGAGAATTTTGTGTTCATTAGCCTCAAGTTCCTCCACAAACATTTATGTGTTTTTTGGGATGAGGCTTGTGAACATCACTGGCATTCAGCCTAACTGCACTTTGAAATCCCCAGCATTTCTAACCCTCTGGATGCTATTCCATCTATATCTCACTCTAAAAGGTGGTAAAATAACATAGCATCTAAAAATACATTTCCTAAATGGGAGGTCAAGTCTTCTGAAATATGCAATTGTCCCAAGTTTAAATAATAACTAGTATTAAAAGTAAATGAGAGCTTTGTCTGAGGCTGTCCGGCATTACCATTCAAGTGAAGCCATTCATCCTTTCCCATCCTCCCTGGCCATGGGACAAAGCCAACACCCTGATTTGTACCTTGATCTCTTCCTTGGAAAATGGAAATCTTCCTCGGTCTGCATACAAGGAAGAAGAGACAACAGGATTTTTCCTTAAATTTTGTTTCCCTGTTATTTAATAAGGTGTGTTTTCCAACGGAAGATAAGGGCATCTTCTACTTGGATATCAAGACTTAGAAAACAGGTATCCTAAGGCCTCTTTGACTGTGATCAAATGTGTCTGAAATTGGCATAGTGGGCCAGATACTCTTGGGAAACGGGAAAAAATAACAGAAAGTCTTTTTCTGAGAGTTGTCCTCTTGAGGGAAATATTATTTTCTCCCCCATAAAGGTGTATTTGCTTGCTATGCAGACATTACTCTTTCAGGACTCTGTATGAGGAGCCAGACACAAGTCTATCCCAGCAGATATCCTAAGAAAAGCAAAGAAACCTTCAGTTCATCACCAGGCCTCACCCCAGCCCCTCAATCCCCAACTAGAACAACTGCATCACCTTGCAACAGCTGAAATACCCAGTCTGAGACCCTCACTGGTGTTAATTAGTGGCCTTCAGTTGATTTATGTTCGCTGTCATCTGCTCCGCTCTAGTTATATTTTCACCACTGCTATTGGTAAAAAGCTTGAGAAATTCCCAGCTGGCAACATGGTTCTTTTTTCGCTCAGCTATCATAGCTGCACATAGGGAAAAAAAAAAAAAAACCCTACATTTCTGCACCCCTGCTCATAGCAGCTATCCCAGACCTGCAGTCTCTTTGTAGGAGGCAAAAGCAGAGAAGCTGCCTCAGTGGCTGCAGTTCCCTTCCCTGGTGCCTCCATGCCCAAACTCACCTGCCTCCTGTGGGCAGCCACGCTCTCTGCTGCTGCACATTCTTTTTGGTGGCTCTTCCTGCAGAAGTGGAGCAGCTGGAAAGCCAGCAATGAGCAGTGGGCTGGGATTGCAGGTGTGGAGGCTTGGAAATGGGTCACTGTAGGAGAATTTCACCCTCCAAGACACATGATGCAGGGGGCATAGTTGCAGTGATGGACTGCTTAGACCTGTCCAGCAATTCCCAAACAAGTAGAAAAACACTGAGGACACAATTTTTTTTGCAAAAATGGTGCCAGTACAGGCCAATACATTTGATTCACAAGTGGAAGGAAAAAAAGAAAAAAAAAATCATTTTTTCCACCCTCCCACAATCATTCCCCTCTTTGCAGCCAATTTCCTGCTTCCAACTCTTTTTTTTTCCTCTTTTTTTTTTCTTTCTTTTTTTTTCTCTCTACCTTTATCTAGAGCTGTTTTCTTCCTGCTGTCTCTGGAACTGAAGCATATTGTCTTCAGTGGATCTGTCTACGCGTTTGAAGATAGGCACGAACAGAGCTGCTCATAAAATCAGCACCCTGAAGAGATGAGATCATTTCACACGTGCTGTTTGTTTCCTGTTATAGTGGGGAATTTACAGTGGCTGCTGGCCACTATAAATACTAAACTGGCAAGAGGTGTTTCTCATATATTTTACCACAATATTCACAACTGCATGTTTGTCCTAAGAGTCATATGATTTGTGGTAATTGATTTGGGTGGCTTTTCTTTCCTAATTAACTGTTGTCATGATGGAATGATGCAGTTCTTGTACACAAAGCAGAGCTGAGAAGTGATGTTCAGAAGAGGGTAATAGCTGGAAGATGGAGGGAATCCTGGCTACCAGGAGAGCTAAGAGATGGGTCAGGAAGCCAATTAGCCATGGTGTTTCTGAGTGCTGCTTACATTAAAGGTTTATATTAAAGTGGACATGAACTCAAGCTACAGTGGTAGCAGTGAGCTCAAGCTTCCTATACTTGTGGTCAAGCACCCTGCAAAATGCATTTCTTTTAAAGACTTTTTAAGACTTTTTTTAAGACACATACCAAGAAGATCTGCTAAGTATTGTTGTGGCAGGCTTTGCCTTTTGCTGGTGGCTACATGAATGTGCCCCTTCCCAGCTCTAGCAATGTAAGGGTGAGACCCTGGAGCAACCCAGACACACAAGCTCTGACTTCTCTGCAAAATACTCCACTTGCATTCGGAGCAGAAGGATGTATAGCAGAAGGAAAGACCATACGGTGTTTATGGAGAGAAAGAAATCCCAGCTGCCCCCTAACCAGCCTTGATTTACTTTTGCATGCCAAAGACCAGGAGCAAATGTTGATACTGTTGGCTAAAAGTGAATGTATGTCTCACCATTACTCTATCTGTTGGGCCAAAGCATTTAACCTTTGTTTAGCTGGAATGCATACTGCTATTCCTCTGCTTGCTTATTTTCACCAGACCACTTAAGAGTGCTTAAAACTTCTAGAGTGGAATCCTTTCAAGTTTCTAGCCTTGATTTTAAGAGTGGACTGAAACCCCATGTCATGTGAATTCTTCAAGAAAACATGAAGCTTAAGTCTTATTACAGAGATACCTTTTAAGAAACTTGCAATACAGTTCAAGAGGTCTCCATGAGCCCAGCCTTGAGATGCAGAGACCGTGTTCATAGCATACTAAAACCCTCCTCTTCTCGTGCTACGCATAGCAGCTGCTACAGCACAGCTATAAGGCACTTAAATTCAGGTGGCACTTCCAACAGAAGTTGTATATTCTGTTGGCACTTCCTTGGTATTTCTACCTTGATCAGATAATATGAAATGCACAATTGCCTATGTCTATCACTAGAAATAGGCTATGGGTTATAAACAAGACTATATAAAAGACTAATTCCAATCCTACTACATGAGAACTCTAAGGAGTTCTTAAGGGTGACCTAATTGGATCAGGCCAGCCAGGTGCTACACTTCTCTATATTGGCTGGGATGGCAACTTCCACTAGGCAAAAATAGAAGCATTTCTAAAATAAAGCATTTCTGAATTTCAGTCACAATATTTTGATTTGCACTAGAATATTCTACTACTCAAATTTTCACTGTGGGAAAAAATGCCCGTTTTTCTGTCAGTTTCAGTAACTAGGCCTTGGTGCAACTAACCTGTACCCAGACACAAACATACCAAGGAAGGTCTTTTTCCTTTAGTTTCAAACAGATAAGCCAAGGAGATAATGGCAAGTTTTCTTCAAATTACAACCTCCATGTCATTGTTAGTTCTTTCCTCCTGCAAAGATTTCCAGATGAGGAGAAGACAGTTGTTTCTACCTGAAAGAAAGATGAAGTTACAAGGAACAAGAATAAACTGTTAAAGCAATGCCTAGGAAAGAGCATAACTGATGCTTTCCGTGTGGTGAAATATTGCCTCTGATCCTAGGTTTCAAAAGTTGTGCTCGCGAGGAGAAGGAATGTAGTTAAGTAAACACAAACACATTTATTCTGTTGCTGGATCTGAAAAAAAAGCCACTTAATCAAGTAACAGGAAACCATTTCATCTCCAACAAGAGGTTGAACCTCCTCCTTTTTCCCCTCTCTCTCATTTCCTTTTCCCTCTCCAATACCTTAATAACAGTGGTGTTAACAATATTCCCAGCATGCCCATTGGCAATATTGAGGAGATCTATATGCTTCTATTAACATTAATTGGCAACATTGCCCCTGATGGACAAGCTATTATCTTCCTAAGCTTTAGTTGTCTCAGTCTGAATACTTATCTTTATCCAACTGGTAAAGTCAAGGTCCCACTCTATTGTTTTCTCCCATAGAGGGTGATTTATTTGATAATACGGTTTCAAACACAATTTCTTCCTAAATTATCCTATCCATTCCATTATTTCTTTTCTATTATCTCGAAGCTCCAAAATACTAGGTAAAAAAATTAGGTGCCAAATTCACTGTAAGTTTAGAAACTCAGACTGACATCTCTAAATCCCTTTGATGAGATTCTGCGATGTCCTTCTGTCTTTTCAATTAACTTGGAGTGGTGCAGTGGTGATAAAAAGATCTGGTCAGTATTTGTCTTCCAGATGTCGTGTAAATACAAGTGTCTGTATTTCATCTACGCTTACTCATTGCTGCAGTAGCAATGCACATTTTTATTTGATAGAGGTCATGCTTACTTCCTTTCCATGCCACAAAGACATTTTGTGAGTGTGGAGAGTGTGATGATCAAACAAAAAATAAAATAGACTGGAACAGGTACGAGTCAGAGATGTTCTCAGGCAAAACACTGGTGTTTATTATCAGGACAACCAAGTCTTTAGTACTGTGATATTGTCACAGCAATTCAGAGCTGAAACATTTTATAAATATTAAATTGCTAAGGAAATGGAAATCCACAGTGTATTGGTTTCAGAATGTTATTTCTACCTGTCACTTCAGTCCTGAACGTACGATCTCTGGTATGGCAAAGAACCTTTCCAATATGAAGATGCAGATGTCAGGATTTCCCTTGCAGCTGTATATGAGAAGAGCAATTCCCATTGCTCTGATTTTCTCCTGGAAGTTATTTAAACTGTTTTCCTATTGTTATTTTCTTCTGCTCACAGAAAGAGAGCTTGGTTCCTATTCTGTAGTTAAATATCTTAATTAACATCCAGCGCTTAGATAGGTATTGTGCTGACAAAAATAAACAAGAAACATTGCCCTTCTGCCCAGGATGTGCCTATCTGAGGCCAGCACTCTCTGTTGACCAAAACTCATTATCAGACAACAAGCCAGAAAGCAAATTGATTTTGCCTAGCTGATGACTACATGATGACTCCGGCTGGAGAGCACATCCACAACATTCCCAGCAACACTGCATCTATGGTCTGTTTCATAGACATAAAGTGTGGCAAACTGCCAGCTGGAGAATCTTAAGGCACAATCCCAGAAACATGTGGAAGAGTAGTTTACAGAAATGTCCTTCTCATATTCCTCCGTATAAAATTCCTCATAAAGGGACCTCTGATTTGTCCAACCAGCACGAGCACCTGCCTGAAGGCCAGCTCTTGAGAGATGTGCAGTGCATATGGTTTCCACTGCCACAAGCCCTGGGTTTAGACAGTTTCTACTTTTCCACAAACCCACCTGAAGGGGCATGAGCACAGAGTCTGCCTGGCTGTGTAGTGCTGAGTGGAACTGCTTTTCTTTGTTATTGCCTTCAAACCTCTGTAATAAAGTCTTATAGTTTCTTCTTCTGTGTAGGGAGAGCTCAACTTCAGGCAACGTTTTGCAAACAGCCAAGAAGAGATCTGGGTGTTTAGCATCTCATAATAACTGGAAATCTTTCCTTTGCCTCGAACTTGCAGCTTGCTCAAGAGCAGGGTTATTGTACTGAAACAGAGGAGAGGAAAGCTGCAAGCTATCAAGCAGAGTACAAGCAGATTAGGAAGAAATGAAATTCATCATTACAGTGCCTTCTTGGTCAAAAGTTCACCAAGAGAGATGGGAGCAATATGATGCCACCCATCTCCTTTTAATTGGCTTGTAGCTGGTTCCTACCATGCTCAGGCAGATATGGTGTCAAGAGAAGTCACGCAAAGGCAGAAAGTTTTAATTATTTGAAAATAGCCGGCTTCATCCTGGGCAGCTGTGGTTAGGACTCAACTGGGAGAAATTAAAAAAAAAAAAAAAAAAAAAAAAGGAGGAGGAAAATGTTTTCTGGAGTAAATCTCTGCAAATTTGTTTCCAAAACATCTGCATCCACATTTATTAATGTGAGAGAGAAGTTATTCAACAGCAAATGAGAAAGAAAAAAGAAAAATGCCATATACATTTGTTCAAACGTGAATATTTGTGGCAAAAGTACTGTGTGATACTGTAGAATTTACATAAACCCTTCTCTCAACTCAGAAAAATTTCTGTCTGGAAGGGGAAGAAAAGGCACCCCATGTAATACATTATGAAGTGCAAAGCAAATGGCTGTATACTGAATACCTGAAACATTAAAGAAGTTGGGCTGAAATACCTTCACACAATATGTACAACATCCATTAGTTTTGAAAACATGTTAAAAAAACCTATCTCATAGAAAAGTGACAAAGAAACAGCAGCAAAGGTAACTAAAGCAAAGATGACTAAACCTGTTGCTCACCATGAGCAGATTTGTGCTGGACAGCGTTGGTCAGGATGGATTGTACTGCTCCCAGCTTCCTCTCTTTTTTTTTCTCAGCCAGTGTGGGGAAGTAGAGGCACACACGGGTGTTTGCTCTGGCCTGCTTGCTGCCCTTCCTTGCAGTCTGAAAAGCATAAGCACCGTCAGCAAGAAGGAGATGCCACAGGGTGAAGAAGCGCCGGCAGGCCAAGATCCCAGCAGCAGAGAGAGACCAGGACACCGTGGAGTGGTAGAAGGCAAAACAAATGTCTTTGGAGACACGGAAGGGGACTACATAGTGGGTTTTGCAACTAGAAAGTCACTGAAGGGAAAGCCCCTTCAAGGACACAGTAGATGATAGGATGGAGATGTGTTCTAGTTCTTGA
Organism: Tinamus guttatus; assembly: GCF_000705375.1. The sequence continues at coordinate 419,415 of NW_010585308.1, forward strand.
ATTTCCCCTTTTAAAATGTCATACTTATAGCGCCAGGTCTAACCAAATTTACTTACCAATAATAAAAGCCCCTGTGGTGTTTCTGGGGTGCTCCTGTAAAGCCACAGTGCAGACAAATCTTCTAGACGTTTCTGTCATGGAACCAGTCACAAGCTCTTTATCTGGCAGCATGATAAGTTTGAAACGTTGCTACAGCTACTCATGTAAAGATGAACATCTCTAGCTCTTAGCATGGACAAAACACACCACGGACACATAATGAAATGGGAGAAGCCAGGAAAAAAAAGCATTCCTGGTAAAAGTGCTTATTTGGCATTTCTTGCAAATATTTCAATCAAACCGACTTTCCTCATGATATGAAAACAAGCCCCAGCTGAGACTCTCTGGTAAAACCTAGCCCCAAGTCTACATTGTCCTAATACCTATAACTAATAGGATTTTTAAAAATGTGTACTGTTGTTATAACCCACTTCCAACTAGTGTTCCAGAGTACTTTATCATTGAGGCCAGAGAGAAACTAATGAGACTCAAAGGTAGAGCTTTGAAAAAACACATCACACCTTTGTTTTCAGCCTTATGAAGCTAGGGAGAGATCAGAGGAAATATTTGCTGCTGATCGAATATTGATTTATTAAAAAAAAAGAAAAGAAAAGAAAAAAGAAAATAAAAGAAGCCTGGCCAATTATGACTATCTGCTTGCCATATTTTTTCAGGGCTGTTCCTGATACCTGTGCCCCTGGGATTTAGTTTAGCACATCAAAGTGTCTGGCAGCATCAGTGTTTCTTCGTAGCTCTAACAGGATCAGCTCAACAGTAACTCCCCCTGAGCATGAATGTGTAGAGCTGCTGAAAATCACCCTAGCAAAACATTTTGAACTAAAAAAAGGCAAGTTTGTGCAGGGAGGAGGAATAAATGAAGCCATGCACAGCAGTTCAGAAATGCCTGCTTTTCCTCTTCTCAGGACAAAATAAAAATACAGGAAAAAATACGAAGAGAAAAATCAGTAACCAACTTATGAGACATAAGTGCTTGCTACAAAAGTTGTGGAGATTTTTCTTTATGACAATTACTCTCTTTTCAAAACTCAGAAGCTACGTGTAATATTTTGCTTTTCGGCAACATGACAGAGCCCTGCAACTGTGCAGAAAAGTCCCATTTCTGGCAATACCTGCACAGAGCCACCTTTAAGCAACATGCCTAGTCGTACTGCAGGCCACGGACCTTCTTGCCTACCCTTCTTGCACGGACAGGGCTCTCCCCTTCCAGCAGTCCAGTTGGCCTGGCAACATTTGGCCTTTCCAGCTGTGCCAGAGTACCCGGATGAGTCCTGGATATTCCAGAGGCACACCTAGCAATGCCAAAATGTGTGCTTTTAGTTCACATGTCCCTCCTGAGCACAAGTTCCTTTCCAAAGGCGACCTTGATGAAACGCTTGAAATGAGGCCAAGTGCACCCACTGCCTTATGCAGTTGAGTGTGCCCTTAAGTGCTTGCAGAATTAGGGTGCTAGCTGATACAAAACATGCTTATAACCATCCTGAAAGCTTAACTGCTTCATACTATAAATAACCATTTTCCTTTCTCCCTTGTGATTGTTTGGGCATTGCTTTAAGCTTCTCAGTTCAAAATAAACACAGACAAAAACAATGTGTTAGAAGGTGCCAATCTGTGCATAAGGGAAAGGCATGTGCAAGAGTGTGAGCTATTTTTTGAAAGTCTGACAGACTCACGCAATGTTTTTCTTAGTTTAATAACAGATAATCATAGCTATCAAAGTACATGTGCTGCAGCAGCGAGCAGAGGATGATACAGACTAATGCTCAGGTCTTTGGCTAGTGGGACTCACTTCTTCAGAGCTGAACTATTTGCCAAAACTGACATTGAAAAGGAAGATGGAGAGACATCTCCTTGGATCATATGGGCCTTTCATCTAGTTCCTAACAACCGCGAGCGCTGCTCATTTTTCTGCTCTCATTTTGATATGTTTTTGTTCATCTGGCTTCTGCAGTTTTGCAATACAGATCTGTTTCGGGGGACACAGCTAGAAAAGGCCAATGCTTACAGTCAAGTGAGGATTTTCTAATCCATGCAACCCGGCACCTTGATGAACGTGCAGCTAAGGCCACAGTTCTGACTACTGAGTTGGCTCAAAGTTATTTCAATGGTCAGCGAGAAGTCTATCAGTCAAGGCACAAGGCAAACACGCTGAGAGGCAGGGCCAAACAGCAAGAAACCACGGAGAATGCAATGTAATGGAGTCCAAAATAGAAAAGGGGCAAACCAGTTATCAGAGAGAACAAGAATTCTGCAGCAGAAGGCAAGAATATAGAGGAATCTACAGAAACGCAGCTACAGCCAAGCAGAATGTTGAGCAACCAAGAGAGCTTGCCCTTAACTTTTGACAGAACAGACTGCCTCAGACTATCAACAGATTGGGAAAAATCGCATTTTAGGCTCCCAGGTTATTTGCTGCCTTGCGACATGCGGTTTTGTAGATCATAAGCAGATGGCCTCTGGCCATTTTGAGAATGTCAATTACCTGTGATGGCAAAAGAATGGGCCCAGCAGGGCTGGACTGCATTGGGCTGCCTAAATTTTGATTCACAGAATTTTTGTGCTGTTCCTTTCTTTTTTGACTGAAGACAAGCGCACCATAATGCTCATTTAGTCTGATCCTTCATCTTCATATAGTCTTTACAGTCTGGAAGAACTTGGGGGTATCCAGTAGTTCCTGCTCTCAACTTGCCTCCTTTCCCTTCTCCTGTTGGCTTTTCTTCCAGCTCTTGAAGTCAGTGAGGTCCTTTGCTTTCACTGCACACATGTGGCTTTGCGTTTTGCTGGGCAGCAAACCATACTGTAAGTCACGTCGAGTTTGTTTTATTCAGCTGTTTTCCAGCCACACACGTACAAAAGCTGTTTTTATCTCTCACCTCTCATTCAGATGTTATCTACGCCTCCGCTTTTCTAAGTTGTGCTTGCTTTATGACCTGCTGCTCAGTCTCAAAGTTGGCAGGTGTTTGCTGTATTCGTGTACAGATTATTTCTCTTATCTTCAGCAGAACTGCCCTGGAGATTTTGCTCTAGATTGTACCTTTCATAAGGTTTTAGGTGTCACTCGGTTTAGAGGGTACCACACAGAGAGCCATCTCTACAGAAATGGATAAGAGAACAGCCAGGAAAAATGAATTTACAGCAACGCCCACACTACCTACCTAGTCTAGTTAAAACAGTACTGCCACGGCATGGGATATCTCTGAAGCTTTCTCTTTGTGTCTCCTCCTTGTGAAGGCAAAGGGAGATTTTCTCAAGTCCTGCACTGGGAACTGGAGGGCACTGAGAGTGCTTGCCTCAAACAACAGCACGCCTCAAGCATCCAGGAGAATGCTTTGGAGAGGGAGCAAGGGATGCAGTAAAAAATTCATCTTCACAAATAAATGTCCAGAATGATATCATACTCTGACACTGCAGTGGCCGCAACTGGAAAATGTTCTGTTGCTTTTTAAATGAGAAAGTCATTGTATGGCAATATTTCTTCATCAAGCACACCTTACATTTTTAACATTGCCGGGAAGACTGTTTAAATATCTTAGCGCAAAGGGAATGTTTGCAATAATACTGTCTACTGAAGAGACACAGCCCACAAAGCTCAAGATGGGCTTTACTGCCAAGTCTCCTTTTAGCAAATGAATTCCTATCTGCATGGGGAGGAGAATGCGGGAGAAATTTCAGAGAGAGATAATAAGACATATCTCCACCAGAATTACAACTATGTAAAATTTGGTATGAACTCAGTCTTTCTAACCTAACGAACATGAGCTCCTCAGTTTTGTTGAGCTAGATTGTTGCAATCACACACATGTGACCTGAAATATATGCTCGTTTTTAAAACAAATTAAATAACACTTGAAAATAGAGTTGACCAGATGATGACAAGTGTTTCTATTTCATGGTAGTTCTGGAAGTCTTGGACCGTGGTGTGCTGTATAACTAAACCCCACTGGATACTTTTTTTCTAAAAGTTGAATTCTCTATTTCTGGATAGCTTTTTCCCCTGATTCCTACCTTCCCCCTCCTCCTTCCACCCATCAAAATTTAAGCTTTTACTTGCAACTACAGCATATGTCTAAGCTGCATAAAGTCTTCTTTCTACTCCCTAGTTTCAATCACAGCATGGATTACTACACTCACAGAGGGCAAGGGTTTGAACTTGTGCTTTTTTTTTTTTATATCCAAGGCTAGAGTGCTAAACCCCAAGAGCTTAAGAAAACAGAAAGATTTGGAAACATCACTAAAAGCAATACACAGCCACCAAAAGTTATGATGTGACATGACATCATATTCTGGCAGAGACTGAGTCAATCAGAAATGTTCCTACCAGTCCCTATATGGTTGAGCTGAAGGCCTCTTGTAAGGCTCAAGGATGGTTATTGAATTGCAGGCCATATTTTGTCTAGGGATCTACTAATGAAATGGAATCATTTCTAGGACAGAGTGCAGGTGCCAGCTTCTCAGCTGCTATAAATCAGCATAGCTCCATGCATTTAAACCAACTGAGTACCCAACCAAGGTGTCCACCTATTTCTATTGTTTATTAAGCTGGAGGATGAAATGTGGATATTTCATGGATGGGGTGGGAGTAGCTATTTGGTAATGCAGCCATGGACTGCTAAGTGGGAGTTAGTTACAGACAAATGCTTGCTCATGTGCCTTGTAGGCATCTGGTGACAGATTTGCAATGTCTATTCGGGAGTGGAGTCATTTTGAGAAATTTGCTTGGCCGTGACTCTCAAGGTTCAGCATTTAAGCAACTACACACTGAAAACTGCTATAATTTGTTTGAGAGAAAAATAATAATAATAAAAAAGCCTTAGAAGAAGTTATACAAAAGGAAAAATACAGTTCCCATCATATGGAAGAGGATTCTTAGCATACTGAAAGAGATAGCAGCACTTGTGTGAAGGTGGTTTTACAGAGTAAGAGTAAATTAGAATGAAATAGATAAAAATCCTCTCATAGTTCACTCTTGAAGTATAATCATACAGCATCTGCCTTCATGTCTATAGTCGCACTGCAAAATGAAGGACACAGTCTGCCAAACATACATTTCCAGAGTGGGATGACATCTCCCATCTCTGAAACCTACCTTCTGCCTCAGTTAATTAGGTTTTACATTAACTCTTCCAATTCTCTTTCACTGCTATAGGAGGTTTTGGTGACATTGGTTATTACGGTACCTCTAAAATTTTGATCTTGCTAATACGAGGATAATCTGACTTTCTGGTATCTTTTTCTTTGTCCTTATTCTTTAATTACACAGACTTCCTGAAAGTATTTAGTTCCCCAAAATGGAGAAGGACTTCTCTGGAGTTCAGCCCTGCTCCTGTAAAACTCAGGAAGCACGGTGGCAGGGAGAAGAGAAGGAAGGCATTGCTAAATATGCACCTTTTCTGACATTCACCTTCTCATTTACTTACATAGAGATGAGGTGATATTGATGAGGTCTTTTAAAAATCTTGCCAGTTCAAAAATCTATTTCATTTTTTAATGTGCCCTTCCATTTATGAAGCACCAATAACCTCTCCTTCTCATTTATCCCTCATTTTACCTTATTAATTTATCTGTTTTTCACATCCTTCTGGTTTCTTTACATGGCACCTAATATGAAGAAGGCTTTTTGCCTATTACAGATCTCAGTCACCTGATCACGCTCATCGTGGCAGGACACCACTATGGGCCCCTTTTCCCTGGTATTTCCCTCTTTCCTAACGGCATTATGATGCTGCCTTGCGGCTTGCGGGCAGAACTGATTCAAAAGACATGTTGGGTCACAAAAACAAAAGGCACAGTTTCCATAGGAACGGGCTGCCTCTCCTAAGCGTGGCCAAGCCTGGGCTGGAGGGCACAGCAGACACCGTCTCCGTGTTGCATATGCAAAACCCATGATGGGAAGGGAGTGTTTCTGAGCCGCGGGTGCCTCGCTCCGCACGTACGCCCATGTGTGCATACGGCCAAACGGTCGTGAAATCTGCAGAGCTAGATATAGGCTGAATTGCTCCCCTGAACCTGGACCTATACATTATTAGATTCAGCACTGGAGTTGGAGCTTATTGGTTACAATATCCATTGCGAATTTCTACATAATAAGCTCCTCCTTAATGCTGTGGCAAGGGGGTAGCATATGCTCACTCTTGATTCAAACACTTAGGAAATTATTTTGATTCCAGAACTAATTAGCTGGACTTAATCATTCCTACTAGTACTATACAGACTGTAAGCAAGCTATCATGTGATTCCCTACCAGCCTGATATATTTCAATTTAAACATAACTTAATAATTGCAGCACCAATTAGTTAAAATGTAAGTAGGAAAAAAACATTCGATGGAGACATCTTAATTTAAATATAATCCATTAAGCAAAAACTGCCATTCTAATTAATGATAATGTAGCACAATTAGGAAATAAAGTTTGATTGGTACATCAGAATTTAAACCTAATTAGTAACTGCTATTCTAATTAGTAAATGCAGTACGTTTAGTGTAGGGCTTTGTCAGGGAAAAGTGTATGTACAGTAGAGATGGTGATGGGGAAGAGGTAGGAGAAGAATTAACCCAAGTAGCATAGAGCAGAGTAGGGCAGCTGGAAATAACAGCACCCAGTCCTTCACCAAAGCACATGTAACCCTCCAGCACAAGAAGCAATCTGTCCTGCAAAACTAACCGTGAAGCAGAATGCACCATCACCTTTGGGTGGTCTATACCTATGGCTAATTATTTTCAGGGTCTAGACTGAGTGTTTTATTACCAGCTTGATTTTTCGTGTTTCTTCTTTCCAGATCTGTATCAGCAGGGTGGGTTTTGATAAACTAGCGAAAATAGTTATGAGAAGTGCAGCATTTTGAGTTTGGAAGTGTCTAGGACAGCTTTACATCAAAGGCACTAAAACTGCCACAAGTTTACACTGCTATGAAGAGGAAAAAATTAGAAGAAGGAGTATAAGACCTAGTTAGATCAAAATCCTTCTCAAGAAAGTTATTATAGTGTGATTTTAATAGGCGAAGGGAGAGGAGGAAAAAAAATGGCTGTTGTTTTCATAGAACTAACCAAAATAATTCCAACATCTCTTTCCTGAAAAAAAAGTTAATTTAAACCCCTCATTATGCATATATCGCTAGCAGCATTCTCCATTGTATTATTTTGCATTTGTTGACACTGAATTTTTTCTGCTCTTTTATTAACCAATCACTTAGCATCTTCAGCACTTTGCTGACAATTTTAGTTTTGTTCCAGAAATCACATTTTTCTGCCAGAGAATTTTGGCACTTCTCTACTCCCTGTTTTTCCCAATTATTTGTGTCTTCCGAATGTAACAGGTTCTGATATTGATCAACAGGAGGTCTGTGGTATAGACCAACCATTTGTTCTTCCCTTCATTATCTAACTTCATTACCAAAGGTGGCCGGTGGGGAGACAGGAAGAGGGTGAAGAGAAACTGTATAGGATAAATTCATTAGGAATGATTAATATATAAGTATAGTACAGGAATAAATTAATTAAGCTTTTCCCTTATCTCATAATAGCTTTAAGAGCCTTTGATGAAAGTCTTTGTCAGAAGATTTTCAAAGTCCACTGTATGGAGTGGATTGTCCCTATCAGTATTGGCAGACTCTTTCCATGAGCTTTAACAGATTTGCATGGTAATAATTCCCATCTATAAATGTTATACACATTCTTCTTCTTTGCCCTGTGTCGTATTTATCCACATGTTTATTAATTGCATGCTTAATTACAGTTTGCCCAGTGTGAAAGTTACCCAGATGTTCCCAGGCTCTACTCTAAAAACATATGTCATATTTTCCATTCTCCTGGTACTCAGTGCAACTGAAGCAGCAGGTATGATATACAGCTGGTAGGTTGGCACTTTCATACTTGAGTTCCTTTACACCTCTTGTGCGAATATCTTTTAGCCTTCACAGTTGGTTACTACTCATCCTGCCTAATTATCTGGAAACCTTTTCTATCAATAATTTAATTTCAGGTAGTTCCTCCAAAAAGCTCCTCAGAGAGACAGGTTTCAATGTGGGAACGCTCCCTCCATTCCTACAGAATGAATTTTCCATGGGTGTTCTTCTACCATGGTCTGATCTTTTCCAAGCGCTCCCAATGATTGAGTCTAAATCATTCATTATGCCTACAGAATATATGGCAAGATTCCCATTTCTGATCTGTTTGAGAAAATAATTCTTTCGAATGTAGCAGATTCCACATCTTCTTAACTCTCCTTTTTAGGGCGTAATATTAAACCTTTCAGAATTTAGGCATAGTTTAATTTTTATGTTGATACTTGACATCTAGTTTTCCTTAGTGGCCGCATTTACTACACTGTTCAACTAGAGTCTCTTCCTTTAACGTGTTTTTTCTGATGGACGTTACATGTTTCCTCTGAACTTCTACTGTACTAGTTTTAAAGTGCTCATGCTATATAACCCAAGAATTCCACCCATTTAACTGCTCCTTTTATGTATTTATTCCAGTTTGCTTTAGACAAATGGCTAGAGAGTAAGTTCTCTCATTCTTCCTCCATCTAATGCAATTCCCCCTTTCGAAGTTAAGCCCCAGGAAACACAATCCCCTTTCCTGGATGTGAAGGTGACGATGTAAAATATTAGCATCTATCTCTTATGAACAATGTGGACTTTCCATTGTCAGTGGTCTTCATGGATGGTTTTGGAAAACATCAATCAGGAATTTTATCCAGATGATTGAGCTTGCTTTAAGGCAAGGATGGGGACCAGTTAATGATAAATGGTTCCTATGGTGCTGTTTCTCTACACTTCTATGAAATATATGAGGGTAATAGATGTCTGGGAGACGAAAAACCTTTTAAGCTAAGGTCCAGGGCTGATACAAGAACAAATGTATTTACCTATATAGAATATATTGCCAGCCAAATTCATAGGTTAGAACAGCATTAACTAGTTTTAATACAGAGAATCCCCAAATCTTTCCCCACTTCGTCTCGCAAACTCTACTTCCATTTTTCAACCATGGTGTCACCTGGCTGTACTGTATCACTCAGTTGGTTTACCAAGTCCAATAATCTCTTTCCACTGCCAGACAATATCTGATGCCTAATAAAGTATAAGGTCCGAAGCAAGTAGTCAGATGCTTCCTGGTGTCAAGAAGTGGTATAATTATAACAAAGTGACCTTGATAGGGGTTTTCTTGTGAACTTGCCTAGTCTCTTTCTGAACCCCGCAAAATTTTTAGGCTAGCTCATGCTTTGTGGCACTCACTTAGCCAGCATAATTCTTCACTGTGGGGAAAAAAAAGAGAAATAAAAAACCCTTCCTTTGTTCCTTTGTTCATTAAAAATCTGCCATCTGAAAGTTTAACTTGTTCTCACCTCTTCCACCCTCCCTTCTCTTGTACCTTCCCCCAGGTATCTCTATTTCACACCAGAGTCTTAGGCCATTTAGTAACTCCTTGTATAAAGCTGCTCCATACTTCTGATAATCCTTATTGTCCTGCTTTGAAATTTGCCCAGCTCTGCTAGATCATTTTTGAGCTAGAGAAACTGGCACTGCACACAGCACTCAAGATGTGAAAACACCATGCATTTAAACAGCAGCCTGAGGGTATTTTCTGTTCTGTTTTCCTAATAATTTTTAACATAACTACTAACGAGGACTGAGCAGATGTTGAAGCTCCAAGACCACTTTCCTTACTGGCAACAGTCATTGTAGAGACCGTAACAACACATGTAAATGTTTGAACATTTTTTACCCCGTGCAGAGTTGTTATTTTCCAATGTGTTTTTCACATCCTACTGAAAAAAGGAAAAAAGAAAACACGTCTCCTACTCCCCAATTGGCAAAATGTCATCAATGGCATGTGCTTCCCAGACTGATGTGCACCAGAAACCCAGTGCTCCACACATCTCATAAACCTGGATTCTGGATATTTCTCTTGTGCGATATCCTCTCAGGTGTCTCTTCAAGAAAGTAATTTAAGCATCTGCTTCAATACCACTCTCATTAGCTAAATATTTGAGCACATAGTTATCCTTAAGCACACACACAAAATCCTTTTAGCTTCAGCAGCATTTCAGAATATGCTTGAGTTTAAGTATAAACTTAAGTGTCTTGCTGAAGTGTTTCGCTGAAGCTTGAACAAAGATTTTATTGAATGAGTTAACTAAACAAACCTGAATTTCCAGAAGGCTGAGCTTTTGCCTATCAGAAATGACCTGAGCGTGTGCGTGCTTTAGAAAAGACTCCACTGCCCATCAGAAATCCTCTATGCCAGCAAGTGCAAATGCAGCATGATTTGTCCTATGCCCTCACAAGAAACGAGTGTTACACTTGAGTCAAATTTCACTAAATAAGAACTGCAAATCTAAGGGAGGTCTTGAAGATAAAGGTAATTGCAGCAGGCCTCCAGGTGTACAAATTGCCATTAACAAATTTGAATCAAGATAAAACATCAGCCTCCCTATTGAAAAGCTCTTCTGACCTTGGTTTAACACCTCAGGAACCCCTTGAGGTGCGCGCACACCAGATTAACTGCACTTGCAGTTTTAAAAAGTAATTATTTATCTTTAGATTTTCTCCGATAAGTCGGTTTCAAACTCAGAATGCTGCCCCAGAGTTCTGCCTGCCTTTTATTGGCGGAAGCAAGAGCAATTTAATCTGACATTTTGTATTTTACTTTGTAAGTATTTCTTCCTAGTCCCGTTTCTTGTACAGTCTGAGACATGAAAAGACTCTCTGCGCTTCGGGACCAGCTGAAGTACAGCGTGGAGAGCAGGTCTCCTGAGCTGGAACTCTGAGCACAGGTGTCCTTGTACTACAGTAATAGCTACAGAGAACAGAAAAACCTTATTGGGGAGAAATGTGTTGTTGCAGCTGCCAGCTGCCAGCCTGCATTGGGTTACACATGTGTGTTTTGAACAACTATCGACCTGCCTTGCTGGTTTTGCAGTGCTTTTGTTTCCAGGGCTTCAAAACGTTTCTCGAAGTCTTTGGCATCCACTCTGTCTTTTTTATTCTGTATTTGCACAGCTTCTAGTACAGCAAGGTCTTGGTCCATGATTTGAGCTGTTGCGTAAAGTCATGATACAGAGACCAAATCAGTAATCAACAGCCCCCAGCCACCACAGTAAGATTATCCTACAAACAACATTGGAAAGCAGAGGTAAGCAGAGGTAAGAGACTTGCTCAGAGTCAGACAGTGAATTAGTGTTTGAGGGAAGAACATTATCCGCCTGTTCTGGGCTATGCAAATTACATTTCTCTTCCATCTGCATGAGCTGAAATTACAGATTGGATCATATAAAAGGCCTCAAATAAGCAGAGCATTCCCTTTGAAGGGTTTGTGTCATTAGGCCTTAGTGGATAAGTAGTGTTTGTTCCTAGAAAATGATGGCCATGTCCTCTAAATGCCCTTCACTGTGATATATTCTGATTAAGTATCCTGAAGAGTCCCCTGATAACAAGTCAGCATGCCCTCACGCCAAGCACTAAGCACTGCAAGAACATCTCACCTAATTCCAGCTGTCAGAAACCTGACTGCCTAGTCACAGCAGTCACTGAGTGCTCTGCTCCCCATGGAAATTCGGGCCTTCAGCAGGTTTCATTGCCCCCCAAAGGTAGCTGCTGCTCTGTGGAAGAGGGTGATTCATGCTATCCTAAAATAGCACCTAACCTAGAGGTTTGCATCATACCCCAGTGATGCTCTTTCCTCCACAGACCTCAGTGTCTCCAAAGGGAGTCCAGACACCTAGCACTGATCAACCCAGGGGTCAGAGGGCTAAAACAACTCTAAAAAGCCCCCCACAAGCAGCCAGCTCCTGCCCCATGGAGCCTGCCATCTAAACCAGGCAAATCTCCCAGAGAAAATTTTGTGGTCATTAAGTGGGCCTATCTGCATAAGACAAATGCCATTGTCACTTACAGACAAGATTTGCAAGTAATTGCATCCCAGACAAGATATTCTATCCTCATCCCCACTGAGCTTTAAGGGGCTGTTCTCATTTCAACATACATCTGAGCACGGCTTTGGCGTGTTTTGTGCAGAGTATATTTGACATTTTAATTGATGCCATTTGATAATTAAGAAGGATAAATGATGACAGGGAGAAGGGATGATATCTTACAAAGAATGAATAATAACCTTATTCGAAGGCAGGTAATGAGGTAGTGGGTTAAAAATATGTAAGAGCTTGCAAAATTGTCTAAATGTTTTTCAGAAAAATCAAGCACTGCCTGTCGTCCCTTTTCCTTATCACAAAAATGTCAGGGAGCGAAATTCATCAGTGACTTACAGCATGTGCTCTTTACTCAAAGATTTTCTATCAGAAAAGGCCATATAGCCATCAGTTTAGCCAAGAGCCAGTCTCCCTCCTCGGCGTGGATTATAACTTACCGTTTCCCTTCTCTCCCCTTACTGTTACCACAGTTACCAACAAGCAGAGGACACGGCCGAGCAATTGCTCAAGTTCAGCTCGTTCGGCTGGGGAATGGCCATGAGGCTCGTACGTAGAGATGTTCGACAGCAGCAACTTCCCTAGACAGTGAGACAGAAGAAAGCAGAATTGATGGCATGATGCTGAACATTGATCCCCTTTCAGATGTGCCAGCAGCTGTGTTTAGGGCTTGTTTTCCCTAAATACTGTCTGTGTACTATGCAAATCCCATTAATAGAGAAGAACAGAACAGCGTCTGTTATGCCGAGCGGTGGCTGGGCACAAAAGCGGAGCCACAGAAGGAGCGGGTCTAAATCCTTTCATTGCAGGCAAATATTTAAGCAGGGAGAGGAGAGAAGACAGAGTAGAGGTTATAGAGGAAGGAAAGGCAATTAGCAGCAAACGGGATGAGGGATACCTAGCCTGTCCTGCTCAGTTTTAATGAGCATTTCTCTCTCTGCCCCTTTACTTCAGTGGGACCAAGCTCTACCTGGCAGCCCTCTGCCTGCTCTGCTGCATCGTGCAGCCTCCCTGCCCTCCTTCTGATCAGCCCCTCTCCTCTACACTTACATATACTTACACATACTTAGGAGAAATGATGATGCACTGTTCCAGATACAGGTATACCACAAAATTGCCATGAATTATCATATTGAGCTTCTATTAAAAAAAAAAAAATCTGTGAAATATTAGAGAGTTGATTATTCCTAGCTCTAGAGTGGTGCAGGCTGACTGTGGTTTTTTCCTATTTGTTTTAGGTTGTTTACTCAAAGTATTCATTTGTTTACCTTGTTGTTTTTCCACTCCCTGCATCTGTTCATTTTATTTAAGCCTCTTCATTTTCCACTTCTGTTTCCTATCATTACAGAGGAGCATCTGCTTAACACTTAAAAAATGCACACACACAATCAAATATAATCTTATACCATGGAGTAGAAAGTTTTCATGAAGTACAACTGAAGAATGATTACTGTCTGCATAACCCCTTTCGTTATTGCTATTTATTTAGACTCTAATTAGTCAGAAATTTTAGATGCCTTTGTCAAAGATTTTGGGGAAAGATTAGAAGAATACCAAAGAATCAGCCCTTTCCCCCCCAAAAAAATTGGAAATCAGTAAGCCAAGACTGCCATCTCTCCCTCCCTGCCACAGATCACTTCAACATCAACCATATGAGCAGAATAGCATCAAAAGCTTATAGGCCTTGCCAAAAATCCCAAGCAAGATCACTCTGATCTGCTGCAGCCCAACTGCAAAACCTCTACAAGAAGCCCTTATGGAAAGAAGAACACTGGGGAAACCTTGTCCACCACTCCTCTCCCTGATGGAGGAAGAGTCATCTCCTTCTTCTTCACAGCTACAGCAGCTCCCACTGACTATTCAAACTGATGCATCTCCTCTGACCAAGTGACAGAGAAAATTGCTTTGCTGATACAAAAAAAAGTATATACAGGATCTGGGGAAAAGATATTGGGAGCGGATAAGAGGGTAGCACGAGGACAAACATCCTCTGGCTGACTCCGGGTGAGAACGATTCGTTACAGTGATCAGGTCACATGGAATTCAGCAATAACGTTTGGGAGTTTTGCATGGGTGATTAACCTGAGTGACAGACAGATGAACCTCTATCAGCAGGGGCTTGTGCTCTTTCAGGAACTTCCACCAAATCCAGTTTACCTCTAGGAGGTGTTCCTATTGCCAGGACTCAATCACAGCTGAATTGGTGTCACATACGCCATGTCCCTGGCAAGGTCTGAGCCTCCAGCTTATCTACTTTATTTTGTATCCGCTGCTTTCAAGATGCTTCGAACAGCAACTTGGTTGAGGTTTCCCCAGCGGGAGACTTATAGCTTGTGTATTTTGGGGAACCCCGTACAAAAATAAATAACTAAATGAAATAAAATAAAACAAAACAAAACCCTGCAGTGGTTTCTCTGTACTAAGTCCTGGCTGTTTGCTCAAACATTTCTTTTTCCCACTCTGAGACATAAAACAAGAAAGACTCTACAGCACAAGATAATACTTGTTACATAAAAGTGTTATTCCACTAATTAGCAGAAATATTCAAGGCAGCGAGTAGTGGGAAGCTTTTTTTCCTCCCTATTCTTCTGTAAAGATACAATATCATTTGGAACATCACTTAATTAAATACTAGAAACGAGGACACTTGGAATTGAATAATTCTCTTCTCTAACGATTCTTTCTGGTGTTCAAATATTGGTTAGAAAAATCTAGCCTTGTCACAGTTATCTGGTACTTAATTGTTTTTTTTTCCTATTTAGTTCAGTAATAAAGCATGAACTTTTGAGGGAAAAAATAATTAACTGCTCTCCAAAGAGGACAGCTCGCAGTGAGTAATTGTGCAGGAAGAAAGAAAACAACCCAAAGTCTGTAAAGCCCAGCATCTGATCTCAGTATCATCCATCAAGCGTTACAAAGCTGTAGCTGACACAGAAGGTACATCTTTCCTATGACAGCATTAAAAGGAAGCAGAAGGTGGGATTCTCAAAGGCACTTCTTGCTGCTCTATCTCTATGCCTGGTAAATAGAGGATGGTAAAACCTTTACTCCCTTCCCGGATGCCGTAAATGCTAATTTGTATCATCTTGATTTTTTCAGGACAATGATGTGGAGCCCTAAAGGACTTTTTGACTAGCCTAGTCCATGTGGTCACTCTTGCCTGTTTATATAGTAGGTAAAGGCACAAACACTTTGCAAGAGCAAAATTCCGGGGTGTGCACCCACCTATAAAAGTATTCCTATAAGAAAGGTGAGGCTTTTGCCACGTGCTGAAAACAGCTTAGCACAGACAAGGCAAGTCACGGTTTCTGCATGTCATGCAATCATGGCATTGATCAAACTGCATTAAAACTAGGAACATGGTTTAGCAGACAGGGTGTTGAAGTGTTTACGGTTGGACTTGATGATCTTGAAGGTCTTTTCCAGCCATAATGATTCTATAATTCTATAGACTATCATTTTTTTTTCCCTCGAATAGTTATCATGCGCTAGTTAGCACACTCTAGGGACAACACTTGTGCCTGGAGAAGGGAAGGGAGTGGGGAGAACAGGACATAGAAAAAAGGTGCAGAATCAGTGGAGAGCTTTGGCAAACAGAGATCACAGTCTCTTCCAAACAGCACCAAATAAGAGCAGTTTCAAAACACAAGAAACACTTGCAGAGCCTTTTGCTGCACCATCTGTTTTGTCCAGCTAAATTCTCATATTAATCATCTTCGCTCCGTGTGCTTAATTCCCTTAGGAAAATGACTGGGCATGGTTAAATTTATTAAAACTATCGCAGTTTATTAAAAGTCCAAACCCAATATCCTCTGCCTTACTCACCTGATGGTGCAGAGAGGAAGACGACAGCAATTGCAAAATGGTTTCTTATTGCTCCATCTCCTGGTGTTATTAGTGGCAGGAGAGGGTTGCACATGTCCATGGTAACATGCCAAGCATTGTACCAATGGGTCACGTTTCTCCTGAGAGCTCATGTCAGAAGCTCAGGAAAAGGCACAAATGTGATTACGGCCAGCGGAGGGAAAACAAGGATGTAATGAGGGAATAACAGCGTCCAGCAAAGCTCTTTGCCAGACCTCCTCCCATTATGTATCAAGATACACAAACCTGTTCCTAATTTTTAGCACAGATGGATTTACCAATCAGTCTAGGTAGCGTGGTCAACTCCAGACGACATCTCCCAAAGCAGCAGAGCAGATTTGCTGCCTGCATTACCTCTTTGCAAGGCAATAGAGGAAAACAGAGAGCAAGGTTGGCGCTACGAGGAGCCAGGAGCACGCGATGTGCCACGTGATAGGAAGACTTGGTACTCAGGGGATTGTAAAGCAGCTCATCTCTGAATGCTGCATGAGGAAACAACATGATACAGTTTTCATCCAATTTGTGCTGTGCTCTCCAGCTGCATCCAGAAGATGCAGCTGGTTTGGGGGTTGAAGAACCGCTCATTTATCCTGGTTGAATCATCACTCCCTGCCTCAGTTTCTTCTATTACGTAAGGAATACAAAAATACTAGAAATGCTAAAATACTTTTTCCTTTATCAGTAATGTAGATTAATTCCTGTGTATAAAGGGCTGCTGAGCTACGGCCAAAGACAGAACTGCAAAACGAGTTAGGGCTTGAACAGAAGCTCACTAAGCAAACAACACATGCCATTGAAGTTAATATCATTTGCACTGTTTTGTTTGCAAACCTCCTGCCAAAGCCTACTAAACTCATGCGAGACAGCAGAAGAGGAGACGC
The DNA here is from genome assembly GCF_000705375.1 of Tinamus guttatus. Next base: position 436,144 of record NW_010585308.1, read on the forward strand.
ATTAGCCCATCAATCATGCTGCTGAGGGTCTCTCCCAGCACAAATCCTGCTCTCCTGGGATGTTGGCTGGTGCACCAGCCCCGGATGGAGCACACAGTCTGTTCCTTCCATTTCAGCTGCAGTGTCTCAAGCCACCAGGTCTCATTTGCTCCAGCACAAAACACACGAGTGATCCCAAATTCCAGCCCAAAGCTAACGCAGAGACGATTACTACAGCAAAACTCCTTTTGCAAGCTTAACTTGCTCCATCCAGGGGACTGCTTTTATCTATACAGGCCAGTGACTCCCTGCTGAATAAGCTTCCCTCTCTGCAAAGGGGTTGCCGCTCTATCTCTGCTTACACTTCTATACCGACAGAACCCGCTGAATTGCAAACTAGCCATCCAGGGTGCTTCGACACGCATTCCTGTGTAATTTGTTTCTATAATTACTCACAAAATATGGGAAACGATCCCCTTCAGATTTACTCAGAATACGTGTAGCTTTTCACCTGCGATGAATAATAAAAACTTCTTCCTTTTATTTTGTCCCTTTTTTTCCCCCCTAACTTAACGAAGAAGGAAAAAAAAAGAAAAAAAAGAAAAAAACAGGGGAGGGTGAAGGGATGGATCTGGCTGAGCGCCATGGCTAAAGGATAAAAATCACACGCGCATACAGGGAGCAGGGACATGCAGAAATGCCATATGGAGAGTAAACAAGCTGTAGTGACCTTCTCGGGCTTTATCAAATATTCATGGGGAGTAGACTCGCGGGGATACAAAACTAATAATAATGAAACCACCAGCATTCCGGCAGCTCCGGCATTCGGCACGCTCCAGTTCTCCATGTGCAACGCTGCCTCCCTCCTTCCACACCAGATGCCTGTGAGCACATCAGCTCATTCCAGACCAGGACTGGGCTGCATAGGAGAATTTAGCCCTTTAGCTAATACTTATAGCTAAAGCAAATAAGGAGGGTGCGTTGTCGTGGGGGATTTCCTTGTATCCGAGGTTTTTAATGAGAGAAGAGGTCAGTTTCAAGAATGATCCTAAAGGCACTGGAAAGAATGGACTATGTCAGATCCTCAGGGAGACCTGGCAAGCTCTGAACTCCACGAAATTAGAAGATCAAAACCGGTGTCAGGGCAAGAAGGATGAAAAACCTGCCACATCAGCTTCAAGTCTTTTGTACCTGGGACACAGACCTTGGCTTTTTCAGCCTTTAAGGAATATGCTTGTTGGGTACTTTCTGGAGATCAGGGCAGGCACGTGCTGCCAAATTACTGACCTTAGACATGAAAGAAGCCATTTTATTAGAAGCTAGCCATTCAGCCATAGCAAATTACATTTCTTGAAGGATTTCAGCCTCGAATTTTCATTCCACAGTGCATTTCAAAGGAAAAATGAGACCTCCTCTGCAGATAGCTGGAAGATGCAGTGATTATTCCAAAGGATAGTGATCTATTTTAAAGTTACACAGATATGCTGAGTGCAAATGACTCAAATTATGTTGATGCGACTACTTAGGAAAGTTAAACATGTGCATAAGTCTTTGCATCATCAGTGCTTTCAGCTTTAATCTCTAAAAAAAGCAAAAAAAGGTAATGCTGTCATTGCTTAAGAGATAGCGGCTGTATCGATTTCAGTGTTCTTTGTTTCCCTTTGAACTCTGTTTCTTTCTCCTATATGCTTCAAATTTAACAAAAGATATTTTAAAATAGCTGTAATTGACCAAAGGTGAGGTGGAAGAGAACAAGGCAAAAGTTATATAAAAACAGAGCAGGAATAACGGTCTAGCCGATATAAAAACCACCTGGTCTCTAATAAAAACAATGTTGGAGGCTTTAAGAAAGGGCTTAAACACTGCAGAGAGTAACTTTGGGCACTTGCAGAAACTATCTAAAGCTTAACATTAAAAACCAATCGTGACAGCTTTCAGCATAAAAAAAGCCCATTTGCAGCTACCTGGGGACTGAGCGGAAGGCAGCTGCAACCCGCAGGAGCCGTCCCTGCAACCCAGGGAGCTGGGCTTGCTGTGAGCAGGAGCAAGAAATAGCCCTGTTAGTTTGAGTTCTCATAACAACGCAGCCGTGAACTGCCTGAGCACTGGGATCTCTCCAAGGCTTTAACTTGGTCTTCTGCGTTAAAGAGAACATCTCCTCCTAGTTGGAGAGCTGACGAGCTGGGGAGCTTGGCATATGCCGCTGCGACACGGTTCGCAAGCTCTGCCTCCCGTTTCATCTGCGTTTGCTATTGCATTTGCTACCAGGGTCTGCTAGTGATTGCTACACAGGATTCGGGCTGGCACGCACAGTCTCTTCCTCCTGGGTGCCTCAGCCCCATTCCTGGGAATAGACATGGGAGGGACACCACGGCTCAACTTGCTGTCTTCCAGAGACAAGTTCCACGGGATTTTCCCCCTTCAAGGTGGAGAAAGGCTAGCTTGCATCTGCCAGGCTCGTTTTCCCCTGTGCTTTCAAGGCTCTTTCACTTTCTCAAGCACTACAGTGTTTCTGTAAGCAGTTAAGCAAGGGTGAGATTCATATCTTGGGATAAAATGCATGTCATATACATTTAACCATCCCCCTTGTTGTTCCACCCCTTGTGCTTGGCTCATTAATCCAGTGTATATGGACATATTTCTAAAAATTAGACCAAACAAAAAGTGACAGGGAGACAGATAAAAGCCTACATTTCCTTCCCTACATGTGAAATTTATCCAGCAAAACCATATTAATTTGAGGTTTATTGCTGGAGAGATTAGCGTATTTTGGTGGTGTGGTTTTTTTTTGTTTTGTTTTTTTGTTTTGTTTTTAGCATGAGCATTTCTCTTTAGCGATTTTCTTTCACTTAAGGATCTAAATTTAGAAAACAATTTAAAAAAAAAAAGAAAAATGAAAAGAGAGAGAAGGAGAAAGAAATACAGCCTGTTGACTATGTGGAGAGAAAATTAGGGAAGGAAGGAAAAGGAAAGATGCAAAAGAGAAGAGGGTAAGAGAGGAAGGAGATCTGTGAGGTACCAGGATGAAGACAGAAAGCAGGTAGACGTGCAACAGAGAAAGTGAAGTGGATTATCACAGTGTTGATGACCATGACACAATTTTAAGCCTTTTAAAGCCTTGTGTTTCTGCTGTCCCTTACTACCCAAGAGACCTCCCACAAGCAAACGTGTGTGTCTATGCACACATGGACATGCCTCTCTCTGTGCACTCTTTGGTGTGAGCTGCACACGCAAGCTTGAAAGCAGCATCCACCATCATCTCCATCCTTGAGCGGCACCGAAGGGTGCCCAACACACGGCCCCCATCTGTGAGTGAATGAAAAGACAGGCAGAAACCCCTCAAATGGCCATTTCCCCAAGGGCAGGCAGTGGAGCTTCTTGCGCATGCCCCGTCCCGGCTCGCGCTCCTCCCCCTGGAAGCCAACGCGCCGAGGGACCCGCTATGATTCCACAGCGCTTCCAACTCCAGCTTGTCTTAATTTCCCAAAGGAAGCTGTGCTGGGGGTGATCCTCGTAACCGATTGCTTGCAGTCGTTTTGTCGTTGCTGTTGTAGCGAAGGCGACGTCCCGCGTCGCCTGGCTAGAAGAGCAGATGAAAAGGGCTGGCATGCCAGAGCTTCTGGAGGGAACATGATGCTGTAATTCCTCCTTTGGCCAAGCCAAGGCCCCGTTCCCCCGCAACAAGGCTCCCCGAGACCATCTGGCCTCTGGAAACCCTGCGTGCTTCGCTTTTGATTCAATCCACCCTTCTTTTCTCTTTGGTATGCTTTGCTCAATGTCACAGCAAGAACGGCTTCCTTGATTACCTTGCTACATGTTTATAATTAATTTCTCTCAGGAGGCTTACAGCCAATATTATTACCAAACGCATTTTCCAAGCGTTGAATCGGCATCGTTTCCAAAAAATATATATGATTTATTTTCTCCCCAGGGACCAGCTATTTATAAGAAGCAGATTACTGACATGCTGCAACCAGAAAGAAAAACATATTAGCAATTAATACAGCTCTGTGAATGAAAGCCTACTCACAGCAGAAATCTTTCAATGGCAGGAACTCTGCAGTGCTGGTTTCATGAAACCTGCCGCAGAACTCAAGAATACCAACCAAGATTAGGACTAAACATGTGGGATTTAAACCCTTGGAAGCAAAATACATGCTTTTATTCAGTCTTTGAACAGCACTTAACAGATATGTAATAATAAATGAATATGTGCTCTGCAACTGATACTTAAAGGTGGCACAAGTAATAATGGGTAACACATGTCCATGAGAAATCTTGGTGGATGCTCTAGAGACCCTGAGTCCTTTTGATGGGATAACTTTCTAAATAATTTGAATAACTTTTGTTTTCTTAAACCTTCATTTATTTCAGCGGGAAAGAGATTTTGCCATCCTACCCTTGCGATGAGCATTTTTCTCTCTATTTTTACATTTTTCTTAAAACCTCACTAAATCTTTGCAAGAGGAGCTTTTGTTGAGACTGGTATTACGAAAAAGTAGTTTTTCCCCAGATAGCGTCTCCAGAAGATGGTTAGCTTTGACCAACTCTGGAAGCAATATAGGAAATGGCCATCTCATAATCTAATATGCCTTATAAATCAGTATATTTGCAACACAAAACAGAGGAAAAATCTCGCAGTCCTCATTCATTGTAAAGCAATTTGGCCTCATCCTGCCTTACTGAGCCATTTGTAAGAGGAGTGAAGGAGCACAGCTTAATCAAGAAATACTCATGGGCTCATAAACCGAAGCCCCGTGTACTTGCCAGAGATGTCTTCTCTGTGAGCACAGAGTCATAACGTGATCAGAAAGCTTTGGCTTACCTTCCTCCTCAATGCTGAGGCTTCCTTCAGCCACATAACTCGTGCAGGCAAGTCTATCCCCCTTCCCTGCGTGCCCTGGCTCTCTCCAGAGCTTAGCGTTGGATTTTCTCCATTCGCATCCCCAGTTCTTTTGTAGCGGTCCTCAGAGAATCAATGGGTCAGTGCACAGCACAGCTTTCCTGACAAGTTTGTCTGTGGCAATGCAGAAAGAAAAGGAAATCGCAGGCTGACTGCCACCTGCCTCTGAGGGCCTGAGCCCTGTCGCCCTCAATCCTCTCTCTTTCGTTAAATCCAGAAGTTGCATCCATCCATCCATCCATCCATCCATCCATCCATCCATCCATCCATCCATCTCCATTCCATATTTGCTCATCTGTAAAACCAACACTAAAATCTTCACCTGTATGAACAAGATAATTGGAAGGTGTTGTTAAAAAAAACAAAAGTATTTGTTCTTATCCCTTTGCAGCTTTTACAGTTGTTTAAAAGTTGTGCCCAGGCCAGCAGTTATGAGTGTGCATAGAAAGTCTCAATACTACTGAAGCTCCTGTTGAGTCTCCTACTGCTGAGACATGGATCTCCTGCTTGCTGCAGCATCCAAACTTTCACTTAAAGAAACCATTTCTGCCTGCAAAGATAACTCTGATAATGTAAACTGCTGACTTCCCCAGTCCACAGGGGGCTGAAATAACCACGCTAAGAGAGAGGGGAACTTTCCACCCTCCTCCAGCATAACGGGTTTCCAAAGGCAAGGTTTTCAAAACCCAGTTATTAGCACTGAAGTGTCAACAGCCTTAACCTTTTCAGTGCGGGTCGCTGAAGCAGAACATCCTGCTCCCGTGTTTGGGGCCTGCGGTTGCCTCAGTATCCTCTGATGCACCATTCATTTGAACGGATGGCATGTTGCAATTAACTCCATGAGTCTGGGCTATGAAAAACCTGCTTGGATGACAGGGAGAAGTGAGCTATTCACCTCCGAATTAGACTAACAGGGATGATTACAGCTATGCCGATTTAAAAATAAAACATTGAACTTGTTTTTCCCACCCCTGACCCAAAAGCCCACATTGCTTCACGCTGTCTTTCTTTTGATAGCAACCAACCTGGAGCCTGGTTTAGAGCTAGGCTTGTGAGTTTTTCTATATTTTTTGAAAAGTTCATGCAGCAATGAAGGGAGTTCACTGAAATACATGTGCACAACAAGCCAGCCTTTATCATATGGAATTGACTACCATTGAATTACAGTTATTAAACCTGGAGGTCTTGATAAAACCTCCAGTTCTTAGTCTTACCTTTTACTGTGCTTGCTAGAAAGAACACTACTGTATGCTAAACTTGTTTCTCATGCTTCTCCTCCTCATCTCCTTTTAGGACAGGATATTTGGCTGGGTGGACCTCTAGTTTGTCCCAACAGGACCATTCTTACACTCTACAAGACATACAGGAATCACTGGGCAGCTGATTTTGCAGACAGATTTTTCCAAAAATATTTCAGTGTTATTCTCCCTTTCCTGTAATTAACTGACCAGATTTTCCAATGTGTGATGTTTTGGGTTATGGCACATACAGTCACTTTGTTCTACAAAGTAATGCCCACAGCTTAGCAGATGTGCACAAACATAAATGTTTCACATAGTGTAACTTCCAAAGTAGAGGGAGTTCACCAGTCTGAAAAGCAATTCAAACAGAAACATATTTGTTAGTAAACAAGGCAGCTGCTCGGCTGAAAGTCTTTGCAAGATTAATTTACAAGGATTTTGTTAAGGTGGAGCAGGAGTTTTATTTGCTTCCACTGAACCATAGCCCTGAGTGTGTCCCAGCAGCATAGCACACTCCAAAATGGGATCTGATGTTGCAAGCTGCAGGTGTTTGAAAATGCTGAGTTGGTCCTCATGGAATCAGGAGAACAACATAAGAATGACACGGTGTTAAAAATGATGTATTTTGGATTCCCTGTATTTATGACTGTCACCATCAATTTGGAGGCACCTATGTGACTTACCCTCTGCAGTGTCAAAACGCTCAACCTCTTCTGCTTTTCTCCCTGTTTCAAATGAAGGCTGAAACCTTTATTTAGCCACATGACTCCAAGAGCTGAAGCTTTAATGGAAGGATTGAATATCACAAGATGCATTACTGCACTGATGAGAGCGGCCCCAGCCACTTCTAAAGCTGAGGGCACGACAGTGTGGCTAGCAGACTGTAGATCCTCATCCTCTCGGTGGGTTGCATATAACAAATTTTTAATATTACCATCTTAATAAACAGAAACATATATATATATATACACCTTTGTCTGAGCTATATGAGAGTGAACAATTTATTTATCTGAGGAAGAAGACCCCACAGACCCTATTCCCTGTTGAAAGATGAAAAAAACATCATGGAGGGAAGCTGTCAGGAAGAACCTGAAGCTTTTGGTCTTTCCACTTCCCAACTACTTTTGTTGCATGCCTTAGTAATTACAAAAATACATGTTGGTCCCGATGCATGCATATACATTTCTAAAGATTAACTGTAGTGCATAATACACTTTCTGAGTGGCATATTGCTTCCATAGTGCTTCCTCTGATTGAGATGGGCCATATTCCTTTTTTTTTTTTTCTCTCTCTCTAACAGGTAGGAGGACAAGAGAATGACTTATATTTTTCAGATATCTCACAGAGGAGGAATTTCTTCATTCTTGTTGTGACAGTCTAATTTCATTAGTGTTCAGCATGCAACATAAAAGCTCAGTTCATTTGTGCCCTTATAAGTGAGGGTATATTTACTTATCCATTCAGTCGCTAGCAAACACTGCATGATTTTTTAGCTCATTTTATATATCAGTGCCTAAAAAATGCAGTATTCTCACCTTTAATAAGCAAATGAGTAAAAAACACAGCATATTAAAGACAAAAGCAATCTTTCCACCCACATAAATTGCCGCACATAGCCCCATCTCAGAATTGTAACTATAATCTGGTTGCCTGAGTCAAATACTTCTAAGTACTCCTATCAATCAATAGAGATTCATCCCTGTGAACCTCTTTGACCCCTCTTCTCGCTGAAGCCCAATTACACACACAGCAATCCTCCATTAACCTTCGACACAGACAGGAATCAGTGATCAAATCTGACACACAAGTGATAGAAAGTTGCCAAACAGCTTCAAAAATTAATCTCCAGAATGAACCCATCACCGTGGCCCTTTTAGGGAACAGAAACTTGCCTGACGATGCGGATGTTAAAAGACGACAGAAGCTTTATTGATCTTTCGTTCTCACTATTGCACTGTTGTTAATTGCAAATGTAAGAGGAAAAGTATTCTAGATATGTAAACCTTTTCAATATTAACCTCAATAACTGAATTAAGTAGCACTATTTGACATAAATTTGGAGATCACTAAGGGGTCGAAAAATGCACTTCATTCTTGCTCTGGGCAATCAAGATTCTCATAGTACAGAAACTCTGCTGCTTGCTATACGCCGGTTAATTGCTACTCATTACTGTGATAATCAGAGGCTGACCCCAAGGATGGGAGATAGCAGAATCCTATTGGATTTCAGTGGCACTAGGGCACAGGCCTGTCCTTTGAAAGTCTCAGCCAAGAGCTCATCCTACACGCTTGAATAAGACGATGTAATTTGAATTTCTTCCAGAAGAGCAAAGGGTTAAACTCATCCTTAGGCTATCCTGCTGAAATCACAATAAATCTGGAGCAGTGTTAATTAACAACCACAAGAGATTCTTTTCCTATTAGCAGCAAAAAACCATAACTATTCACACACAGCTGTGTTTTAGAAGCAAAGGTACAAATGATATTGAGTGTTTCCAGTTTAGCCTTCCGAGTTGCTCCCAAGCATTACAAAACTCACATGAGAAAGAGACTAATTCTCTTCTTACAGTAGTAGGTATTAAGCATGCTCTAGCAGGGGTCAATGAAATAAAACTGGTGGAAGAAAGAGAAGCAGAGCTGGGAACAGCAAATATAACCTTGTTCCCTACCTCAATGCAATTTGCTTTTATATCACACAAAATTTGTCATACCTGATTCTACGCTCCAGCAACGCCACTAACTTACCTTTAACAGAGCACAGCACTAGATACTTTGGAGCCAAACAAAAATACCCAGGACCTGTGAAAACGTTCTTCAACCTTCCTCACCCCAGTCAAAAAAATAATAAAAAAAAAAAACAATAAAAAAAGCCACAAAACACCAACACCTCATTCAGGAAGGAACAAGTCTGTGGAGATATATAACAATATCAGGAGGTTCTTGCAAGTCATTGTAACAGCTCCTGGGTGGTCAACACGTTGCCCTTTCTGAGGGGTATTTCATACCCCAGAGCAGTGTAATGCAATCAAATAGGTGTGCACCCTATCTGCTAAGCAGAAGGGAAGCTCTAACCAGTAGATATCGAAGGCAGCAAAAACTGTCTAAACACCTCTTATGTTGCCTGGCATTTTCTGCAGGTGCCTTTTCTCAGTATGCACATAGGAGAGGCAAAAGAAAACTGGATGTTTTTTCTGATTTGCTTAGTGATACTGTCTGCAGAAAGACTTCAGCAGATACGGCAAGTCTGGATTGATTTTGCATTTGGTTTGTCTGTCAGAGCTACATGGAAAAAAAAGAGCAAAAATATTCATTTAAGGGGAAGTTTAGAGGATTTGTATAAACTGTGGCATATTATGGCACAGCTTCCACAGGTCTGTTAACTGACCATATGAGAAATGCTAATCCCCCACCTGTTGATATGTAGTGAATTCGCTCTGCTATTTCCTGAGTCCACTAACAGCCCCACAGCTTTTAGGATGTTTATCCTCACATCATTTCCTCTAAAGTAATTAAGAACTATCAATGCCCGCCTTTACACAGGTGAGAAAATAATGCAAAAAGAGATAAACAGGCAGACTGCCAAGTCTTTTTAAGTTAAAGGGAGTTAGGCATCTAAATAGCTGGGTGGACATGGGCATTAAGGAGTTACCTGCTGCCAGGTAAGGAACGGGGTTCATAGCAAGAGAATTTTCCGTGTTTTTCAGCCATGGGAAATAAAAGAGCATCATCAGCAGGTCTCCTTAGCATACTGTGCTCTCCATAGTGCAGAATTTTAGTGCAGAGCCAGGCAGCCTTTGCTCTTCACAGAACGGCTCTTCCTGTGGGATATGGGAAATGCTGGCCAGCAAGGAATGGGGAACTGTCAAGGCATACAGTAATTCCTTCTACAAACGTCATTTCTAATATACAAAAGCAAAGGTCTAGCTCCTGCCTGTCTCTATCATTTTTTTTTCTTTACATCTTGTGAGTTTTTAGCACATTTGCCCCGAACAGCTTTCCTACAGGTTCTTCATCACAGAGCAAGCACCCACCCACTACTTGCAGCCAGGAAGTTGTGGAGTAGCCTTGCTGTACTTTGAGCCACGATTTTGAGCTCCTTGAGCAGTTATCTGAGGGGTTGGCAAGTCCGGAACAAGGTGGAATAACTCTTACCCTCTACAATGGTCCAGGGTAAGGAGCATACATCTCTGGCAGGTCAGAGATGTGCCAACATTCCCTGTACAACACAACTGATTCAGGGGTTCTCTATCTCACCTTTTGTTGTGGCCGTTATTTTGTTTCTTTGAATCTGTTGTTTAAAACATGCAATGCTGTGCTTGAAATATGCACACAGATGTTGCATTACAGCCACTGTAATAAAACCACTGATGTGTACCACCACCCTCAAAGACCACATCGAAAAGCTTCTTACCAGCAATATTTTTAAAATGAGATAGCATGGTAAAAATGCTGGAATTCTAATGTTAAATAAATGGACCTTTTATATCTTCGATCTTCCTCCAGTACTGATCTTGCAAGCTTCATTTTTCTGGAGTTGTCTACAAGTCAGTTGGCATAAAAATATAATTGTGCACTATTTCCATCCAGTTGCAAACAACTAGATGTTCAAGCCAAAGCATTTTTAGCTCGTGGTCACTGGTAGACTCTGATTATAGATTTATTCTAACTGATGTATGGAAAAAACTTTCATCCATTATAGGCATTCCAATAAACTACTGGGAAATCAAAGAGCTGTTACACATTTGCCTGTCTCAGTGCTGTTTTGTGCATGTGAATAACTCTCTCTCTCCTACTAATTTCTTATCTCCAGTGCCCCAGTTTCTCCCACTATTAGACTGCCTCCCTGTCAGTCACTTACTGTTTCAAAAGGGCCATTTCTAAATGGTATTTTCTCTTTTGAGATTGTGACCCACTCTTTTACAATGGAACAAATGAGAAAAGCAAGCGGAGAACAATGTGCAGTGGGAAGGAAAGAGGAGCTGAAAGAGTATATTAAAAAAAAAAAAAAGAAAAGAAAAAAAGAGAGAGAAGAAAAACAACTTATGTCGTTTATTCATTTCATACCTAACTGCTTCTCCTCCAAGTAAGTGTGCCATACTGGAGATGGGTATAGCTCTCATTAGATAGCATGGCTCTTGTAAACATAAAATTGGTTTAGTGCAGACATGATTCATAAAGGGCCGTAAGGCAGCGCAGGTAGGTTGGCAGAACAGGATGCTCAACAACGTGGATAGAAGCACATGTAGAAATCATGATGAAACTTTCCAGAATACTGATTTTTTTTTTTCTACTGAACAAATTACTGGGAAGTATGGTAAATTCCTGCCACAAGATCTATGTTCCTGCCTCCCTGACTGCAGTGTCTTTAATGGTTTCTCTCAGGCTCTCTCTTCCTTGTCTGTTCTCTTGGAAAGGACAGCAATTCATTGCACAGAGACAAGAACAAAGGTGCCTTAGAAGACCGTTCTCTCACACAAAACATCTGTGATATTTTTATTTCTCCCGGTTCTGCATGTTTGTTTTCATTCTGCAGCTTCCAACAATTTTGGAGGGCTGCATTCATAGTTTATTTTTATCTTGTTTCCATGGCTCATAAAGAAAGGCACAGTACCTCATCATGCCAGGTAACACAAAAAGGTTTTTGAAGTAGTTTTGCATAAAAACTTCTTTGTTCTTCCCTTGTGCTGTGCCCCTCACACCACAGCTAAGCTGGGTTAGAGCCAGCACACAGTCACACATGATGGACCAGGAGTGGACTAGGAAGACCCAACATTTACACTGCCAACAAGGACATAGCCCAACACCTCTTCAAGCAAGCCAATGATGAACACTGCTGGAGGACTTGGCCTGGAGGGCACGTGTGGGATGCTCTTGCCAGAGCCCTCTCAAATTCTCCTTGCAAGTTCCACCTGATAAAGCTTTCCTCCTGTTTGCAGGTGTTGATGTCATGCACTGGCAAGAGGGGAGACAAAAGACAGCTGAGGCATCTCACCCAGAGTGTGACTGCCTGTGTGTCCCTAATGACTTGTTGCCTCCTGCCTTTGTGTTGTGGCTACGCACCGGCGCTGAGCAGGCTCAGCATCTGAAAGGTGCTTCAGGATCCTCTGCAATGCAGCCAATTGCAAAGCAATTTTATTAGCCAGCCAATCACACAAACGTTAACTAGTTGCCCTTTAAGTGGTTGTTTTAGTGTGTTTTGGCCCACCTAAACGTGTCATATAATTGCAGAGTGATCATCTGAAGTGCTGGAGCAGGTGTCTTTGCTTGTTATTTATACACTCTGCATGACATTTAGCTGGGAAACAGCAAATACCTGTGCGATACTACCTGCACAATACTACCTGCAACAGCCTCAGTCTTGCCACAGAGGAAAATATTCTTAAAAATAACATGCAGGAATTGACGTCACCCTATGCATAGTCTCTTTTTCTCCTTTAGGAAACCGGTGTCTCAAGGAAGGCATCTCCACTTTTCTCTTTAACATGTTTGGCCACAATGGAGACAAAATATATGCAGCTATTTTCTTCTTTCTTCCTTTACATGTGTTAAGAACCACTTTTTGGGTATTCACCACCATCTGCCTGTAAAACTTGAACGGTGTCAACGGTGCACCTGAGAATGGAGGCTATGGCATGTCTACCTGTCCTCAAATCATCCAAATACTCAAATCCATCCAGCTGCTATGACACAACTGCTACCTGGTCCACCTTTTTTGGGAATGACTGTTCACACTGCTGTCATAAGGCTGCAGAAATGCTACACGTGCACTTCTGTGACTTCCAAAAAGACGGATCCTCAAGGCTGCAGAGTCCTGGAATAATTTTCTACGAATGCCAGCGGAGAAAGAAACCAAGCTAGTTTTAGTATAGGGAAGATAACTATACTAACAGCACCCGCAAAATGGAGCTGCCTGGGGTAGAGGAGTTCTGGACCACGCTGCCCACCAATCCCTTCCTGGCTTATTCTCAAACTCTTAAACCACAAAACGGTTCCTTCCTTTGAATAAAAGGGACGGAGTTTGCCCTTTATATTGCTTTTTAAAGGTGAATGAGAAAAAATGAGGACCTATTTGCATCCAGATCCCGACAGAATAGAAGGTCATACAGTTTCCCATGAGCTGTCCCTATTCGAGTCCCCAAAGAACTGCCATTTGATCGTCTGAAGTGCTATGAAGTAATGGGTTATGGCCTCTGACCCAGGGATGTAACCTGAGGCCCTTTCTCAGACCTGCTGACTATTAAGAGGAGAAATTCAGGCGCAAGAGGAAAAACCTTTGCTGGGTAACTGGCTTTCCAGGACTGAGTGGGTCATTTACTCAGCGACTCTTACTCATACCCTTGGAAACTTACTCATACCCTTGGGCTTTTTCCCATTTGCTGATCCTGCACACTTCTGGGAGTGAAAAACTTCCAAAATCTGATGAAAACTCAACAGAAATTGAGCCGGGGAACTGTGGAATCACAACTTCATAGCTCCAAAGGCCTGGAAGCTGGAGACAAACCAAGTGGATTTCATGGCCTGACAGAGTCAGTCATCCCCATCTTGGCATTCAGTTATTCCCTGCAGCAGTACTGATTAATGAGATGAATACTGGAAAAGTAGATAGGGTGGGGCAACTGCCTACAAGAGGCCCAATCGGAGATGACAGAGGGAGCAAGTCACTTGTATGGAAGAACTTCTCATCTAAAGTGCGCAAGGTTCCCTCACTTACCAAGGGACAATGCAGTAGAAAATCTACAGCACGCAATCGCTCCCAGATCAAGTGTCACTCGCCGTGATGACACCTGCGCTCTCCACCCCTGCTTGGGGTGAAGATATTTATTTCACTGTCACATTTGTCTAACTCCAGACCTCAGGAGCTGCTGTTAGGCTGTGGGAGGGTTCCTGTGCTGCGAGGAGAGTTCAAAGGCAGTGCTCTGTTCTGTTGGCCTCCTCTAACTAAAAAAAGAGGGATGACTGCAGCTTTTGTTGAAGACACAAAGCAGGAAAGCGGCAGATGTGTCAGACTCCCTTCACAGGCTGTGTCCTTCAAGTGCAGGCATCTGTTTTTAGCAGGCAGCGTTACTAACTCAGACATTCAGTAACATGAGAGAGATTTCACTTCAATCCACTGCCATGTATTTGAATAGGAAATCAGGTCTGGCTCTCTCATCTCTTGCACAGCGAAGGAGTGTGGTATGGAAGCTAGGAATTTCAGATAACTCTTGTTCCTTTCTGACAGGTGGGTACCCATTGTCCTTCAGCTCCATTTTCTACTCAATGTTTTTGAAAAAGAGAAATGATCATTCAGATGGAAAGGAGAAGTTCCTAGGTTGGAGCTGCCCTACCTGGCTGATGTCCTGCAACTACCAGGGGTGACACAATGGTCTGACAACACTGAAGTTGAGGATCAATTCAGATGTCCATCTTCACACTCGAGTGATTTAAATCACTCTCCTCTTTGTCATCCCATGCTGGAGCTCCCACAAATGCTCTCCTAGTTCTCCAGAACAGCACCGAGATGTCCCTCAGCTTTCCTGCAGCCTGCAATATTGAGCCTCTCCAGGGGAGCAGCCTATGAGTGACTCCCTCTTTCCGTGCCCATTGAATGGACAATGAATATTTGGTAGCTTCTATCTGGCGGATAGAAAAGCATTAAGAAAACTTTGATTCAACTGTAAAGGTCATTTCATTTCCATAAATGCAGAGAACATTCAAAGTAGCACCTGGAATCTCTACTAACTATGCATAAACACTCTCAGTGTGAATTGCATTGGTTCCACCTAGGTTACATTACACCATATTATTAAAATAATCTGCGAAAAGATCACACTCTAGAAAGCAAACTGTTGAGTGGATGGCACAAGAACACTTGTTAAAGAAAGAATAGACCAAATTTTTGAAAATTAGGCCCTGATGTTTTCCATTGGCATTGCAAGTGTGACTCTAATTGGAAGCTGTCAGCTCTCTGAAAGAAAAAGAAAGTATTATTGCCATCAGGTGACTGCTTCAGATAACAGCACCAAATTAAGGTAAAAAACCAAGGCAAGAGTGGGAGATAATAAATAGAGACAGATTCTACTGTCTTAAGACAGACAGTCACTCGTTCAGTCATATATAAAGGCTGTTATCCAGAACAGTATTTATATGATTCTTTTGTAAAATCTCGTGATAATATGCCAGCTAGTTCTAAGTTTAAAAGAACTTATTATTCCTCCCCATCCTGCCCCAAATTTCCCGTGTGGTTCTGCTGTGGGTTCCTCTGCAATGCAGGGCAAGTACCTTTACCCCTTATTTTACCCCTTATTTTACTCTTGGTCTCACACAGTCTGTCTGTGCAGTGCATAATGCAGACCCGTGTATGTGGGACTTTCATAATGACATGACTACTAAAGAAAACTAGAATCTTATTTAGGGGTTATCTGTAACCTGTGCAATTCTTGCAAAAGCAACTTATTTCTCTTCAAAGTTAACAAAAGCATTTGCAAATGAAATTACAGCTCATTTTGCTCTAAACTCCTTTTTAAACACACTCAGGCATGTGGCTTAGACTACTGTTTATCTCACCAAGGTTCTTCTCTTTTGAATGTGGGTTTAACAATTTTGAGGAGAGAGGTCTGGCTAAATAAAACAGGAATGTCTTCTCATGCCGCTGAGAATGTTTTCCCTCAAAATTCTGCCAAAATAATTCTGTTCATTATACAATAATTCTGCTATGGTCCGATCTGCTTCCGTTCCTACTGCAAGAGAAAATGAATCACAAAACAGAACAATGTGAATAGGCTGGCCATGCTCCACGTATTCCAACCAAATGAAGACATCTATTTCCAAAAAAGAGGAACTCTATATCCAGCCTTGTAGAGTGGAACGCAATGCTGCGTTCGGTCTGCCTTTTATGGCTGGAAAACCCTCTCAGCACATAAAGCTAACATTTACCTAGGAAAGCTAGTGAAAAGATTTATGACAGAGTAAAACACCAATTTCAGGGTGTATTTAATCTAGCAATAGTAATTACCAATCAATTAATCTGATGTTTCATGTTACAAGACCCACATTCACCAGCCACTCTCATCTCCTCCCCAAGGCTGGCACAGGTCACGGGATGCTGCTCTCATTTTATGTGCTGGTGCTCTGCCACAGATCTCCCCACTTAAATTGATTATTACTGATTAAAAGTTTATATCATAGAAAGACCAGATGAAATGCACTTTAAAGTCATTCCCGAGCTTATGCCATCGATGAAATAAAAGCCTTTCCTCCAGGCAATGTTTTAAATACAGACTGGAGAGTATTTCCTGCAATATATTACCGTATTAGCTGTATTTTCAGGCCAAGAAATGGCTATATCCTCTGCACAGGGGGTCATGCAAGGGTGACACAGCAGTCATATGTTTTTGGAGGGGAAGAGGATTTCAGAAGCAGGGAAAAAAAAAAGTCTGTCTTCTACTATAAATGTACTAGATTTTCACATGCCAACTGACCTGCCACAGACACTATTGCAACACAGAAGTGTGGTGCTCTTCTCTCCTGTACACTGTATTTCAATTCTTTCTTGTTCCTTGTTTTAATATCTCACACAAAGTTTTAAATCAGTCAGGGCTGGAAGTATCCCACTGATCGCTGGGAAATAAATAACATGTTTTCCTGGGGGTTTAGCATGCAGGTGCTTAGCAAGGAGGGCAGGGGCTAGAAAAGGCTGTTTAGGGAGCATATTTTGCCTGGTATTGAAAGTCAGTAAATGGAAAGGTTGCTACTTTGACTTTAACAGTGCATTTTTGCTGGTGAAGGCGACACAGTTTTAGGACTGTAGCTTTGGCTCTCTGGGCACATTTAAATGTCAGATGCTCTATCAGGGTGATGAATACAAGGTCCTGTTCTCTTCAGATAAGACGTGTGCTCCCTAAATCCTTCAAGGACTTCTGAAAACCACAAATTACACTCTTGAGGGGGAAGTCTATGTGGTTCTTCTTGGTCTGTGCTAGGTTGAAAGCCAAACTTTTGTGGGTATGAGGGTCCCTTCCCTACCTGAAATGTATTAGAAACTCACCTTGTGCTTATATCTACTCCTTTAAAGAAAACAGTATGCCGAACTCAAATTCAGATTATTATTCCTTCTCCTAATTGCTTCCTTCTGAGTTTGATTATTTCTTATCTGTCACCCTCTAGGCTAGTTGCACTGTGTAAAGGTTTCAACAAGATGCTTTGATTGCGTGCCGTACATCCATAACCCAACAAACCGAAGGCAGCTTATCGTAAACACCCTCAGTTACCACTTTTTAATCACTATATGCCAATTTCCTACTGCATTTGCCATTTAATATAAAATATATCCTCCTTAGCGCACTTTACTTTAAAGATGCCAAACTTCCTATTATAGAGAGACCTGACAGTGAAATAAATCAATAAATAAATTAGAATAAGGAAAAACATCCTTTCAAATGCATAAAACTGCAATAACTCCTGCCATTGCTGTTTTAAACATCAAAAGTCGCACCAATTTCAGACAGTTTCCCTTGATGTACTGACAATATTTAAGAAGTGCATATTTTATAGCACTTAGTTTCAAAATGTTCAGCCCCCACCACATCTGCTTGCCTGTTTCTGCTTAAGCATGTTGTGAATATGGTCTTAATAGACTCAGGTTGACACTTGCTGAGCAGATTTCCATCAGAGCTCTCATAAGATTCATGGCCCATGGTGTAGCTGAGGGCAAACACGGGTAAACAAAGTCTACCCTTCCCTGGTCTGGACTGAAATACAGCACACGAGAAGTTGCTCCCTTTAGGGAGTCTCTTTTAGGCTTTTATGGAGGAGACTCCCTTTAGGGAGACTTCTTTAGGAGAAAAGCAATGTATGGGACCTTCCCTCTACCACTTCACAGTGAAGCAGCAGTAAAATTCTCCAGACTCATGTAAGATGGGATGTCCTTGCTGTGCCAGTTTGATAGCTGATGTCCTGATCTGCAGATCACTGAAATCAATAAAATTTTTTTCATCTTCAGTGAAATCTCTCTCAAGCTACAATACAGAAGAGATGCAGTGATTAAGGAAGAGTAGAAAAAACAGTGGTTCAAACAGCATAATCTCATCCATTCCCACCCCACAATAATCCTGCACTCAGTTCCTCTATTGTGCAGATTCTATGGTTGGGAATAATCAGTGTTAATTTTTCTTTTGAAACTGCCTTTTTTTTTTTTTTTTTTCCAGGGTGACTTTCTAACTACCTCTTTTTTGAAAACCTACCAAGTTTTCAGGGGTGTGCAGATTGTGTAGTGGTAGAGGGTGGTGGGTAGCACCTTGGAAAACCTGTCACAATACCACCCAGGAGAATATTTAATGATCAAATACCTCTCTGGATGGCCATATATAACGTCACGAAACAAATCACTAACATTTTCCCCCAGAAAAGAAGCACTTTTTCTGCCTTGCACTACCATCATCATACTGAAAACAATGGCCATGAGACAGCAAGGTCCTGAAGGATATTTAATTAACAGATTTCGTATCGCTCACTAGGTATTTCGTAATTACTAATTGTTGTCATATGGGAGATGATCAGAAACCACGGACGGCAGCATTAAGACTCAAAGAGAAAAGGAACTTCAGCTTGATTCCTCCTGTGCTTCAGCAGTTTGGTGGAGCAGAGCTCACATATTTCCTTCCCTGAAGTCTTGCAGAGCAATACATGCACTTAAGGGACATCATCTTGAAAGCTTCACACAGCAGCATCAATATCCTCCTGAGCAGATTTGTGTGCCTTGATATCAGCTCAGAAGAGCATGGATGGGAGCACTCCTCTGAGCATGCAATTAGCTGGGAGCTGGTTTATGGTTGCTGCAAGTTATACCCTAGTCTCCATGACCTGTAGGGACTGTTTCCAAAGTTGGGAGCCCCAGGGAGGAAGGCTACACCTCCTCTTCCTAGGAGGCATCCCACCTTCACTCCTGCCATGGGTACTACAGCAAAGATGATCACATTGTTGGAATCAGTGTAAAACAGGCAGAAATTGGTGCAAAGACCCATCCCTATGTCTATTTCTAATGAGGAGAAAACAGCTAGAAACAACTTTTAAAGTGCCTTAAATGCAATTTTCTAAACGTAATTACAATGTGTGCCCAAGGCTGCCCATCCTGACATGGGTGAATGTACCTTTGCAGGAGCAGCTAGAAAGCCACCAGCTCTCTGGTATCTAGCAGCAAAAGAAATTGCTCAGGACCTCCTATACTGCCTCATGCAGGGCATCCTGCTGGGAGATATCACTAATGCAGCAGCCCCACTGAGAGCAGAACCAGTCCCAATTCGCCACAAAGAAACAGTGTCTCGGTGCCAACCACTTCTATAATCAGCTGCAAACATTCCCTTTTCATCTGATTTTCTGTGGAAAAGGATGCCTATGTGATCTCACTATGGATACCCCTTCTTTTTTAACCTGAAGGCCATTTTTTTTAACCTTTCTGGCTTTTTTTTTTTTACCCAAATACCACAGACCAATCTCTCAAAGACATTTAGATCCTACATACACGTGACAGGAGAGTTTTAGGTGGAGAAATTCTACCTCTTCAGACCCTGGAGAAATTCCTTAATAAGCTTTATTAAGCATCAGAATACCTATACAAGGGAGACGTTGGAAACTAGGACTCATTACTTCCACTATGTGTGAAAAGACTTGAAAATCATATTGCAATCATCCAGCTGGGCCAGCCTCTATCACAGGTCTCACAGCAAGGTCTATGAGCAGTTAAAGACACTCTTCTCTACCTTGGTGGATAGAAATCCTTGCTTCTGCCAAGGGGCCTTCTCATAACTTTCACCATACAATGCTCCAAGACCAGGGTTTGCAGTACAACGACAACTGAGATGTTCCTAAGCAGTCTGATTTAATTCACAAATTATGTTTATTTGCCCTGATATAGCAAAAGGGCTTTGCATAGAAAAAGAGTTGATCCAGTCTGATGCACCATTTGTGCATACCTAAATATAAGCACAGATCCAAAGGTTCCTGTTCTGCACACAAGAACTTCTCTGTACACATTAGAAACTCCCACATCGCCTTCATCAGTAATATGTCTGTGACACTAGAAAATAAGACAGCGAGTCATACACAAGATATCCAAACACTGGAATATGAAGATGGCTGGAGTATAAGGCTTGGTTTATCAAAAGTCTATCACAGGCAGATGCTCTGCAGACTTCAGTGAATACTTCACATTTCAGTTCTTTTCAAATGTAGCTCTGCAAACACTGAATAGTCCCACTGTTAATGACTGACTTGCTGTATTTATAGAAAGCCAGATGTTATTTAGCTATAGTGGGATTTAACAAGCAGCCTAAGAATTGAGAGGGTTTTTTTTTTTAATTCCCACCAACTGAATCATTAAAGTTTTGTTGTATCAACAGCCCCTAACACAAGGGCATCTACTCAACAAGGCTCAGGAGGATCAGCACAATACAGAACAAAAAGGTGATCCTTTTTCTAGAAAAAAATAAATTCTATTTGATGACAGGAGACCTGGGGTTAAATGGGAACAAACAATATTTGCAAGAACAGGATTTCAATTCCTATTAGTTTTGAGTAGCCGTTCTCCATGTCAGTTGCCCTTCTCCCAACCAGCCAGAGCCAAGACTCAAAGCAGAGGCAAGGAACAGACAAGAAGGGTAAGGAAGAATAAGCAAATGAACAAAGAATAAGCAAAGGAAAAAATGCAAGAAAAAAAAAAAAAGATTGCTAAACAAAACTGAAGGCCTGCTGGCTCTGGCATGGACCAAATCCAAGCACTAGATATTGTTTTGATAATGCTGATAGAGGAGTGATGAGTATCAGCTTAGAAAAATCTAGGTACTGAGCCTTCTCCTCCTCTCACCCATGAAGGATTGAGCTTGAAGGAAACAACCAGTCCTCAAAATTGGGAGATTTGGAAGCCTTTTAGCGCAGACCCCAAATGACAGCAGTTGTTACCTTTGCCATCTGCAGACCAGGCTGCAGGGTGTTTTCCTCACAATGCTCCAATCCTCCTAGCAAACTATTTCTTATCCAGCTGTGCTGTTATCAAGGCTAACTCAAAGAGCTTTCCAAAAACACTGGTTCAGCTTGTATGCTCTGTCACCAGGGAAGTGGCATCACTAGCCTGAGAGCAGGCAAGATGCTCAAGCCCATCCTCTCTCCCTGCTTTTAATAGTGCACTGCCACAACAAGTCTCTCTTTGGAGATTGAAGGAAATTTAGGGACAAAAACAAGCCCCTTGTTAATCCTCACGAGGAATGCTGCTCTATTTGGGAAAGGGCTTGCAAGAGGGCTGTTTGCTGCGGAGAGAAAGTTGCATTTTGTCCCTGCCCTGAGCTTTATTTACAGACCCGGAGAGTAAGCATTGCCGCTCGTTCTTAGTCAGCATCTTGCTGGGTATGTACAGAAATATCTGTATCAGAAATATCCCCTTTCCACAGCTTAAAAATGTTTTCTTTCCTCTGCCTGAGAAGTGCTCCAACAGCAAAAGGCTGACAGCCTGCTTTTTTTTTTTTTTTTTTTGGTTTTTCGTTGAATAAGGCAGAAATTCATACCTTGATTTGCGATATACATAACTTACGCTATCAGCTTGTCAGCCTGGATTTAAAGAAAATGCATGATCACATCTCCTAGGGGACCCTGAAGCACAAGCTGGAAATGGTAGGCCATCTGTCCCCTGATCAGGGAGAAATTTGATGACAGGAGCTGTGTTTGCCCCGGTGCCTTTAACATCTCGTTTTGCAGCTTGTCTTTGCCTTCTCTCTTTTCCTCTGTTCATTCAGTTTGCTGCATATGGCTTTGTTCACTTTTCAATCAGCACACAGAGCATATTGGTGCTTTTTATCATGTTGCGTTTACCCCACAGAGAAGTAAGGACATCAGTGCCCACGTCTTCGGGTCCAAAAAGTGGCATGTTCAGCTAAATGCTATTCTTGGTCTGCAGATGAAGTACTGGAAAATAGTCCAGAGGTGAAAAGGAAGCAAAGCAGGAAAATGCCGTAAATTAGAAGCTGAAGAGCCTGCTGCCCTGCTCAATGAAAATAGTATTTCCATTGTCAGGCAGCAAGTCATCATCTGACAGTTTCATAACAGCAGCTATTAGCTAGTTCGTACTCCCTATTCCTCACCTTCTCCTGCTTTGTGCTCAGTTGATTTTCCCATGCAGTACAGAGGAGTGAGGCAGACAGATGAACCTGCTGTTGTTAAGAGCCTGGTTTCCAATCTTGAAACCCTCTGTTCACGCACCCACATCTGCACTTACACCTAAAATCGGCACTTGACACCCACTGAAAAACGAAAGCACCTACAGGCTTTCTGAATCACTAATCAGTGTGCAGGTGTTTAATTGCTGAATTAAGGAGCTGCTTTTCAATGCTGAGCTCTAAATGTCTGCATTTCTAGAACCAACTTTAGTCCTGTCTTCACAGTTTGTCTGTGGGAAAATAGTCTTATCTGGCTGCACAGGATAACTTCCACGTGTTTCAACCACCGAGCCCCTGTGCCTCTGGTTAAAACCCATTCCCATTTTCCCCAGACACCACCCCTTTTGGGATGCAGGTGCGAAAATAGCCAAGGGTATGACCAATATCTTTTAGCTGTTGCTCCTGACAGCATCCCCACAGATTTCGGTGCTTCCCAAGCTACTTGATGGTTAGAAAAGACACACATTGAATAGCTGCAGATGATGAACTTGATACCTCAGGACGACTTTAGCTACCATTTCAGGACAGATTTTCACCAAGGGGCTCATTTATAGAAGAGATGGAATTAGCATAAATAAAATCCAAAATAAAATCCAAAAATAAGGCACCAAGAGTACTCTTGGCTGAAGTTAAAGCTGGAAGACATCAACTGCGATATAAGGCATGAGATATTTAATTGTGAGAAGCAAGTAGTAAGCAACAGATGTGACAAAAAACACTGTAACTTCTTCTCCTCTAGCATTCATGTAAATAGGACTAGAGGACTTTGTGGTGATTATGCTTTCACTAAACAAAGGTTGCCAGGTTCACAGTAGGAGTAGCTGGATGAAGTTTTCTGCCTTGAGTTTTGAAGAAGATCAGTGAATGATACTCTGTTCATTCTGGCTTTCAGATCTATTGATTTAGCACTAAAATACAGGTGACAACTCAGTGATTCACCTATGGGCATTTAGTTTGTCTGAAGATAAACTGTCTAGAGACACTTATTGTTAACAGGAAGCTTTGAGAGATATATTCCTTCAACTTGCATGACCAAAAGGTAATATTAAGAAGGGCAAAAGAAGGAAGTGGTGACAGAGGAAGATGGCGACTTGGTATCAGTTAACATGCTACAGTAAAAATGTAAGAACATCATGTTACCAGGAGAAAGGCATTTTATGGGTTTTATTGGGTTTTTTTTTGGTTCGTTGGTTGTTTTTTTCTTTTTTTTTTCTGGAAAAGGAACGAAAATACTTTTGTTGACATGGAATAAGAACATGTTATGGGAAATTAAACCCCAAACGCCAGAGGCATGAATTTAAAAGAATCCAACAGCTCATCATCTCAGCATGCTCTCACAGCAGACTCGTGTTCTAGACACTGATGAGCATCACAAGAAAGCTTTACTTTATTTGCTTTTTAACTAGGTAGTAATATGATATTAGCCATTGCTGTCTATACCAAAATAAGCTGCTGAAAAGCAATCGCCATCTGTCTAATCATTTGCCTTTCCACGCAAACACTTAAGACCATGTTTGAATACAACTACGACAGCAAAGCACAGATTGCAAAGGCTATAGGTAATAAACATATTAATAACACGCGGGAAACAAGCGGGGTAGTTTAGAGACATAGATTTAAGTACGCATTTAAACACACTTTGGTGAAACAAGGCTTCGTGCTGCTGAGTCTCAAACCTCTGCAAAAGCCCCAGCCCAGGGAGCTATTATTCTGGCAGTTAGGAAAGTTTTCTTTGAGCCTAACCTGAATTATTCTTGTTGCAATTCTAAACTGTTACTTCTTGTCCTGGCCACTGTATAGAGGTAGTTAACTTCCTTCCTACAGCCTTTGTATCTAGCCACATAACACAACTTAGAAATGGAAGGCATGAGATCAAAACATAGGTCCAAACTCTAATCTCAGTCAAGGCTTAACTGCAGTGCTTTCACAGAATTACCCCATGCTACCTGAAAATGGTATAATTCCTCTTATGCTCTAAATTCATAATATGTGTAATACTTCCTATAGTAGAGGGTGAAAAATCCACTTAGTTCTTCCCTATCCCCAAACACTTGTTGTGAGAGCAACCCCTTTTGGCTCTGTATTTGCTATTTTCTCTTCTAATCTTTTCCTTGTTTATTAATGAGTCCTCTGTCACTTTAAGTGTCCTTCCAATGACAATTTAGCATGCTTTACTGTTTTGTAGTTGCCTATATAAGAGACTGTCAATAAATCTACACTGCCATTGCGCATAATTCTCCTCACTCCATATAAAGTCCTATTCAAGGCCCTGAAGGATTCATAATCTACCTCCATAATCTGGCTTGTCCTTTCAGCGGATTACAGCTGCTGTACTCTTTTCTTATGCCAAAACTGCAATCCGTTACTGAAATGACTCCCTAAATTCTCCCGAATGGAAAAATCAAATTGACTCACCAGGAAGTGGTAGTCACTTGAAAGGAAAAACGTAAGAATTGCTCCCCTGCGCATGGCACAGGTCTAGAGTTATGCAGGATTCCCATGACTGATCAAGATACACTTACTTACTTTGTGAAACAGTCTGAATTTCAATCATGAGAACCAAGATCTTGACCAATGGTCAAGAAAACCACTTGGTGAAAACATACAGGCAAAGTGTCTGATGACACATTTGCCTTTGTGGAGGACAGAGTTGCATCAGAGAGAGGTCCAAAGCCTTGAGCAGTTCTCCATATGACAGCTCCACACTAGGAGAACCAAGTGGGAAGTCCAGCTCATTTCTCAACTACATGTTTTCCACATTGATTCACACTACTGGTAGCAAACAAACTTCCTCAGACAGCCTTAAAGATACCTTTGCTTTTGGGGTGACGATGGTAACAGCAATGGCAATAAGAGTGCAGTTCTTACAGTGTCTTTTGGCTCCTCCCTATTTTATTAACACTGTTATTTTAATACAAATAGCAAATGTACTGCCCTTACTGACATAACATGTTTCAGTTTGCTGGAATTCATACAGAAATTATTCCAAGTTAGAGTAGATCTTTATTGCTAGCTCTTGTCTAGCAATTTTTCTATGAAGCGTACAACCAGTTATTATTGTAAGTAACTCACTTTCTGCACAGTCTTGTTTAAATTTTGCTCAGTCTTATCTCATACCCAGCAAACTTTTCTGAAAGTTTCAAAGCAGAGCAGTGATATCATCTATTCCCTTTATTCCTTACACCAAATGCATGTCTCATAGCAGCTCGCTGAAGACTCCAACAGTGGCTAACCCAACCTTCTGGGTCCTCTAGAGCTTTGATGTGTTGTCAGAGCAATGGGAAAGCCAATGCTAATGTGAATTTGGTAAGGGATTTAATATCAAGCTCGGATGAAACAAATCAAATGGAAAAAAGATTGCATCAAACACACATGGAGGAGAGATCACGGGGGGTTAATTGGCAACCTTTCCCTTTGATCACAGTCCAAGCATCACTGAACCTAAAAGCCAGATGTTTGGTTTGCTACCTTAGGAAGAGGCAGAGGGTATGCTTAGTTATTAAAAAATAAGTAAGTCATGATTTTTTAAATGCTACCTATATGCAAGAACTTTTACAGCTTTCTCCATAAAAGTCTGCTCAAAGGCCTTTGAAATCTAGCAGGGGCATTATGGGGGCATAATGATGAGGGCAATTTAACAGATCATTTGGTTTGTATGTGACTTTTCTACATCAAAGTTCTCTTTAGATAATAAAACATTGACTGCTTTCATTCTATTTAGTTTATTATTTTTTTTAACTTAAATGTTTTACTACTCTTCTCCATGAGATACTTTTTTCTTTAGCACATTTGCTCTAGCACACAGCTATTTATATAACGAGGACTTCCAAGAACAAAATCTGATTTGGGGCCCATCCAGACCATTTCTATGCCTCCTTCCACACAGTGACATGTTTTCTTTTAAATGATTTTCATGTTATGCAATTGTCTTTCAACCCATCCTATGCTTAATGGGCAGTTCCATCATTAGCTCTGTGACTTGCATTTCTCTTTAGAAAGAAATAAGAAAAAAAAAAGAGGTTCATGGTGGTAGCCCGGAACCTAGAACACCACTGCATAAATAACTAGATCTAGTCCAGGGAAGCAACAAGCAATGGAGTGATACAAGACAAATACATTAGCCATCCCACTATGCTTTTGCAACTACCTCTGATCTGAGGAAACTAAACACATTTATCAGGCTAATGCAAGGATTCAGGCAGATACACACAGCTTGGCTCTCTAATTTTAGAAATTATAGAGCCGTGTGGGTCCTGCAAACCATGCAAGCCTGCAGCAGATGCCTGGAGGATAGCAACTAGTCTACCAGGCATCTAGATTTTCTCAGACTCAGACAGGATTTAGGATTTGTGCTACTCAAAACATAGAAGAAGCTTTTCCCATGCCTCAGTACACCTGGAGGAGAAATAAACAGGTGAATTAGCCATGGTCCTGAAGTGCTAAATGTTATTGCAAGCCAGATGACATTTCATGCCTCTCAATAGCTGGGAGACAGCCTATATTTCCTAAGCTGGATGATTCAAGCTTGCTTTCTCTAGCAGTTTTAGATACAGATGTTTTCCAGAACACTGTAAGAATTCCAGAAATCACTTACCTGTAGATCAGTAATTTCAGTAAAAATAATGGTTAATTCTGAAGTAGGGGAACTGAAGAACTACCTTAGATCTCAAACTCAGTTCTACCTATGGTATCACTGCAATTTCCTCTCGTGTATTTCTGCCTCTTACAGAGTCACCTAGAAAAATTTGGTTGCTACCATGCAAATTCAGAACACACTTGTTCCCTTGATAACCTATTGCAAATAAACTCGTACAACGAATCTCTAAAATTGAACAACTAGAAATCTCTTGCTCAGGTACTTAGAGAACACCACCTATTAGACTGCAGATAAATGCTCATTCTCCAAAAAAGCCTCTCAGAATTTCTTAGATGCCTGAAGGTGTTTAACTTGGGGTTGGAGATTACAAAAAATCACCAGCCTTTTAGCAGCTTGCAATATCAAAATGCTAGTTACAAGATACACTCAGAGTATGGATAACTACATGAGCTTCTGGTGCTTCTGTGAACCAAAGCACCCAGGTCTTTGAATGTTTTCTCACCAATAATTATTAATTAGCATCAATGTTAATCGCCTGTGCCATGCATGAAATGGATAGTGCATCGAGGGCTCTCTGCCTGCTTTGTAGCCAGCTAGCTGGGGCCGCAATACTTTGACTTTCTCATTACTATTCTCATCAGGAGAGTCATGAGAAAAAGTGCAGCAAATGATTTTTTCCCCACCACAATCTGCTGTGGACGCAAGTCAAATCAAATAGTTACCAGAGAGAAAGCAGACTCAAATGGCATTGTGATAGAAATCCACAGACAGTGCATTTTTCCCTTTTAATTATTAGCTTCAAAAAGACAAACGAGGGGACATTAATGAATGTTTAGAAGAGAAGGCAGAATACCTTTATTCAGGCTCTTTCCATGGGGATTGATTTGCAAAATTAATACAACCCAGAGTACAAATATAAATAATACAATCAAATACAAACAAATAATACAAACAAAATAATCATATGCAACAGACTTAAAGCAAAAAAAAATACTGAAATGAAGAAGAAAGGATAGTAGCATTCTCCCTTCTCTGCCAAGAGAAAAAATGCATGATTAGTGCCATGAATCACACCAAAGTTAGTGCAGGCTCAAGCAGCTGGGCCTGTTTGGCAGCCAGTGCAATAACCAGTGTGCCATCGTCCTGTAATAAAAGCCTCTGCTGCTCTCATATTTTCCAGATGTGCACACTCTGCGTACTCTGCTCAGCAATAAGACAGCATTTTCACCTGCAATGTGCATTAACAGGCTCAGAGTTAATACCCCTCCTATGCTTCCCTGGTGCTAAAATCATGGTGGATGCAAATCTGCAACAGGTCCCAGTTGGAAATCCTCTCCAGCAGCTTGGAGCAGAAGGGTTTAGGAGGTTCCACTCGCACATCTGGACTCCTTAAATATAGTCTAACAGGCCACAGCAACAAGCCCGGGGCTGTCTTGAAGGCTTCATTCTCCTACAGAAAGCACCACTTAATTTAAGCGAGTGAGCAAACAGCACTGCCCCCCTCTACTCTGTTGTGTTTGAGGAAAATTCTTCTGTTTTATACCAGCACCACACAACAACCTCAGCCTACACCACTCCTTTCCCAGATTGTTTGTTTTTGGGGGGATTCACAGATTCATCTCCCTGTCTCTGCCCACATGTCCTCCTTGCTATGCCAGTAGGAAAAAAAAATACATACTCAATGCCATTTTAGCCTTCTTCGAGCCAGATCTTGACAGTTGCAGGTCAGCAAATACCAAACTGCTTCTCCTTGCATCTTTCCTGGGTCACAGGGACGGTCTAAACACGCTGATGTGGTAAGCACAGAGCCATACAGTTAAAAACACCACATTGGACTGGGTGTTCTAAACTTCGGGTTTGTGTCACTTTTTCCCACACCTCTCCTCCTGTTAGCAAATTGAATTTCCTCAAGGCTTCCAGGTCACACTAGCAGCTTTCACTTAGCCGTTTAAGCAGCTTTGAAGTTGCTTTTTTCATCTATCTCCCTCCCCTCCAGGCCCTCTTCTCTTGTTTTCTTTTTTCTTTTTTTTTTTCAGTTCATGCCATCTCCCGCAGTTTAATAGCAAGCCTACAAGCTGTAGCCACCAGGATCAGGTGACTCCAATGTAGCCTCTGCCAGGCCAGTGCTTGCTCTCGTATTCAGCCAACAACCAACCACACCATTTCCCCAGACTTGGACAAATCCCAGCTCAAGTGTAGGGTATATTAGCAGAGGTTTCATGGACATCTTTTGTCTTGCTTTGGTTTGAGTGTTTAGCACTACGGTACCACTTAGTTCTTCTGCCAGCTGACTTGTGTCTTCTTGGCAGCAAAGAAAGAAGGTGATAATTTGAAATATTTTCACCTAATTCTGTGCCTGTAGCAGTGTTTGTGTCACCCAAAGTCTGTGTCACAGTGTGGTTCCATTTTCCCCCTCTGTAGTTCATAGAGGACTCCCTTCCTTACCCACTCTTCCTTAACCACCTGCTCTGCAGCAAGTCCAAACCATATGTGCACCGGAAGGACTACTCGTACTTGATTTAGCAGATAAAAAAGCAACTCAGGGCCTTCTGTTTGCCCTTCCTGCTTCCTTAGTGTTTTCTCCAATGCACAGGCTGCTGCCTTCTAAAAAGGCTTCAAAGTGTTTTTTACCTCCCCTTGCTCTTTTGTAATCAAGTCCTTTGCTACAGTTTGTTGGCTTAGTGTAGTTTTTTCTTCACAAGTAAGCAGAGCTGTACTACTACCTTGCAATTCCTATGAACTTCGACTGTAGAAACAGAGGCAACAGCATTGCCAGGACAGGCAATTCACACACTACACCTGAAGAGGGTCTCCGTCTTGAAGAGGAGGGGATAAAGTCTTAGATTGGAAAGTCTTGTGCTGCCTGTCCCCATAAAGCCAGCATTGAAGTGGCCTCATGTTCCCCAGCTATTTTAAGAGGAACCTGGGAGGGGAGATGCTGCGGTGCCCAGATTTGGTACAAATGTGTGAAGTCACCATCACGCCTGCCTGCCAAGGCTCGCGGAGGCCAGCGAACAGAGGTGCTCTGGATCTCGCAGAGGATGAACCTGTCTCTCTGCATTGACGAAAAATCTCATCGTGAGTGTTACAGGACTATACGCTGTGCATCATGATTATCCTCCTTGGGAAATACAGCCCCAGTAAGTAGATCTTGCAGTGAAAAACCAACAAAAAAGGCAAGGGAGACTGGGGAAAGGGTGGCACAGACACATAAAAAGCCCCTTTTCAAGGTATCCAGGAAATTGGTAACAGTGCCAAGTTATTGCCTGCCTTCCCTATTCCCTCGTGCTGCTTTTCAGCGTGAATCAGCCATCTGGCTTGTCCTTTGCTGGTGCTTTGCTACGCCAGCAGAGCTCAGCTCCAGCGTGAACACAGACCTATATTTAGAGGGAAATGACTTCAGCCCCATCCAGCCAAACAGGCACCGAAAGGGCTTGTGGAGCCATCGCGAGCGACAGGACACGGGGCAGGAGAGCGGACTCGGTCGCGGGACGCGATGCCCCCGTGGCCTCTGGTCATGCCAATGCGGCACCCGCGCAGGCTGTTGGGATGGAAAACCAACGCGAAACCTGCGAAGAGAACAGGAAAAAGAGTCTGCAAGGAAGGACAGCTGCAATCCTGCCAAAACACCCAGAGAAGGGGTAGCTTCTCAGCCTCTGCTTATGCCCTTGGCACCTAAGTGCCCTCCAGCTTGCCCTGTGTGGCTCAGTCTGTCCTGAAGAGCAGCTACCTGCTGGGACTGTGTCACCCGGTGCCATTATGTGCTTCCTCCAGCACTGCCCTCTTACAAATGCATTTTTAATTCCCTCAGCTGCTCCTGGGCCTCGCCGCTCCTTCACCTTCCTTCTCCCTTGTTTTCACCTCTTCTTGTTACAGGGAAATAGCAAGTGGTTTCTCCTGCAAGTTTCGCACCGTCTTAGTTGACAGCTAGAGACAACGTCTTGGTTTTGAACCCAAACACTGACTCAAGGAGGATCTGAGGATTTTTTTCCTTCTATATGCAGAAACTTCTTCGCTTTGAAAAACATAGACAGGCCTTTTATGGGCACTGCTCTCCCTGCTTTAGATGCTGAGTTAGTTATTGCTGCCGGCTCGTGTCCTTCTTAGAGGCACCTCACTCTGCTCCGTGCTCAAGAGGACATGCCAGGAACAGCTATGGACACAGGGTAGCTCCTCACTGCTGCCCAAAGACGAGGTCTTGCCACCTCTTGCCACATTACAAAACCTCTTGCCAAATTACAACAACAAAAGGTGCCCAGCTCTCATCATTATTTTTTTGTGCGGACTCTGGCTATCAAAACCTATTAATGTGAAGCCTGCTAGCTGAGAAAGTTGCAACAATTCAAGCTAGGCAGATGGCCAGGAGTCTCACTGCACTAATTCAGCCTTGTCTTGGTATCTGCCAAAGAGTTGTCAAGTCCCCTTTCCCTTGAGGCTTAAAAAATAAATAAATAAAAGAAAGAAAGAAATTAAAAAAAGAACAGGAAAAGCAAAATGCAAACATATATACAAAAACAATAAGTACAAGAATTGCATTTATCCTTCTTTTTTTTTTTATGCATGCAGCCATCCTTTTCTATCTCCTTTTAATCTCTTGAACTCATCTGACTGTAAAATTCAAAGGACTACATTAGCCTCAACTGAGTAACTTTTATTATCATTTCTCCTCCTCTCCTCAATCAGCAGATGTAACTTCCCTCCGCAGCAGTGAAGCTTTATAAGGTTTCAAAAATAATTCCAAATAAGGATAAATTAACAGCCCTTTCCTTTCCTTAAGTGGATCACAGGGTATCTCCAGAGAAACCACCAGGGTCTGAACTAAGACAATATCAAATGCACTGTGTCCTTCTACTGCCCCATCCAAAGCAGCAGCGCAGGCAAGGAAGCAAATTAAAAAAAAAAAAAAAAAAAAGATAAATTATTAAATAAAAGCCCCTCGTTGCATGAAGCCTACACTTTTGTCTAAAAGCTGGCAGGGAAACTCCAAATCTCCTCTGGATTAAAGTATATGGCACTATCAGTGCATGTACAAATATATTTTCCCTTGGAAACTTAGTCTTATGTACAGGGAGATTAAGCTCACGCAATCTAGGTCTGCTCTGCGACACAAACTGAAGTATTGTAGGGAAGGGTTAACTGGGCGAGATTCACCTCAAAAGTGTCTTCCTGGCCCAAAGAAAAGCTCTGATGTTGCCTCATGCAATAATCCTCACCCTGGTGTTTCTGCTATAGGGCTAAAGGGGTGGTGGGATTCATACAGGGCTGTTCAGGTTAATGCTCTCATATATCAGTATAAAGAAGATAACTGCAGCTTGAGGGATGATACGAGCATGTGTTTCCTTCCTGCATTCTCACTAACCGCCAAAGCTTGTCTAAGAGTATAGGTAGTAAACTGTGAAAAAGTAACAGTCCGGGCAGCTGCCACAAAAAATCATTCCTGAAAAAACTTAGGAACCAAAGCAGATGGCCAAAATCACTTATAAATTGTTTAATCAAGTTGAAAGCAGTTCAGAGAGTTTCCATTTTGTTCTCAAAATATTTTTATAAGGGATAGTGACTTTGGGGGTTTGTTTGTTTTTTTCTAGAAAGAGAAAAAAGTGATTAATGCAATTCTTAGCATGTCTCCTTGCTGTTACAGAATGCTGCTACAGAAAGCATGTCTGTAGGGTCAAATGGCAATTGAAATCTTACCAAAAAAACCCATTGATGGCCATTTTCATTGGGCTCTAAACTGATTGAGAAATTGTTCATTGCACACTCAGATGTCTATCTTTTTGGAAGAGAAAAGCACAAGTAAGATAGTCCCTGCTGATTTTCTTCCTCAGACTATTTTTCTCCCCCAGAGTTGATTGCACCCAGAATCCCACACAACAGAAGTAAAATACGGCTTCTACTGAATTATATAAAGCCCTCTTAAAAGGTTCAAATTGTGATTATAGAAGTGAAATATAGTCAGCCAACAAGTGGTTACGAAAAAGTATATATATTGCTGTTCAGCGTGTTTTACAACAATTATATTTTAGTTCTTACACCCTGACTTGCAATCTCGACAGATTTACTGCAGATTTGAATTAACACACCATAGCTGAATCTTACCATTGCCATTAGTTTTATTTTAAGAGCTGTATTTCCAATGACAGAAACTATACTTTTAGTGTTAGATAATTTTTGTGAAACAAAATAGTCTTTTAGATTCTGATTTTGCCTGTAATTCAGCTGAGAACAGTCACCACCAAACACTCAATTGCTTTTACACAGAAAAATCTCAGCACTGCATATTTTTGCTCTTTGGGGCTAGTGGTAATAGTAATTTAAGAAAGTAAAGAGGGTTGGAAAACTGGCCAATATCCTTCTCTAGGCTGGGGGGCTGTTGCCTACTAGCATCAAAATGATGTTTCTGGCCACGGCTTTTGATTCATGCGCTGTAGGACTTTGGAGAGGTCTAGCATGGGTAGACAGTTCCTTTCTGGTAGCCAATCTTTTGGTATTGGTACCCTGTTGAATGTAGCTGGATCATGGTAATAGCATTGGTTAACATCAGTCAGCTTCCCCACTCTGAACAACCACACAGCTGCACCCTCCCACAATGGTGAAGGTAAAATGCAGCACACGCCACCTGGAATAGGGGGGAAAAAACAAATCAGAGCCAAACACACACAGGTGCCCACGCATGCATGTGCACAGTGACTGCAGAGCTCACCTTGCACTGTCGTGAATTTGTCACATTTAAACAGGTGCATTCCCTTCATTTTCCTCTGAGCTTCTTCATGTCTCGTATAGCTGAAATACAAGAGCTTAGAGCTCCTACATATATTTCTTATTTGCTGTTCTCCATGTCTCTATGCCTAACAAGTGAGTTTAACTTAAGGATTTAGATGCTTTCTTAGCATACAGACTAATACTTGGGGTTTCAGATAATTCTCATGATAAATAAATGCTTTAAAAGTTATTCATGTGTGATTCTGTGACAGTATCTGTTTATTACTAAAAGGAAACAAAATCAAAACTTTTTAGCCAGAGGAGCAGAATTTTAAAAGCTCTCTGAAATTATTGAGCACTGCCACCAACTGAAAGGAGTCAGAGTTGGGATCTCCTCAGACTGGAGATCAGACAAGCTGATTGGGTTGGGAGCTCTTCAGCATTTCACTCATGTGAAGTTGGGGCAAGCAGATAACTGCAGTCATTCTCCTTCTCACAAAGAGTTTAAGTGCTAGAAAGCA
Organism: Tinamus guttatus; assembly: GCF_000705375.1. Next base: position 470,265 of record NW_010585308.1, read on the forward strand.
ATGCTGTCCCTTGAAGCCAGGCCTGGTGACACAGGCTGTGAGCAAACATACCTGGTTTCAAATCTAAGCTCATCTTTTGCAATAACATTGCAGCCTGAGGGCTTGCTCTGGTAAAATAGTCTCTAAAAGTAGTAGTGATCAAATATGTAAAGACCACCAGAAGGCTTAATGCACATTTAAAGGCACATCTGTGTCTGCAGCTAATGCTACTGCTGATCCAGGGCTCATGACAAACGAAACCCTTCTGTGGATCAACCACAGGGAAAAATGATGAAAGTGGGTTTTACAGTTTGCCTACAGTTGCCTGTGTTGGTACACAACACAGATGTTGTGTACCAACCTGCATTATACAAGTGCTAGCAAGACGACAAAAGATACTTTGAAGTCATATTTCATATGGCAGATCATTCTCTCAGTGAAGCAACTCATTCCTAGCTAACATTACTCTCCTACAATATGAAGATTTAGGTCAATATTTTGAAGGATGTCTAAACCTCCTGCTTTCTGTACAGAAGACACACAAACAGACTTCATATTCATATTCAATTTAGCGAATCTGAGAATGGCAATTTTCAGGGAACTTTCAAGTCCCTGCCTGGGCACCCAAATTAAGATACACAAAATTAGTAACTGTTTTTAATTAAAAAAAGAATGGAGAGAGATGACTTTGAGGTTTTGTATCAAAATCATTTTTTTTCCCATAAAAATTACACTACCACAATTTAATAGTATTTCCAAGCTTGCAATTAAAATGAGAACTTCCTCAGCTTGAAGTCACTTCTTTTGCTTTCACTTCAGAGAAGTTTCATGCCATTACCTTGGACATTGCTGACAAAGGGAAATTTATTATTAAATTCAAGAGACAACTTCATTATAACCTTGTTGATCTGTTGGTACTTTATACCTAAGCTACAACAAACATACATCAATCCATCTTCACCATTTGTCAAATGGATGTCCCATGTATCAGCACAGAAGGGAGAAAAAAGTTATTATGTCCAATGTCCCCTACTTACACAAAAAGTTCATATTGAATTTGATGTTTCGAATCACACACTTGACAATTTTATTGTTGTCAGTGATAAGGGAAAAGCTCAAATGAAATCAACGTCCTTTGCTGTCAAAGACAAGGGTATCTTGTGTCTCGAATGCCATCACAGACAGGAAATTGCCTGCACTGGTTTCAAAGAGAGATTTCTGGAAGAAGAAGGGAATGACTTCTTGACAAAATGCACTCTTTTTGAAAATTGTCTGTCAATCAAGGAAAACAAATCTGTGATTAGATGTTAACTCTTTCAAGGGTTACCTTGACCTAAGGCTGTCCACACAGCATATTTAGATGCATTCTTTAAGACAGCATTATCAGACAGAGAGTAGCTTAGCCTAGTTATTAAAGCTTTTTGGCCAACACCATGTATTTGCCAAAGAATTCCTTGGCTGCTTCAGCCCCCCCCCCCCATTTATTTTTGTTCCTTCCCTTCAGTAGTGGTATTGAGGATGTTCAGGCATCCCTTTTTTTGGATGGGCAGACACAGAGGTCTAGGAAGCAGGCAGCAACAGCATACATAGCTCATAGGGGACATACATAAATAGGGTGTAGGCAAAACTCAAGCACATAAAACTGGTGGCAGGAGTGCTCAGTTAGCAGGCGGGCTATTATCTTCTATTAAAAAATACTAAAGGGATCCCAGCACAGGGGAGGCAATGATCTGCGTTTAATTTTTCACTTGTGAGACTATTGGAATCCCATTGAAATCGCTGAGAGACATTTTGGTACAGTTCCACCCCGGGAATTTGGCCCTTCAATTTAGGAACCACACAGCTATTATTCCCATAGACATATGCTTTGCTGCATGTGTTTGCACAGTACCTGGAATGAGGATGCTAAGACTGATGTGGGGCCTCTGGGCACCATTACAAAATAAAACTAAAGCCAGAGCTCGAAGGTCTAGAGTTACAGATAATGAATCAAGGAAATACAGAGGAGTCCTTCCCTTATGCCATTTTAGAGCAATTCACACTGACCCAACTTTGTACTAGTGATGTTAGAAATGGGATTTTTCCAAAGTTGCACAGAACGAGACTAGAAAGTGCTCAATTCAAAAACTGAGAAAGAAAGCAGCATGTCATGCAAGGCACATTTAGGGTCCTGGCTACCGTAAACTATCAAAGAAGTCAAAACCAAAGTCCTGGGATCAGACACTTTTCTGGGCAGCCAAAGTTGCAGCAGTAAAGAGTACCAGGTCTTATCATCTCCTGCTTTACAATTTAAAATAACCTCTGAGATAAAATTAATATAAAGATTAGATAATCCAGTTTCTGCCCACTCCTCTTTCTCCTCAGGCAGCTAGAAAACCTGTCCAAGAAGCTTTCACATTGCTGGGAGGTCGCTCACTAAATCTTTTTACAGCAGGCTCTGGGTCTGATTGGAAGTGGGATTTCAGCCCATGCATCATTTAGCTGCTTTTGCAATTTTTATCTCAGTTGCTCTCGCTTTGAGACCACATCTGGCAGTATCTACAATCATTCTCTGCTCATGAAAATGCGATGAATACTAAGGATTGCTCAAAAGACTCATATTAAAGCTAACAGCTTTATAATAGTCAATAACTAACCTGTCAGGTATTTTATTAAAGACTCTACTAAAGACTTATCTCGTCATATTACGCTACTGAATACTATAGATGGGCTGTGTCGTGGGGGAAGGGAATGCCACCTATTCTATCCCAGCAGCTAAATAAATATAATTCCTCACATTTCATATTGGTGGTGGTGAGTAGCACACATCCCAAAATTCCCAACCAGATCCTGTATGTTAAAAAAAGAAAAAAAAAAAGAAAAAGAAAAAAAAAAGAGAGAGAGAGAAGGAAAGAGAACGAGAGAAGTCTCATCCTCACTTGAGGCCACATTGCAGACTTAAGCAAGGATTATCCTGAGGGAGCCAGTTGGCAGGACTGAGAGTTGCTTCTGAGAGGATGGAAAATGGGTTTAACAGCACTAAGAGCAACAGTAGTCCTAATATAACTGGAAGGGTCCCTATCTAGAGAATTTTGTATGGTTTATCACACTTGGCATGGCAGCAACACCCCCGGCCCCAAAGCGACGCCCCTGTTGCTTACACCCTGTGAGGGTAAGATGGAGACAGGGTCTGTCGGGGCTAAAGTGGCAGCAGGGACTAAGATGGAGGTGAGGATGGCTCAGGCTAAAATGATAATGAGAGCTAAAATGGAGCAGGAAAATGCCAGGGCTAAAATGGTGGCGGGGCCTAAAATGGCGGCGGACACGGCCAATGCTAAAATGACAGCAGAGACTAAGATAAAGGTGGTAACTGCCAGAAATAAAATGGTGGCAGGGGCTAAAACGGAGGTCGGGATGGCTGGGACTAAAATAATGTCAGGGGCTAAGATGGAGATCGGAATGCTGGGGGATAAAATGGTGGCAGGGGCTAAGATGGAGGTTGGGGCAAAATCCAAGCCATTGCGTCAAGCAGGATGTGAGTGAAGGGTAGGGAAGCATGCAAGGAATCGTGCCAGCAGGAACGGGAGGCACCCGCTCACCCCGCCTAATAAAATTTATGTGAAATAAATAAACCTCTGCTCCTCATGTACCCTGGTTAATACAGAACCCTCGATAGAAGGCTGCCTCGAAACTTAGAAGAAATCTGGTGGCTTCGACTTGCCGGGGACTTCATTTTTCCTCATTACCAGCGTGTGCACGGGGGAACAATTATTTTTTGGGTGCTTTTTCATACTTCATGGAGTATTAAATGGGCAGCCATGGATGGCCTTTGTTTAAATCAGTTCTCCTGTTGAGGTAGACCCTGCTCCCTCCGCCTCATTCGTGTTCATTCCGCTTGCCTTCTCCAACCAATTCTCCCTAATAGCCCAATTATGACCACTGTAACTAAATCAATCATCCATCGAGAGGTGGAGACCCACATGTATTTATCTGGATCAAGAACGCTGTAGATAACAGGTCATTAAAACCATTGCTTTCCAAGCCACAGATATCATGAGCCTGGCTGGGGGAAAAAAAAAAAAAGCTTTTTGATAAGAATGAGGGGTTAACAGGGTCAGTTAGGTTATAAGTGGCTTGGATCCTTGCCCTCTCATATACCAGCTTTATTAAAACCGCATTGTGGGAGACAATAGCTTATCTTTGCTTTGGCACAATGATTTTTACAACAGGGCTGCACAATTTGGGCATTGCTGACCAACAGTATCCATTACCAGCAAATCGGAGATTACCAGGCCTGCAAGCCGATCAGATTAGAAAGCTAAAGGTCATCTCGGAGAGAGGACAAAAGCTCTCTTCTTCTGCCAAATTGTGCTCAAGCCTTCGCCAAGCACCAGTTGACTCCTGAAATAAAATGCCGCCGGTCGGAGAGGAGCCAGCCAGCCTGCAGCCACATGAGCCCTAGGCTGGAGTCCTTCCTCTTCATCCTCGGTGGTGTTTCCAGAGCCTGAAAAGGCTGAACCTGCTCCAATAGTATTACAAAGCAAGTACCTGTTATGAACACTGGCTCCAAGGAAAGAGAAATGCCTCTCAGGGCTTTCATGAGCAGACTTTTCAGCTCTCGCTTGACACCTCTGTTTACAAGTTAATGAAACGGAAAGCCAGCTCCGCAGTGAAACTGTCCAACAGGCCTAAAGCCAGGGAGCTGCTGACGTGGTACTGCTTTCCCCAGCACAGACCCAAAGGACTTTGTCCCACTAGGTCTCATGGAGCAGGATCCCCGGATGTTTTCCTTAATGCCCACCATCTGCTTTTTGTGTGTTTGTTTGTTTCAGGTGGGGAATGCCTTTCCCCCCAGTGCAAAACCAAACGTCTTTGCTCTGTGACATCTGGTGAGAGCATTTCTGCTCATTTCTTCTACGACTTGGTTTGGAAAGAGCCAGGAAGCGTCTCACAACTCCCCGTAGGAAAATGGAGCCATGTGAGTTCAAACTGTAGGTATTTCGGATAACAGGGAAGCCAGATTGTTTCAAGGTGAACATCCAGAATGGTATCAGAACTGGGATGCAGCACCTGGTTAGCATCTGCAACATTTTTTTTTTCATTGAGCTATTGCTTTCACAGCTAATTCTATGTACAATCAGGACTCAGCCTCATGTGAGCTTTGCCTCTTGAGGAATGTGTAGCGGGTTTTTGAAACGGCTTGGGAATTGGAAGCACTTGAATCCCAACCTCATTTCTGCTCCTCACTTGTCATTTGTTTTGGAGAAAGACATTCATGACTTTACATATCCCCTTCTGAAGGTATCATAAGGATTAACCAGAAGCCCATTTGTAACTAATATGTTTTATGTGCAGCATAATGAGGCTTACAGTCTGCAAAATGCTGGGCCCAGAGAGCAATGACAACACATCCTTTTTGATAGATCCAAGAATGACTAAGGACAATTGCAGTGATGACTCCAGAAGACTGAAAATCAAGCCATCCTCCAAATCAATATTTTACTTAGAAACAAACTCTGAGGTGGATTTATAGAGTTGCTCAGACTGCTTTCACTCATAAACTTCCCTCGCCTGACTATTTTTTATGGGTATGGTCTTCTTTTGATATCAAGGAAGTGGAAGAAAAAATAATTGCAAAAATTCATATCCTTAGAAATAGTAAAAATTCATTGTTTGCATTTCATTCTCCCCCTAACATGCATGCCTGCCCTAGCAATCAAAGTAGTGAAAAACTCAAGAGGGCAAGCAGCATACTTCAATTAAGCATGTGTTGATTGAATAGAATTTCTGCCATAAACATCTGGCTAGTTTCCATATATTACATAATCTGCTAGCTACACTGTACATGCATTTAAAAAGAGAGGAAATGCATGCATTTTCTGCCCACATTTAGCCTGAAGTGACTTTACCATGTATTACCTCGGCTTTCTGCTGCCGCTGTGATTGAGCACTGAAGGAACGGGAGCCACCGAGCAGGCGTCACGGGAGTGTAAAGGGAACTGGCATTCGCAAGGAGCTGAGCTGAGCTGAGGGGCTTCTGGCCTCATTTTGACTCCTATCAATGCCAAGTGCAAAATAATAGCCTGATTCAGAGCTAAATGACATCTAGATTTCCCACTGAGTCCATTAATTCTCTTCTTTTATTGCGGCAGAAAGTATTAAATACCTCACGCTAGAATCCTGGTTTCATGCATGATCTGTATTCCAATTAAAACAGCATCCTTCCCAAACTCAAGAACTCAAGACATTGTATTGATTTGCTTGGAGGCAGGGAGTTCTTTCCTTTTCTTTTCCTTTTTTTTTTTCTTTTATTTTCCTTTTTGTTGAAATTAAAAAGAGCAATTTATTCCTTCTGTATCCAGTAGGTCAACTGCAGATTTTCTGTCAAGGTGCTTCACATCAGAACTGGTGCATTAGTAAAGAAACTGATTGTTTGCAAAGGAATATTTGAATACTGAGCTTGTTTTGTCCCATCAGATTACCTCTTTACAATCTTTGGGGATTATAATCAACTGTGAATTCCTAACTGACACCTGCTAGAGACAGTCCAACTAATGATTTGCAAGCTTCTCTGCTTCTGCTGAAGCTTTGGAAACTGGCCTGAAAAGAATGACTCTGAACTGTGTTTCCACAATAAAGTGCCTCTAGGAATGACACAAACTGCTTTTTCCAGCCAATGCAAAAGACATTTGCCTCCCTATCACCACAAAAACAATATTAAGCAGCTGCTCAGCGCTCCTTCTGAAGGCACTTCTGTCACTGATCAACAGAATTTAATAACGTCCAGATTTAATCCTACAGAATAGAGCTGAGCTCACAGCAGAGACTGAGTACACAGAAGATTGTTTGGGAATTCAAGCTCTCTCATAGGCAAGGGAGCAGCTGGAGATATTCTGTGCTGAAACATTTAGCGAGGGCCAAACAAGCAGATTTGAAAGGACAGCAGAAGTTATGCTTTATAGTTTATTTCTCACTCCTTTGTTGGAATCATTCTCATAAGAACCCCAGAAAAGAGTTCCCCATCAGCCTCCCTGCTTTTTTTTTTAATATATGTTTGGCAAGTGTGGATTCTTCATGCGCCTTTGAGAAATGCAATGAAGAGGGCTAATTTGGTTGGAATGATAAAACTGTGTAGTTGATGTCCAGAGCGGAGGCAAAATAATCTTTGAGTATGTTTATCAATTATTTATATAATATCCATTATTTATATATTATCAATTCCTGTCAGAGTGGTGGGGGGACAACAAGGGTGGGGGTATCAATGACGTTCACAACAGGCCCAAAGCAGAACAGCCATCCTGTCATCCCACCTTTGCAGTCTCTAGAGGGAGCTAAGGATCTTCAGAAGATGTTCAAGGCACCCAGCGCAGTCCCAGGCTCCTAAATGTTCTTCCCATTGCTATCTTAATGTTCTGTCTGGTCACTTTGGAGGAAAATAAACAAGTAAAAAAGATGTCAAATTAGAGAGCTGGATGTAACAAAACATTGAGCACAATAGGAGGATGATTAGGGTAAGAGATGCTAGGATGATAGGATAGGAGATTATCTATCTCATTGGCGTGGTAGAGGATGACAGAAGAAGTCCAAGCAAACTAAACCGGCTGCATTATCAGGCCCTGTGCTTCCTCCAAATCCAGGGAAGGCAGGGGAGGAAGGTGCAAGTGGAAGGTGTGAGAAGCCCAGCTCTCCTGATGTGCAGAACGGGGGCCAATAGAGCAGGAAGCAGCAGTGTTCGTTTTCAGATGTGAAGTGCCTGGTGTTTTATAGAGCCAGGTTACTCGAGCACCAAGAAAAGAATTGGGTATATGGTTTTATTGAAAGCCGGGCTTGTTGCAACGGGGAGCCCAAATTTCGCATGGGTTTGCTCTTAG
>NW_010585308.1:478150-504013 GCF_000705375.1 Tinamus guttatus
CCTTTAGGAGGAGAAAGCAATGATATCAGATAGGGATTTTCTTTGATGCAAGTCTGTATCGTGAGAGAGAGCATACCCGAAGCCCAGGATCCCTGAACACAGCTGGGAGGAAACCGCTGCTTTCCTAAAAGTTGGACCACTTTCTTCAGCAAGCACTTTGCCCCAGAGCACCCTCTCTCTGTGCTTTTCTCGCTGCTTCCATAGTTTTGTTGCCCTCTTCTCAGTCTGTGTCTGCTAATAGGCAGAAAGCTTTGGTCAAATCCTAAGCGCTGCCCAACATTTGCAGTCAACTCTCAATTAACCTTCCTCGCCCAAATCAGTATCTCTGCGGCCTTTCAGGTGACCCTGTTTTTACTGGAAAAAATAGAGCTTATCTCCCCCTGCCTGAACAGGTTTAGAGGGACTTTACCTAAACTCCACATAACATGCTGAGAAGACAGCACTGGAGGAGCACCTTTCTCTCTCAGAAATAATATTCATATAAATCCTACTTCTCCCAGCCCATATCGCATAGCAAATCCCCTGCTGGAAGCAACCCTAAAACCTTGGTCAGTCAATATATTTGCATTTTTGCTACAGCTGAGGCTGCTTGGCCAGACTACACATCCGACAGTGGAGCCAAATGCCCCTTTCGGCCCCTGAAAGGGGCATCCCAGGGGATGTAATGCAGCCAAAAAGCAGTTTTTATGGAAGGAGATGCGGTACCAAGGAAGGATGAGATATGAACCCCTCTGAGACACCACCTGAGCAAGATGCCTTTTAACACAAAACAAATTCATACTGTTTTGATATTTCCAAACGGACCCCATTTTGATACTTTTCCTTATGTTTTGTGCAACATAAAAAAAAAGGCAAAAAATTGACTGGAGATGCTATGATCCTGCCTCAGCTGTTCTTTACAGCCTTCATTAGCCAAACAACTTAATCATTATTCTTATAAGAATGAAATAACCCTTTATCACTAAGAAATATTTTTTCAATGAATTGTTGCATGTGAATGAAAAACGATCAATGTAATACTTGCTTTTTGCAAAATGAGATTACAAATTATGGATTTTTTCCCCCTTGGTTTCAGCCATGTGTGGGTGGAGAGATTTCTTCATAGATTCCCGATCTTTCAGGAGAATATATATATTTTTTATTTTCCCCATGAGTTTGTGTCCCAGCTCACCTGTAAGTTACATCCACTGAAAATTTTCCCTGGAGGAAATAAACTCAGCATTGAGAGTCAGCTCAGCAGTAGGTGGCACTGCTGGGACTGAAACCTGGAAGGCAAAACAAAAAGATGCAAATTTCCCTCCTCAGAAAGGCCTGTTGGGATTTTAATTGCTATAAAATACCCCATACGTGCAGGTTACCCTAATAACCGTGTATTGATTATGAATTGTTTCCATAATTGCATTTCTAATGCATGGAGTTCCCCAAAGATTCGCACATGCTCTGCAGTTCAGGGAAGGGAGCTTTTGTGAGCGCAAGCGCAGCGTGCAGGCTGCTTAAAGGGAGGACTGTTAGCAATTAAGTTTTGATTTGTATATTATTTATCACAGTGTATAGCATCTCGTTAGGCTTTTCTGGAGTGTGGCTGATTGTTTATCTAGCTTACAAGGTAACGAAGGAGCCTTCTATTGCAAGGAACCTCTGATTTATGGTCTGTAAAATATCCTTGCTTTTCTATAACAAGATTACCTTGTGTTCTTTTCTAGGCCTAATCTTTATTATATATTATTATAAAATACTGTTACACATTATTTAAGGCATGAAGACATTTAATACTGAGATGGACTGAAGCCGTTAATTGAATGTACTGTATTTCTCTGAGAAAAGCTGTGGGAAACGGGGATTCAGACAGTCACTGCTGATGGGAAGTAAGGTGGCTTCTCAGGTGGTTGGCCTGGATCCCAGGATTGTCAGCAGGATGATTTAATACCCAGCGATTCATCATCTCCATCCTTAAAACAAGCCTTTCCCATGGCTGAGAACTGCGTCCGTAGGCTGCAAGGGCTTTATCCATCAGTGTGGAATTTGGAGGAGATCCCCATCAGCAATATTGAGCTTGCTTGGACATTGGGGCTTATGTCCGATGAGATTTCAAACCATGGCCGTCCAAAACTGTGTCAGCTCCCAAGGGTGAATTTATACATGCTTAGAGTTGTGGACGTTTGGGAAGTGCAGCTGCAGTTAAGGAAATCACCCTAGCGTGTCTCACTTTGAGAACACTCTTCCGTTCTTTATATTTCCGTGGGATTTTTGGCTTTTGAGCAGTCAACCGAGACCTCAATTTGCACATAAAAACAACTTGAGCTCATGGAGGAGCACGCATACGCTTTGAAAACCATACGTCAAACCTCATAAGAAAGTACGATTGTATTTGTGGCAGAATTGTCCATGCCAGTACCAGGATGTGCAAGTTCTTGGTAAATTTGCTTAGGGAGGAGAGGGGAATAAAATTAAAAGCTTTTTTTTTCAAGAAAAAGAAAATCCTGTGTTCACAGCCGCAATCCAAAAAGTGAAAAAGCCATTTAGGGCAAACTTTTCAAAAATATGGTAAGCCTATAATAATGCACTGGAGGCGGAACTAGGATGCTCACAAATGGTGCGCACAGCAGCAGTGAGTTGCCTCAGTGCTATCTGCAAAACTCGCTGGACAAGAAATTGGGAAGTGCTGCAGTAACATGGACTTTTTGCACCAATTTTGCACTGGTCGGGGTGATGCTGAACCTTCATCCGCCCTCTGGATGCTGCACAGCTGAAGCAGAATAAAATAGGTGGGTTTTGCCCCACGGACCTCAGCAGCTCTCTCAATCTGGAGGTCTTAGTGCTTGTGCCTGGCACCACATCACCTCTTCATCTGCTCTCCCCATCTTGAGAGCCCACAGGGCTGCTGGAGGAGCCAAGGTGCCTTTATGAGTTAGGTTAGGAAAATCAGGCAGTTTCACAGCAGGATGCAACATCCTGCAACTGGGAAACACATATTGTATTGTCACAATTATTGTTGTTTTCCTTAAAAAAAATAAAAAATAAAAACAAAAAAGAAAACACCCCGACACCATTCTGTGCACATGCTGGTAGCTTTTGTCACCATGCCAGGGCATGATTAAAAAAACCTGTAGAAATTACCTTTGAAACTAACTTATCGTTTCCTCTTCAATCTTTTCATCTCCTTTCACTTTGTTTTGGTTGAAAAGCAACAATAGAAAGTCAGAGGTGGGAGGAAAGACATTTTTGTGACAGGATTATGGAATATATAAGGGCTTGGGGAAAAACAGTTCTTGCTGTTCTCATTTGTATTCAATAACTCAGTAGGTTTTTCCTTTTTTTACGTACACATATACATGCACAAACATGCAGTCAGTGCCAGAATATTTTTTTCCTGCATTTACAATTGCATTTTCTATTTGGGCTTTTTTTATATATAGTTTTGTTTGTTTGTTTGTTAGTAGGTAAATAATCATTATCTACACTTTGCATTTGTGAATCAGCCCCTTCCAGGAAGGTAAAGATGATGGCACTTCCTTCGCTGTGATCTTAAAAAAAAAAAAAAAAAAGAGGCGTTCTGCCCTTGAATAGCATTGCATATAAGCAAACAAAAATAAACAGGAAAATGCTGTTGCCTTGTTTGGACACTTTGTTTATCCCCCCTCCACCAAGGAATAATGACCAAAGGATTAAAGGAAGTCCAGCATTATAGAAAGGTTTTTTGCTCTTAACGCATGAAGCCCTTCTTTTAAATGATATCAATGCATTTTGCATACTTCTCTGGGTCTCACAGCTCTCTTCCCAGTTCATCTCTGACTGTCCTAAAATTCCACAGTGGTGCTTTAGGCAGAAAGAGCTTCCCTATCTACCATTCGTTTTGCTGTCGGAGATGAACTGAGTTCTTGAGCAATGTTTGAGGTTTCTTTCTGTACAAGTAGAATCACTTCTTTTTTTTTTTTTCTACCTGCAAAAACAAGTTTGGGTTCTCTTTGGAGCAAACCATGTTTCCCCAGACAGATACAGACTCTAAATTTTCTCTGCACTTCAGCATACAACACAGAAACAAGTCTCTATATTAGTGTCCACATCCAGAACCCTTAGTCAACGGGGATATTTCCACCTGCTTCAATGGACTTTGGATGACATGTCTAAGAAAAGAGTTGCATTTTTTTTTCTGCTGCAGCTTGATAGATAGCACTGGAGACTCTGGTATGTTCACAGATTTGTAAATCAGGCCACTTAACCAGCTGCCAAAGCAGGAACTTGGAAGTCTTTTCATTTTATATATATATATATGTATTAGACAGTTTTAAGGTCAGCAGGACTTTAAATTCAAAATCTTCATTTCATGGTGCCTTGGACAGGAGGAAATGAAAATGAGATTTGTCCTTTTCATTTACAAAGTTTTATTCTAGAGTAACTTCCCTGATTTTAATGTGTGGTTTTCTTTTGGTTTGTTTGTTTATTTTTTTCCTGGTTTACAGGAGTAAAGTTAGTTGCTGCTCTCTCTGTGTTGGGATTTTCCTTACCATAGCATGTGTTCCCCATGAAACAATGGGAAAATGGGAGAGAATTATTGAATTTACAGAGAGAAAATATCATAGGTGTTGACTCGGAATTGGATAGTCGATGCCTTCGTGATCCTGCATTCACTTCTGATGGTCCGCTTCATGCTCCTTCACCTCTGGGCAAGATGCATCTCCTCCTTCCCAACCGTACTTTTGATAACTTAAATCTGGTCCAGTTTGTCTTCCTTGTATTTCCTCAATTTGGAGGAAGGTGCATTTGTACGGCTCTACAGAATACGTAGGTATGATGAAGCTTGCAGTCTTGTGGGCCATGATGGGAGCAGGAGGAGAATCATTATACACCAGCTTTCAGCTCCCCAGTAAACCCAGCTCTTGCTGGCCAAGTGTTTTGCAGGCCAACACTTGAAGCATGACTGCAGGGCATAAACTTGTGATTTCATTCCCAGTGAAATCTAGGGAGATACACACAGCCTTAATAATAAGCAGCGATTCAAAGATTTCTTCTTTGCAAGCAGAGCAGAGATGGTTGACTTTTGCTTTCTATAGCCAACAGTCCTGCCCCATACACTCAGTTGGGGCATAAAATGGACACAAGATTGGAACCTGCTCTATCTTGACCTCATTCAGCTTTTGCCAGCTCTTAGGGAGGACTGTATCATCGCTGAAAAACAGGAATAGAGTGACATCAGTGCCATGAGTGTTTACAAACCTTACTCGTGCTAAACTCAGGGGTGAGTCATCTCCATCTTATCTGCACGAGCATCAGGAATACTCACATCAGGCTCAAGGTCAATAGCCCTGAAGAGCAATTTAGAAGCCTAACCTTCATATTCCCTCACTGTGTACCCAGTTATACATCATATGTACAGGAAACCCATGAGCACCTAGTTTATCAGCCTACCTTGTTTCCTCCTCTTCCAGTATCCAGAAAGCAGGAAGCCTCTTCCCGCCTCACACACAACTGTCACGTAACTGCTCTTGCCCAACCTACCTAACCATTCTGGCACCCTGCCTCCCGTTAACTGCAGCAGCCTCTTGTCACCTGTCAACTAATTAGACCTAGCAGGCACATTACCAGCATGTGCAGACAACAAGGTCTAAAACACAATTATAGTTTTTTTCTTAAAAAAAAAAAAAAAACACAAAAGGTACGCCATGTTTACTGTGCTTTATCCAAGGGCATTTTATGGCAGACGCGGCGCGCTCCTGGCAGAATGGCATCTGTGAGTTCCAAACAGAGATTTCATTAATTCCTCTGTAGGCTCAGGTTCCTATCAGGAGTTTTTATTGTTTCTAGCTGCAGCAGAGATCTGCAGAGCTGCATAGCACTGGAATTGCCGCTGGTGCTGGGTCGTGGCATGCATTGGCAGCTAGAAGGTTTTGGAGATTTTTGGCATGTCACTGCCCTGCCGCATCAGAATACTGCTGAAGGACGTGCCTGAGTTTTAGGACTGGCAGGAAGCCAAAATTCCAGGAGGCTAAATTGCACCTGCGAAAGAGGAGACTAATTTGAATTCTTTGTAGAAAATAAAGGCGAGGAACTAATACCAAAAGGTTGTCTATCACTAAAGGATTCTGTAGTGAAGGAGGAAGACAGTACTAAGGATGTAGCAAGATTATGATGTATACATACTCTTCAGTCCAGATCATTAGCATGGCAGTTTATCTGCACTAATGGAATATTATTATCCATTAGTGTTGAACAAGATTAATCAACAGACAATCACAAGACATCGTGCCTGGTAGCAGGGTGTTCTCTTTGCACAGCAGACATGCAAAGGCAGCGACTGGAAGTCACTCGTGGTTCAGGCGACACCTGATTCTTCTCTGGATCTCTGTGAGTCCCGCGGCTTGGTACCATCCTGCACATCCATATCTTCAACAACCAGCATCCCAAGAGCCCTGTTGGCTGCCCGGTCCAGGCCCAGATGATTTATGAAGCTAAATGGCTTGGGAAGCCCCTGATTGTCCACAAGGAATTTTTACATCTACGTTTCGGGGCGCCAGTGAATGAGACTGCACTTATTGCCAGCACATCTGGCATAGCGGGAACTAGAAAGACTTCCATGCTCGTAAATCACTTCAGCAGGGGAGAGCAAGAGCCTGGTATCAACACGACTCCTCTGTCTATTCTCTATCTGATAGTGATGATTCTGCAATAAAGTCAGAAATATTGTTGACTTCCACAGTAATTTACTACAGGGAAAAAATCAGGTAGCAGTTACAGTACACACTTGACTGATATATCTAACACTCAGCTGTGTGCTGAAGAAGCTTGACCTTCTTACCTCACAGGAAAGGAAAATAGGACTGATTATGGTACTTTCATGCTATTCCTCACCCCTTCATCGCCCTCTCACCAGCTTCAGGCCAAGCTCCAAATTCTCTTTCCACTTTCATAAAAAGGGACCAGAGAAAGGTACACGGTCTCATTGCCTTCTCTCCCCTCATGCCCGTGATTTTACCAGCATATTTGCTGGCACTTTTCTGCAGAAAAAGTGACTTTTCTGGTTTTATCCAGGGAATAGGGGAATTAAACCAGAGAACAGTGAGGAAGCAAAATATAGTGATATCCTCACTGTGAAACACCCACTGAGGAAGGCAAGAATTCAGGTAGCCCACAAGACACAGTCACATTTGCACGTTACCTTCCCAGTAATGGTCTAGTGAATAGTTAAAAATCACAAAAACAACAGAGAGCAAACAAACAAATGAAAAAAAAAACCCAAATAGCAACAACAAAAAAAACTCCAAAACTTTTCCAGCACATACTTGTAGACACATGGTGTGAGGTGTTATGAGGAGAGGCGACCGGAGTAAACAATGTGTTGGGATTTACACATCTGCATCAACAGGTGCTCTATGGGCATATGTTTCTCCAAGCAGATTTTCTTTCAACAAGACAGACAGTTAAAAGCTAATCCACCGGCCACTTGCAGTCAGGCTGTGAGCAAACGTGATGAATCACTGTTTTACAAGCTGCTTTGGTGGTAAGTGCAGGCGGACGAGCCTGCAGGAGGGGTGGCGCAGCCGCCGGGATCTGGCGTGGTGTGTTTGCTGCTCTCGTATGCTGTGCATTTAGTTTGAGCTGTGGGAGAGATGATCCTACCGAGGCAGGTTCCTGGAGCGCGCTGTACTACCTAACGTAAAGTAAGATCTATGTCGTGGAAAAGCAGAGTCTGTGCTCACCTCCCGGGCTAGGGAGCGAGCTCTCCAGCTCGATGGGAGCAACCAATTCCACTGAATTTGCACATCATGAAGATGTTATGAAGTTGCTGTGGTAAGCTTGCAGAATTAGGACCCTAGACCATCCTTGTCTCAACAACTTGCTATTTGAGGTGACTCCAGCAGTACCAGGTTCACTCCAGTAAATATTTAGGTGTTGTTCAGAGGCTCATTTTCAGCATCCTGCTTTATATGGAAACAAACACATAATGAAACATTCTGCACTTGACCTTTTTGTTTCTGAAGAGGCTGTGATGGAGACAGTAGGAAAGCATCTTCATCCAGGGTTTGAATCTTCTAGGAAAGGAAATACAAAGCAATACTATTTTTTTTTGTGCAGCCCACAGCTCTATGCCTTCCCTTTTCATATCTTTTTGTCTAATAGACTAGGCCTGGGCTCATTTTCCACGCTTACAAGGAAGAGATCGTCAGAAAGAGATCTTCACAGTCCCTGCATCCCTCTCCTCATCTCCCAGAGCAACTTCTCCAGCCTCAGGACACTTTGCAAGTAGCATTGCCACAGCTGCTAATTGTGATCCCATCCCCTCAGAGATGTTGAAGTTTAAGGAGCCCATCTTCATCTCTTCCACCAATAAAAGGAGCTTGAATCCTACTTCTTTGACAGAACTTGTAGGAGAGCAGAGTTCAGGGAACCAGCAGGCTAGCCGCAGCAGCTCATATTTATAAGAGGAACTTTAAAATGATAAGTTAACGGTGGGGAAGTGGAGAACTGAAAATACTCTTAGAGCTAAATTCCCTCTCAGCTCAATGCTTCAGATGTCAGCTCTGCTGCTTTCTTTCTGCATTTTTCCTTACTGTTGGATTAAGTAGGAAGTTACCTTGTGGCCTCAGCTGAGTCCCACTGCATGGGCTGCAGCGCTGCTGAAGACCTCCATTATTATAATCGAATTCTCACTGCCATGAACAGATACATATGTGTGAAACCTGGAAGAAAAAAAAAAAGCCTAGGGGGTTATTTATTCCTTTCATCCTGCACATCATAGACCTCTGCATGGACAACTGGGCCTATCCAATTTTAAGTACCTAAGTGCGGCAACCAAGAGCACAGATGCCTGAGGATCTCAGTGTAATCAGAGGTGACAAGTGGCACTTTCAAAGGGTAATTCAGCCCAGAGGGCTTTAAACCCATTTTAGGATGGCATTGATAATCTTCTGGAGGGGCGTTTTGCACCACTGGAAGTGTGATGAGGCCTGGTAGTCCCCACTCCCACATGCACAGTCATTTCCATAGGACCAGCTGGGTACTGTGGGGTCCTCTCACTTCATCTACCTGCTGAAATGAGCCAGGCTGAAAGCCTCGCTCTTAATGGTAAATTAAGGAAATTCAAAATAAAATTGACAGCAATAGCAATTTTGGTGGAATGGTGTATTACTAGCTCTGTTGTTATTGCATCCATTGACTTTATTGGAGTGTATACCCAGCATGTATTAATGTAATTAGAGCTCACGATGTGTAATAATGACTTCAATGCTACACACTGTATGTTAGGGAAGGGAATTCATTCCCATTAGGGAATCAGCACGAATCTTCGGCTGGATTCTTGGTTGCTTTGTCTGATACTTCAGAGTAGTACGACATGAAACCCATTAGGAAGTGAATGGGTCCCATGATTTTTGCCAGGTTAGGGTAAGACCCTACCTAGGGGCTAGTTGGGATCTGGGCATGGATGGAAGCTGAAATGGCCTGTGTCTCCCCAAAGCTCTGGGCCATTTCATTACTACATGGCCTTAAGGGGCTACAGACAGGCAGAAACACACACAGGGTTGCTGAAGAAAATTTTTTTTTGCCAAAATCTTTGGTAAGAAATAACAAAATGGGACCTTCCCCAGACATAATGTGAACAGTCCTCAGTATTTTTACTTTGCAAAGGGCTCTGTTAGCTCTGTTTGCAGTCATGTACAAAGGCACAGAAGGAAGGGATGGGTTTTGGAAGTGTTAGCAAGCTCTTAAAAACAGATAGGATGCTTTGCCTATGCGCTGCCAGTGTCCAGCTCTTACCAAAAGTCAGTGTTTTTGGTGTCTTAAGTTCAGGTACGTGAAATCCTGTCTGTGCCTCAGCTGGCATTAAGTAATAAAATACATTTTTGTAAGTCTTGCCCGAGGGAACTGTTTGAAGCAAGGGGCCTGTGAGGAGCAAAGACCTGGTCCCACCACCTGAAGGCCGTCGTGGTGGTCAGGAGGACCCTTCAGCCGCTGCATGTCTGGAGTTAATCTGTTTCCACCGTGTGCTGGTCCTCTTCAGATGGAGATCAGCATCTCTCCCACTTTCAAACTTTGCTCCCACAACCGCAGCCACAATGTTGTCCCAGACAACATTTAAGAGGTGAAAAAGAGAAATGAGGTACCTAAAACCCGCCTTCAGCTACCCAAATCAATGCCTAGATGGTTGCGTTCCTGTGCGAGGGGCATCCACGGTGTCTGATCCAGGTAACGCAGAGCTGAGCACACTGTCCTGCTTCATGGGACCCATCTCTTCCAGTCTCTTATCTTCCATTGCAGCGTCACTGTGACCAGATGCAGCACGGAGTTGCAGCACAGCCAAAGCCGGGCTCGTCCCTGCCCTGTGGCCAGCACCCTGCAGCCCCACGCCTCGCGCCTGCAAAGCTAATTGTGACAACCAGCACGTTGCCACTTGGGAATAAACCGTTCTGCTCTCGCTGGAAGGGGGCTTGTTTTTAAATGTCGCTCGCTCTGTCCCCGCTGTTAATGAACACGGCTTGACCCATTTATTCTCTGCTGCGGTTCCTGCAGCAAATCACAGCCTCGCTGCAAAAGTACGGAGCATCAGAGCCTCGATTTCATTGGCAAGATTTTGGCTGATGAGCCCATTAGTATTTTCCCTGAACAGTTTTCTTCTCTAGTCTTGCTAGAATAACGGATTGCTCTTTTGCAGCTCTATTCTTTCCCGTTATTCCCTTGGCTTTCGTGAAATATATATGAGATGACTCAGAGTTTGAACTCCCAGCCTGTGTTTCTAATACAGAGCCTCCGTGTGTCTGGGGAGCTAAGGCAGATATTTAATTTCAGATGAGAGACACGGGTGACATCATGCCTTTGATTTCTTTGCTGGACGTGTGTGTAGAGCAGGCACGTGGCAAAGCGGCGCAGCCGTGACAGCCTCCTCGCATTTAGGAGCCTGTTTAACATTCCGTGGGGGTACCCAGCAGCGGGCAGGCGCTGCAGTTCCTGGGTGCTGCTGAAAGGGAGCCTGCACCACTGCTTTTAACCCCGGCGAAGCGGCATAACGGAGCCCGTGGGGATAAAAACACCTTGCAAGGCAAAATGCGAGGTTTTCCGAGGCATCTCCCTCTGTTCAGCACCGAGGCTCTGCTCCAGACTAGAGCTCGGCTGCCCTTCTCCTTGCGCTGCCGTTGCACAGGGGGGTTTATGCCCCTGGTCTGAGGGGCTTTTAATTTAGCTACCCCGTCGGCGACTTCCCACAGCAGCCGCTGCCTGCATGTGCATCCGGATACACGGATGTCATATACAGGACAGCTTCGTTTTTCGCTTTTCAGCTTAAAAAAAGAGAGGCATGCCTTCATTTTACTTTGAAACATGGCTAAAAGCTCATACGCATGGAGGGAAGCTTGAAGGAAAATCCGACTCCTGCAGTAACACCTTTTAGTGAAGGCCATTTTGGTGACATTACTGTGACAAATTTTCAGCCTTTCCCACCATTATATACCTTCCTACACAGCAGGCATTAGCCAAAAAGAGCTCGAAGAGGTATTAATATGGATAAACAGGGCATAAGAAAGGAAATAAAATCTAATTGCTGAGGCGCTAGGCAAGCTACAGCCCTTGCACATCAGAATAGCAGAGAAGCTGCGTGTGGGGCAACTTAGCAGGGGTTCAATAGCTTCTTCATTGCTCAATTCTGCAGTCAGCCTTTGAGCAGCTTCCAAAAAGTCATTCCTTAGTTCAGCCAGGGTGACTGATTTGATGCAAGCACCATCAGCCTCAGTGCTTCGACCAGCCTCAGCCTCCCCTTGGTCTCTGGTCTGATGGGCCTCCAAGCAAGACCTGCGCATGCTGCTACTACTCCTCTGGTTAATTACCAGATTAATCACTGATTAAAAGCATCCTCAGACTTTCCCTTCCCCTTTAAGCAACCATTGCTCTTCTCCAGAAGCCATCTTTATGTGCAAAAATCCCAGTGAATGCTGGAAATTAGACTATTGTTATTATTTAAATCGAATTCAGCTTTGCCAACAATACCTCCTTATTTCCCTAGATTAATGACTACCAAACCTGCAGATTATGGAATAAATAAAGTAATAGTCGAGCGCTAATACAGCACAGACAGCGACAATCCACAGTGCTGGCTGATGCCAGTGTCCTCATCCGTTGGTGTCACTGTGCTAAGGCAGAAGGAAGGATGTCCATCCAAGTTTCCCACAGCACTTCCAAAATAAAAGCAATAGCTCTTTTCAGAAAGGCAAAAGCCTCTTGCTTTCATCCAAGAATTTTGCCATACAGTCCTGCACTGCTGTTTCTCAGCGGGATTATTTTCATCTGCAGGGTGCTCTCTGCTGCTGAGGGGAAGACGCTCTTGGTTACAGCGAGGCTGTTTCCAAGCGTGGGTCAGGGACGAGGCGAGAAGCGGTTCTGGTGGGAAAGATCGTGTGCTAATCCTACGTGAAATGGGTTTTCGGAGGCTCAGCTGCCCCAACATCTGCACGTTGACGTAGATTCCAGGCACCACAGGCTGCTAGGGAGAGTCTTTTGCTCCCCGTGGTTTTGCAGGGTGCAACACGCTGACAAATCGCCTCATCTGTGCGTTGTGTCACTGAGTTCCACGGCATTTGCTTCTGCAGCGTTTCCTGTGAGGAAGCCTTATGGGATCTGACCTTTCCGAATACTTACACGTGCGTTGGCCGCTGAAATGCCAAATGCTGAAACGGCTCTGGTGCTGCTGCCCCGCGTGTTTGGAGCGAAGCCCAAGGAGAGCTGCTGCAGCGGGAGGCGCAAGGGCTCTGTGGCACGTGGCCGGGCAGCCTCCTTTGTGAGTCCGTGTCCTGCAAGCCATAAAAACACTGTATTTTACTGAACATCGCTGCGCTTGGTCTTGTTGGTGTTTTGGGTCAGGGGACGCCACGGGTTAATCATGTGCTGTGCAGCAGAGCGTTGCCCTTAGGTATGTTTAAGACTGTCACCTCTTCGTTTCACTGCATAGCGCCACTTGCTACATTATCTAAGGTGAACTGGAACGCTCAGTTCCCCATCTCTGGATGCTACTTATTATTTTATATGTCTCTAGCATATAATTTATTATGCATCTCTGCACTAAAGAAAGTTCTAAACGACTCCTACAAGGAAACTCTTCATTTGACTTAACAGTTCCTCTTAGTCACTGTATTCTTGGATTGTTTGGAGGTTCAGAGTGGTCAGCACGTAAGACAATTCAAAGCAAATACGTACTATTGATTGATAGCCTAGAATTACACCTTCTCTGGGTGTTTTCCCCTTAAAACCACATCATACCTTGGTTACCCGTCAGGCTCTGGGGCACCTCGAGCAGATGCCTTTATCAGCAAAGCTCTCCTTGAGTTGTCATAGGGGATATGCACCATGCAATCAAGATACAGATGAACACGGTGAATCATTCCTGCCAATATGCTTTGCTTCAGGTTTGTATTGACTTGGTTTTATCTGGAGTTGGTTGATATCGGGTGCTCACTTTGCTGCACACATGCCCAGCACAGCAAAGTCCTAAGCTACAACCCAAACTTTGGATGGTTCCAGGTCTCCATGGTTGCCACGGTCCTTTCCAAATGCTGTGTGTGTTCTGCACATCACGTTTGTGTTTGCAAATCTCTGGGTCCTATATAATGCTCCTACAATGGCAAAGCCAGCCGTCTGGCACCTGCAGCAATGTTTTTAAATATTGGTTTATTTATGTTGACTAGGACACACTACCACTCAGATCTCCTCTTATTCGGGTGGAGTTTTTTTATGTGAAGTGTAGCAGCTACTAATTGCAATTACCAGAAAGCATATATGAGAGAGCTTGTTGACTGCCAGAAGACAAAGACACTTTTTGGAAATCTTGAATTTCGCTATAGATGAAAGCCTATAAATTTTAAAATAGAAGACACGTTAGTGTTTACGATTTCCGTTTGCTAACAAATTCTGCTAAACAAAATTGGTGGCTGATTAAGTAAACATTTATACATAAATAAAACACTGAAGATCTCTTCAGTTATTGAGATGCAGCCAGTTCAGTCTCTTGTAAATAGTACAGTGATGAATTCTATCTTTACAGTGCATGATAAACCTACCTAGCCTCAAAGTCTTGGGCCAACTAATCCATACGCATGAATCAATCAGTTCATTTTAGTCATACCAGCATATTATAATGTCACTAAAATCAATCCCTGAAAGACATAACAGATTAATAAATCCTCATGTGGTACATCTAACTGGGATGCAAACCTACAGTAGATAGCTACACACTGAACACAACTGTACAAACAGTTTGAATAAGTCATTTTAATAGAAAACTCAAGGGCAGGTCTGTAATGAGCAGATGTGTATGAGAAAATCTAGTGCATTATTAATTTCAGACAATACTGAATTCTTTTTCATAATGTACATTTTATTAATGCTCTCTGTGATAGCTTTTCATACCATTTCATCAATAGGAGTACAGTAATTACAATGTATTAAGATTCATTCCATGCCTGAGGAATATGGAAGTTCAGTTAAGATATGTAAAGTAAGTAAGTGAAACGTAAATCACTATTGACTTAGGGCTGGATTAAATAAAAATTCTGCCCTGGGGAAATGTGTGGCTCAGGGATTTAGTAATGGGATACACAGTCTTTGCCAATTAAAATCCTGGATCAGTTCAGCATTGGCTGGGCGTCTTTATTATCCAAAGGCTGCTCTGCCAGCTAGGTGGAACGCACCGGTCGCCCTCCAGCACATTCATAGAGGCTAATAGCTGCAAGAGGCAAACCACAGCAACAGCAATACGGGCATGTATGTATAAATATGTGTGTGTGTATATATATATATATGTATGTGGTGTCCTCACATCATTGAAGAAGGGCCAGAAAAAACACAAAATTCGCATGGAAAAAGTGGCTCCAGCCACTACTGCCAGATCTCTAGCCGCCCCGCGACGCAGGTTGCTGATGCAATGGCAGCACCTAAGCATTGGGATTGGCTGGGTGGAAACGGCAGGCGAGTCCCAGGGCCCTTTTTGGACGTGCTCTACCATGTCCCACAGTCCCATTTGCTTAGCACGCCCATGTGAGCCAACGTGAGCTGCTGGGGTGCTTATGATTGCTAAAGCCACGTAAGGATGAGGGGGGGGATCTCCTCAAAAGAGCGCTCGCTCAATGCAGCAACCTCAACGCGTAACCTGTGTGCAATCAATACAAAGGCAGTGCACAAGAGTCATCATCTTTTATTAGGGCTCGGTGGATTTTGCCTCATCTTTACAACAGTCACTGTTAGTTACCAGGGGTCAGGCTCTTTGAGGTTGAAGCAAGAGACATCAAACAAGTTGTAAAAGCCTCAAAAGAATAACTCTTCTAGACATAATGGCAAAGGTTTAAGGTGCACTGTGATAGGATTGTCGAGGGAGACAAACAAACAGTGAGGGCTCTAATGGAAAAAAAATAAACAGGGAAATTCTGCTTTCCTGCGATCTAGCGTTTCCACTGACAGCCCCCAGGTTTAATAAATAAATAAATAAGCTTGGCAGTGGTGGTTGTTAAGTGTTAATGGCAACAGTTTTCCCACCGAGATGGATGAAAGAGGAGGTATTCAAGTAGTCAGGAGGAAAATGTGATCCCTGCAGTTCATGTCAGCCCACTGCAGGCGAACTACCACTCCAGATGCCAAAAGCTCCGAGTGCTTTGAGGCAGTTTCCAATTTGCATTGATTACCCACTGTCATTTCCCCGCAAGTGTATGGGTCTTTTTGCCCCCAGTATTATGCCTAATATGTGCAAAAGGTGTCTCTGTACCTACTGTATCTAGAAATGGTTGTCTCATGTCATGCCATCTGGCCTTTTAATGGCACTCACATGTTAGCCCTGATTCATTCCAAAATGCCAGACCAAAGAGATACTTTTATGTCTAGAAAAAGTTATTCTAGGTCATTTTTATACATCTTTTTTCTTTTCTTTTCTTTTCTTTTCTTTTCTTTTCTTTTCTTTTCTTTTCTTTTCTTTTCTTTTCTTTTCTTTTCTTTTCTTTTCTTTTCTTTTCTTTTCTTTTCTTTTCTTTTCTCTTTCCTTTGCTTTTCCTTTCCTTTCTCTTCACTTTGCTTTGCTTTTCCTTCTTCCTTTCTTCAAGCCTGGTGCCTGATTCCCTGTGCTGTGTGACTCCGTGTAGGGGTGAGCACGACGCACACATCCAGCCCCTCTCTTGTTTCTCTCCCGGACGCGGCTGTGTGGAGAGGGGCACCCACGCTGGCTCACCCACTCCCACGCAGACACAGGAGGGCTCACAGGGGTGTTGTGGTCCTCGCACACACACATGGGAGGGCTGCACGTACAGACCCTGGCTGGCACTGACACAGATGTCTACATGTGCCTCAATTTACCCAACCAAACAGTTGGGCAAATACCATGAACAGGCCCTCAGGGACTGAGGATTTTTTTTCCATTTTTTTCTTTTTTCTTCTTTTTTTTTTAAGCCATGGGAGAACTGCACTGATGGAAATGCTTTCCTTCCATCAGTGATTTCTGCCCATCCTGCCCCCACACCTGCACCCAACAGTCTGGATCCTCCCGCAATGCAGCTCCATGGGTTATTTACACCAGCTGAGCCCATCAGCCCAGCAAGTCCCCCCGGTAAAAGAAATGAAATATCCACGGAGTCCTCTGCTGGATGAGTCAGTCCTTGTTTAGAAGACACTTCCATAGTCCGAGGTGACTGCTGCAGGCTGGCTGAACATCACTGCGGTGAAGCTTGGCTACAAAACCAGTGACGTGAACGTGAGTCGTTGAACTCAACGCGCCCGCTGAAGGTCCACATCAGAGGTTCTGCTATATTTATCCCCAAATGAGCTGATAGAGAACCATTATCTTCAGGATACTAAGGCTCTTTTTTTTTTTTCCAAAAAATATCTTTATTTACATATTACAATAAAATCTGAGGGGATTTTCCTCCGAAGCTTTTTTTCTTTTCACTGAGAGAAGTTGCTGTTAGATGTGCTATTTACAAGTGACAGTCTTGCTCTAAAGTCCTCTGGTAGAAAGTTCAGCTTCATTCGGAATAAGGGATCTTTCTTAATCCCTTTCTTCCTTCGATGATTAATGGAAAGGCCTATATTTACAAGAGTGACCTGGATGTGGCGGTGTCTTCCTTATGCAAACTGTTTTGAAAACCTTTTCATAGAGTTAGGAGTTCAGGGAGGGTTTGGAGCACCCTCCAATATCTTTAAGTGCTTGTGAATTGCAGAGCTAAATTTTGTAGCAGATGAAAATCACTCATAATTTTAAAAAGTGGAGTCCATTATGCTCATCTTTAAAAATATATATATATATAAATATATAGGAAGCAAGCAACCAAACAACCAACAAACCAACTTCCCAGGGAGCAGGCCTATATTTGGGCTCTGCGGTGGGGCAGCGTGGAGCAGAGGGCCTCTCTAGAAGCAGTTCTGAGCCGAGCTGTCCACTTTGCGGGGAGATGAGGATTGCCAGGCGCTTTGTTGACATGAGTCCGTGAAGCCTCTTGGCCTATCCCGTTGCATGATCTCGCTGCGGGATGGGTAAACCGAGGCACGGGGAACCTAACTTGGAGCAGGTGTGCGGGGGAGCCAGGTGCAGCCTCCTGGGCGCGCGGGGTGCTCCTTTCCGCGCACTAGATGACACTGTCTTCCATCGTGACCCTTCGGAAGACCGGCTCCTGCTTGGGCGCTCTGACGCTTTCTGCAAAAAGAGAACAAGGGACATGAGGTAAACCCCCAGCGACAGCACTTCACTTCCCCTCCCGCGCCATGTGGGAGCTGAGGGAGACCTTGCTTACAGCCCCCGGAGGTATTTTATGGGTATTTCACGTCAAACACAGCACCGGGTGTCTGCGTTTGCCTCCAAAGCCAAGGCTTGATAAGAGGAGGTGAAAAAGTGCCTGTGTTGTGTGCCCTCATAAGCCGCTTGTGGTGTGGGGACTGACAACAGCAGCTGCTGGTGCCTGCTGCTCTAAGGATGAGCTCCTGTGCAGCAAAACACTTTGCTATGAGCTCTTCTGGGCAAGTCCCAGCTGAACAAGGAGAACCAAGAACCACCGGCATCTACACAAGTCCTCTCTGAAAGTGCCTCCACCCTTCAGAGGAGGGTTTGGGGATGCGGATGGACAAGTTTATGCTCAAGATGTAATTCAGGTCAGCTTTGTGGAGGCCTGCTTAAGATCTGTCCACTTTGAGCCCTCCTTGGTGGACTTCAGAGGTGGTTAGCTCTTGCTCTAGGTTGGATTTTGCCCTAAACCCCTGATAACTTCGATCTTTTCAGCCACTTCTTGCTCTGATAGTCCCAAAGACAAGTGACTCAAGAAGGCACAATAACTCCTAGTTGTGACTCTTGAAAACATTTTTCTTCATGGAAATATGACTTAAGCACCTCCTTTGATAGCCCGTGTCCTTCTGGACTAAGAAACCCATCCCAGTGAAAGCCTGATGTGGCACTTACTTATTAGTCTAATCAAATGCAGTGCCTGTTTGAGCAAACTTTTTTTTTTCTTCTTCTTCGCTTTTAATAAATAGTATAAATCACTGCAGAGTAAACGGATTTGTTTTGATATCAGATATTATCTGAAGGGTACTTCACAGACTTCCTTTGAGTGCTCTACTTTACAGCTGTTTCTATAATAATTGCAGCCCTGAGAAGAAAATGCCTCCTTTTAGACACAGCGGTTAGGAATGGGGAGTCAGGTGGTATTGCAGGTGAAAGGAATACATGCATGGCCTAAGATAACTTTTTCCATTAACAATATTCTTAATAATATATAATAGTAATATTTGCCAATATACTATTAATATTAATCAATATTACACATCCAGAGAAAAGCAAGTCGGATCCTCAAGCGTGAGCTGGCTGTGGACATTGCCACCTAGTCTGCAATTTGGCCGGAGGGATTTTTTTTCATATCCTGGCTCAGCCTCAGTGATTAGCTGCCGATTAATGCTCATGTGAGGAACGCCAGCCGCAAAGCAAGAGAAAAACAACCCTGTGGAACAGACCCCAGCCTGGGTATGCTAGTGATCCTTGCATGCATTATCCTGCAAAAAATAGGGAAAAAACGATTGAGGAAAGAGCACTCCTGGCTCAAATACACTTGCTCTGAGCTTTACAAAGCTAACTGCACTGCAAATATGGTACTGGTCCTAAAAAGCAAGGCCAGTTTAGGCTCAGTAGATTCCCGAGACCTGAAGGGGCTGCTGCTCCTTCCCCAAGCTTGACTGATGATTAAAGAGGATGGATATGCATGACTGGAAGCCCCCCATGGAAAAACCTCCCTCGAGTGCGAACACGCAAAAGACTGTCTTTGAAAACTGAGGTTTTTACTTAGCAGTGGTGAGATTTCGAAGGAAAAAGGCAAAATTAACCCTACCAGGAGACTGGATTTTTCCAGGTTTTCACAGCAAAGTGGTAGCAGGTGTGCAGCCAAAGGTGGTGGCTACCGTTAAAGCTGTGGCAGTAGAAAATATTTCCCTTCAAACCATGGGCACTCCATGCTACTAAACACAAAATTCCCTTTATCTGCAGTGGAGAACAAGGTTCGTGACACTTTGCATCCCTTTGAAAGGACCTCTCCATTTGTGCCTTTTGGTTCGGAGCCCGTGTAATTTCAGGATCGGTATCAGGAAATTAGAAGCAAGGCTTCTTGGAGAGCTGCTTGAACATCCTGTGGAGCTACCAGTGCTGAAGTGAATTATTAATTGAGCTGAAAATACTCCTCTTAGGCAAGTTACGGGGATGTCCTCAAGCCTTTCAAAGTAATAGGTTTAATTTTTTATCCCTGAGCAGTTAGCACAATTAGCAGTGCAGTCGCTTTGAAACTCTATAGAGCAACAGAAGACAAAGATAATACTCAGCCTGGGAAAAAAAGGGAAATTGCCGGTGTTCAATGATTTATTTGCAGGAGAGTCTCTTCTATCATCCACTCTGTGCATGCGGCAGAAATGTCACCCAGCCACACATGCAGCAAGGTAGAAAAAGCAAGTAGGACAAACCTGCGTGATGGCAAACCATAAAGCCTGTGTGTGTTCTGTTTTGTTTTAAGGGGGGACATACGGAAGCTCTTGTTATATTTATTGCCTACACGCTTATGTGCCCACAACAGTGGCTCCAAACAAGATTAGCATCCACTTTTGCTAGCA
Source organism: Tinamus guttatus (assembly GCF_000705375.1). The sequence goes on from NW_010585308.1 coordinate 498,242, forward strand.
GCAAAGCCGGGTGGTAACGCAGAGAAATGCCAGGGCTCAGTTGGCAAGAGGGGGTTGGTAGCAATAAATCATGGTGATGCAGGAGGACTTCTCGATCTTTGCTGGGTTAATGAACTTAATGGAGAAAGGAAATACACTTGGCATCTGTATTCACTTTAGATGTCAGTAGATTTACTGTTTGCATGCTGAAATGAGTAGTTTAGAAAGACCTGGCCAGGGAAGCCAAGAAGTTGTTGTCGCACAGCAACTGTGCCACCAAGCGAGATCTACTGCAACCCATAGATTTACCCATAGAGCATCGTACTGCTGGAAAGAACCTTTCCACCGTTGTAACACAACACACAGTCGATGGCAACCAGCATTCCTAGGTGGGTCATCCACACATGCAAAGCTCAGCGTAACGCTCCTTTACTTCTCTGCAGCTGCGGAGCTACGTGTGAAGCACTGCAGACACAGAGAGCTGGTGCGAACAACAGCACGGAGAGCGCCACCGAGAAGCCAGAAATACTCTATGATTTAAGGCCAAAAAAAAAAAAAATCCAAAGCTCAAAAAAAGGGAAGGGAGGAGGATAAGGATAAGCTGTAGGTTCTCACTGTTATCACTCTTGTCACTTGGATGGGACTCTAAAAGTCCCAAAAGCGGAAGCAGATGGTTCTTGTCTTTGGACATAGAAAGGACTTGGATTTCAGGCCTGAGCTCTGTGATTTTGGCGGTCCCCATAGAGCAGTTGAGGAGGTTTCTGCAGGTATGTTTGTGTGTTTTAAGCTGTGGTATGGGGTTTTAAGCAGCGCTGTCACAGTATCAAATGTTTGCCTCCAGCACATAATAACTGCACTGCTTCACTGCTCTGCGTTTGCTGATATTTTTTTATTGAGGTTTTAGCTTGGGTTTTAACATGTGATTGTACAGAGCATTTAAGGAATAGAAATATAAGAAAAGAATACACATGGAGGAAGAGGAAATCAAAAAGACAGAAAGTAAGAAACTGTTAGTTATTTTGTTGGCATTTTGCTGGGTAAGAATATCACCACGTGGCTGCCGTACAGTATACGATAAACAGTAGGCATCTGAAAAGAGCTCTTTGCATTTGGAAAAGGGAGATTTCCAAGTTCTAGATATGTTGGCTTGTCTCAGATATTTCAGCATGAAACACAACTCTCTCTTGAGTGGGAAGACTTATTATTTGGTTTAGGGTCCACGCACATTGGCTGGAGAGCTTGGAAGTACCTTTTCCTCCCCATCCTGGCCTGCTACCACTACATGGTATGGTCATCCTCAATGGTCTTCCATACCATGACCATCCTTTTCCTTTTCAAAATTTCGTTATGCAAAAAAGTGGCAAGTGGCGGGTATTTTATTATTGAGCTTGCTCGATACCTCCCTACCAAAGCCCTGTAGGAAAAGCCGAGCTCTGGAATTGGTAGTGAAGGACACCAAGATTGTATCTGCTTTCAGTTTTGTGCTGCAGGATGGGCTGAAGTCTGTTAGAGGAGAACCTGCGACTACATGACAGTTATATCATGCTTATGAGTACAGGCTATTTAAACTCTAAAACATTTATTAAATAAAACTTGCATAGAGTCTCACTGGATGCAGCAGATAGTTGAAAATAATGAACTTGTCCCTTTTTTTAAATGGAAGAAGGGATGACAGATGACCAAGTGGGGCTTTTAGGACCTCCCACGACAGTTCTTTAAAAAGATTAGCTCTCCTTTTATTAGGGAAGTCAGCAGGATTTTCTGCTCTTTATAAACTGGCCCAATCAAGAATGCCTGTGAATGTGGGGAAGAAGAGTCCCCTCAACCACATCCCTCCCCATTGGGCATGAGGGCCCTTAATAAGCTTGTGAAATTACAGTTATAGCCAGGAAATACCAAGTAGTTTCCTGTCACGTTACCTCGGGCACCTCCAGCTGGGCTGTAAGGAGCAACCTGAGGACTACGCTATTAAATCCTGACGCCCACAGACCACCTTCATTAACTGCTGCTTTTCGGCCCCCTACTTGGTACCAGAGCAGCTTGGTGGCTCTCCAAAACTTGCTGCTTGGACTGCACTTGATGCTGCCTTCACTTCAGTAACTGCCAGCCTGGGCAAGACTTTCTGAAAAGAACCTTCTCAAGCTATATATCCACATAAAAAGAAGTTCTTTCCAAAGACAACCGACAACCTGTTCCTCCAACGAGTGGGCCCTCACCTTCAGAAGGTAGAGGTCTATCCTGGGCTAGTGCTGTTTTGGTAGAAACCGTGTGTTTTTCATTGGGAATGGGATGCTTTTGCAGCTGAAAGATAAAACTTTGATTTTACTCCTCTAAAGACAAGCCTTTCGCATTTTAAATTAAATTTTACAAATGAAAGAGACATGGATGGTGACCCCTCAACCCAACCTGTAAAGTTGCGTGCATCTAGCAAAGAACCGGACTCAGTACCACCGTCGTGGCTGCCCCTTCGTGAGATCAGCGAGTGTCCCCACACGAGCTGCTTTCTCCCTTCTACCTCCTTTTGCTCGAGCATCAAGAACTGCCCCAGGAGTGTGGTAGGTCTCCGTCATGCTCTAGGAAAACTCTAGGCTCCAAGGATCCAAGGATTCAAATTTCAATTGCTGTAGTCTGCACAGAAGCCACCACTGCATTGCAAGCCATGCATCTACTGAGCTAGTTATCAACAAGCAGAAGCCTTCAACATGCCCATACTCAACTACCTGACACAACACAATCCTGTTTTTAAGGGGAAAAATGCCAAAAAATAATCTCCTTCGTACTTCTTCTTCTCCTCGTTCACCTTCCTCTAAAAAATGCCTAAATCACGGTCTTAAAGCATTTTTGGATTAATGTAATTAACAGTATCTATGACCACATGGACTGTAGGAGGTCACAAATTTTCTGCAGGACACAGTCACTCCCACAGCAAGTCCACCACCAGTTTGTTCTTGCAGAGGTTCAGGAACACAGGTGAATGCTATGTGGCTTGTCCACTTCCTATTTTGCCATGAAAATATTTGCTGTGGGGGATTTCACCCTCTCCAAGAGTTTGATCTTGCCATATCCCTGGAAAAATAATATTGCAGGAGACTCCTGCAGTAGCAGACATTTTCTCCAAAATACAGCTCCATGCATTTCAAGGCACTGGCAGCTTCCACCTGACCTATGTGCTCAGAGATAACAGCCATGGGAGATTTGAAACCACAACTTTGTGCATTTCTACCAGGCACCACTCATCTCACTTGCAGCTGGCACTAAAAAATCACTGAACTGGGAGGCAGCAAGTTAAGACATCAGAGGAGTGGTCTCAGGACGGAGACCACGACAGCGATGGATGGATGGCCCCATCCTACAGAGCCAAGGGCTTCCCTGGAGGAGCTACTGATGGGAAACGCTTCCTCTGTGCTGGCTCCAGGCACAGCTTAAGCCATCACTTGAGCAGGTTTCCTCCCAAATGTCTTTTGGGCTGAACTCCTGGCTACAGAAACTACTCGGGCAACTCGAAACACAGCGTCTGCCACGAAACTGTCACTCTTCATGGCTTTTTGCCCTTCTTGTCCCCTTACCTTGTTCACATCCCCTCATGCGAACGGCCCAGCGGCCTCGTGGGAGGACCTCCTGGGACAACCTCACACAAGGCTGTGCCTACACCACCAAACCAAGCTCATTTCATCTCCAGCACTGCGAAAACATCTTCGAACAGAGACATTACCTGCCTACTCGAAGCCTTTTACCTGCCTTTCGTTGAGCTTTGTGGGAGCTTTGCCCCCACCTTACGGGAAGGTAAGATAAGACCTTCAAGGACCAAGGCCTAGAAGACCTTGCACAAATTGCACAGCTAAGTTGCTTTGACACTGGCTACAAGTGTGTTCAGAAACAACTTTTTTTTTTTCTTTTTGCTGTTAATCTCGTTTATTTCATTGTTTTTTTTCTATATTAAGCCTGTGGGAAAGTTACCTACCGGCTCACGCGCACTTTGGGAAGTGGGTGGGAGGACAATGTGGCTTGGCCACACAAACAAAGGAGATGTGACAGAGCTGGGGGGGCATCAGCTACTGTGTCCAGAGCAGCGTCTCTGGAAGGACTATGGGGTTGCTAAAGAGGCCACTGCAGGTGAGGCCTCCTTCAGCTTTTGGGATGCCCCCTGCAAGAACGCAAGAGACAGCAACAACCGAGGAGGCCTACTGAGAACTCTACTCTTGGATGCACTACCAGCAGTTTTTTAATCCCAGAAGAATTAAAAGTGCAAGCAAACAAACAAAAACAAAACAAAGCAAAACCCACAAGGGACTATAATGATAAAAAGATGCAGCATGAGAAATACCCTACTTGAATCACCCGCTGTCCCAAGCTAGTTCATACCGAAGACACACACTAGACCCGGAATAACCTGCAGAACAAGGTCCACCACTGATGTTCTGGCTCCTAATGGAGCACAGCTACACTGCCACCTCCAGCCAGCCACAGCCACACGTTCACAGTTGTGCTTAAACTGCCTCCTTCCTTTGGCATTGCTCGCCCTGTGCACTGAAGGAGTGGAAACTTATCCCGAGGATAGCAATGGGGGGAGGAACAGGGAGAGAGAGGGATGCGTGGTGCGGCACATACATACGGTATCTGCTAAATTGTCATCAATCGTTTATTGGTTGGCAAACAAGCGGCACTTTTACAACAAATATTAGTAAAGGAGATCATCCGACTTTTGGGACCGTACAAAATGGATCATAAATTAAAAAAGGAAAAAAAAAAAAAAAGAAAAGCAATTATAATCCATGCTGCTACCTTACCTCTGGAAAAGCCTGTGTTACTTAAAAACCTGTCAAATAAATAAGTTTCCTGTTAGGAAAATAACAAACAGAAGACTACTATTTTTTTTCTCCTGAATCACTGCAAAATTCTTTTTTTTCTTTTTCCAGCTCACTACAAGTCGAACCATGTTCTTCTCAACCACGGCAGCACGCGGGCCCAGTCCTGGCCCCCGGCCCGAGCCGTGAAGGCAGCCAGGGGCTTCGCGCCGACGACGAGAGGGAGCGGGCAAGGGAACCCGTGCAGCCCCCAGCGCCGCTGCCCGGCCTTGCGACTGCCAATACGAAACCTGCCCCTCGCTCGAGTCTGCCAAGGGTCCGCTGGGAGGGAGGGACGCGCCGAGGTAAAGGACTCTGCGAAAACCCGCTGCGATCGCACTGCTAAAAACGGCCTCTAGGAAGCAACAGCCTTTTTGGTTTTGTAAATAGCTTTCCTTCATTTTCTTTTTAGCCCACTGAGACTGTTTACTGGGACAGAAGGAAGAGGGAAGGGCAGGGGAAGAGGCAAACAAGCAAATAAAAAATAGAGAATAAAATAATTTAAAAAAAAAGAGTTACGAAAAAAAACCTTGCTCCTACCGGTAGACAAACTTACAAGACCAACACAACAGAAAAAGTTCTTTTTTTTTTTTTTCTTTTTTTTTTTTTCCACTACATTAACAGGGACGCAAGTTCTGGAGGAACAGAAAGCAGACTATATGTGCAATGCTAGTATCTGTACATTACATAGAAACCGTCCGGCTTATTTATTTATTTTTTTTCAGCCTTTTTTTCTGCCATTAGTTTTTTTTTTTTTTTTTTTTTAATCATCAGTTAATACAGCAAAACAGAAAATACCCAGTCAGCACATAACCCCTAGGATTCCCTCTTCCGGCGCGGCGCGATGCTCGCTGGCCGCCCACCCGCCGCGCGACCTGCTGCGTTTGCCGGGGGCGGGCGTTGGGCTCCCGATTTTTTGGCCTTTTTTTTTTTTTTTTTTTAAATCAGG
>NW_010585308.1:520200-539907 GCF_000705375.1 Tinamus guttatus
CCCCCCCCTCAACCAGCCCCTTCCGGCTGCCATCTGTGAGGCCTGACACTGTGCGAGCTCGCGGCACTAGCGCTTTGCGGTGGGAAGGTGGAGGTTTCTTTCCAGCTTTTTTTTTTTCTCTGGGGGTGGGTTGAAAAGGGGTCCCCTAACTTCCTTCCAGGGATGACAGGTCTTGAAAATGCATGTGTAAAAAATAAAGAAAAGAAAAAAAGGAAACGACCGCCGCCAAACCTCCTCCTGGTAAACACCGTAACATTTTGCAAGTGAGAGAATAAAAGCCCAGTGCGATTTGTGGTGGGGAGCAGGGGAGAGTGAGGGAGAGGGGGAAAAGGGGCAATACATTTTAAAAATCCATAAAGTCACCACGAGAGTTAGACATAGGAAAAAAAATATATATAGTTTATAATTACCTCTGTTGAGTGAAGCTGAACTGTTTATATCTCCAGTAATAAAGGAAGACTCGGACTGCTTTCGAACTGTGTCATTCCACATCCTACGAATCCGGCTCTGAGGAGGGATTGAACCACAGCAGGCAATGAATTTTCAGCGGTGGCAGAGAGGTTTCTTTCTGCCTCTCTAAAGAGGATACTGGCATGGCTAGCTCACCCCGAGACTTGTTTCTGCCCAGCCCATAGTTGCTCTTTTGTTATAATCCCAGCAGATGCTGACTAACTTCATAACACAAATGCCTACCACCAGCTAGGAGGTGCATAATACGTTTGCTTGGATTGCCTGCTTGCTCTTGAATAAAATTAAAAAAAAAATAAAGCAATTGACATTATATATGAGAAAACACATGCAAGCTACATATTCATCAATATGACATCAAATAATAGAAAAATAACCTACGGGAAGAAGCATGCATGCTTCTCTGTATTCCCCCAGATATCATGCATCTATTTTTGTAAAGTAAAACAGAAGAGCTGATCTGTGTCTTCGTGTCCCTGGATGAATGGGAGTTTTCTATAGCTGCTATCCATCCCAGGGAAATCTCAGTAAAAGACCACACAAGTGCAAATAAATGATTTCTATTCTTCTCCTGAAAAACAAGCAAGGATTTTGCCATCTGTGTGCTGCAAGGGAAGCGGCGTGCCGATCATGTCGGCCTTCTCTTTGGTTTGCTCAGGATGCTGCAAACAATTTATCTTTGCAGCTTTTGCACCGCTTTCTACCTCCTCCTTATCAGCTGCACCCTGCAAAAACATGGCAGCTGCACCAACCTTGTGAGGAGCTCATCTGCAGTGCCTGTGACAAAACACAAGCAAACCCCAAGTCTCCTGCTCTAGTCATCATTTACATATTAATGGGATCTCCTAATCACTCATTAGCCCTTTATAAGATGAACCACGGTTTATCATGTGACCCACGCAATTGTATAGCAAATAGTTTGCAGCTGGGCATTTCAACCATTGCATCTCTCTGACCAAGTGTGGTGGATCCAGTGATCAGCCACCATGAGCCAGTTCCCTAAGCGCTTTGCAGAAAAATAAAAAAAAAGAAAAAAAAAATTTTTGTTGAATTTCCTTCTGCATGGACTTTGCTGTTAAAATGTTGGAGTCAAATGCTCTCACCCCTTGGGTCTCTACCCGTTCTTGATCTCACATGAGGCTTCTCCTGGAAGGTCCTAGGTCCCTCTATCCAAGGACAAACTGCAATGGGCAACACGACCTGCCTCGGTACCCTAAACACTCAGCCTGACATGACTGACCTGCTGCTGGGGGAGTCAGTTCACGCTCAGAAGGACTTATTATCTTGAGCTGAGGATGCTGAGAGGGAGGACCTGTTAAAGTCACCTCTTCTTGGCAAGGAGGGCACCTACCTGCAAGTTGAGCAGCTCAAATCCAACACATTTCAAACCAGCCACCCAAATGTTGCTGGATATGGTAAGTCTGGTGCAGATGGGAATTGAGCATTGATGTGGCATTTTGATGGTCTCCTGGGCAGAAGCTCCCTATTCTATACCTATTTGCCCTACATGATATCTAGAGCTTGGTAAATGCCAAAGTAGAGCATGGATGGATGACATCTTGGAAACGGCAGAAAATAAATAACCATTTGCTCTGAGACATAAATCGCAAATTATGTTTTCCTGAGAGGTTATAAACTGTTACTCGCTGTGTGTCTTTCATAATTTAATAGTTGAACTGTCAAGTATAATTACTTCCATTAGTAATACTGAATAAATTTGTGTTTGGTTTCTATTGATTAAGTAGTAAGCTTCTTCATTTTGTATGAACTGCACTCCTATAAATCTGTATCGGTGCATAAAAGTCAGCTTGAAAACTGCAAAGTCCACAAACTAAACAAAAATTAGATTTTGAGATGACCAAATCATAACAAATCCAGTGACTTTCTAAGCTAATCTGACCCTCACTGGATACTCTCTTAAGAGACACACAAACTGAGGAAAATCGGCCAAAGAAAGGAATTGATCAAATCAGTGGATGGCAGAAAGCGAGCCCTTTCTTGGCAGGAGTGACTACAAGACTGTAGTCTTTTTTTAGCGAGAAAAACACGTGGTTGTTACGGTATCATTACTGCACATGGCAGGAGAGGTGAGCGCAACCTTCGGAGCGTGCCAAGGACGCGCCGGGCTGCTCTTGCAAGGCACGTAACAGAGCTGACAAAACGCTCCCAGTTCCCGCTCCTCCTGGAGCCTGCTCAGGTCACGAGTGCCTTTTGAAGGCACAATTTGGGCTTTTCAGCCTTGCCACAATTGTATAGGAGGTTCTTGGCCAATGGAGGTGGCACCAAAGGAGGTGACCACCCAATAGAATGAACCATCAACTTCAGGCCGAGGTCCTTGTGGTGGCACTGGGGATAGCACTAGAGCAGCTCATGCTGGCCTCACTGTCCCTTGCAGGCCACCAAAAGCTGCTAGCAAGCAACGACCTGTTTCCAGATTAACTTTTAGCTCAACTACCAGCTTAAACAGGGAGCAGAGAGTGCAACTTTGCCCAGCCCCAGTGGCCACGCTGCCGTCAAGAGGCTTGGCGAGGAGGCACGAAGCCCTCGCTTCCCGGAGAAGAAACGCGCGTTACCTGTGAGCCTGTGGAGTATCTTCCAGGCGTCCGCGACCCCGAGGTTTTTCCCGAGCCGATGGAGCTCTCTGTACTTTTCCCGCTACAACAGTGAGTGCGCAGGCATTTCCCGTATTCCTTACGGACCTGAGCCAATGAAACGGGGATGGCTGTGAGCTCCGACAGTCGCGTTGCACATGGGCATTGCCATCAACCCGGGCCAGCTCCTCGGGGGACCCTGGTGTCACGGGAACCCTTGGCGCGAGGTGAAGCTTTGGCCAAGTTTGAGGTCCGATCGCGTCAGATTTTGGACAGCAACACGTACGTGCACGCCCCAAACCCGCACCGGGGTTACTCAGAGCACGCAGCGCTCACTTAGCTGTGAAATCCCCCTCGCCTGACTGCGAGCAATTCAGAACACGGTGAAGCAGCCGTTTAAATAGCAAATTACAGCTTTTTCATTAGGCTTTTCCTTAAGCACTTGAGACAACCACAATGCCACGAGTGCCCAATATGCTCGAATGCCTAATCAATCCTTTGCTGAGAGAAAATAATTCAATTGCTTTAATTAGCCACCCACTGCTTCCTCTCTGCAGCTTTTTGCTGATTTTCTAGCCCATGACAGATAGGAAGGGAAAAGATTTTTCTTTTTCTTCCTCAAATAATTCCTCCCTCAGCTCTAGGGTCAGAAGAGATGTCCACCCCCGTGGCCAGGTACCGGCCTCTCGTCGCCTTTCCCCTGGGCCGCTATCCATCAAGAGCAATTTCAGAGCAAACAGCCATGGATGAAGGGTAGGAAATTGCTCGAGGCAGACGAGCGCATGGTCTTTCCATGCAAAATTAGCCCTCTGAGAGCTGACAAGGATCTGGTGCCAATGCAGCATGTTGTGCTAGGAGCTGGCTGCTTGCAAGAGGGATTGGGCCGGGCTGTGCAGGTTGTTGGGAGGGCAGATCTGAAACTCCACCTGCCCCCAAAATGTTTCACCTAGATGCCTAAAGATATTCTGGAGCATGTTAAGCTACAACTAAAGCTTTTTGGTCTATTAGTATGAATGAATTTAAGAGAAAATGAGCAAAAGGAGCAAAGCTCTGACTCCAGAAAAATCTCTCTTCAGCCTCAAGGGTGCCTTGCTATAATACGTTTTATTTATATCCTTTTAGGCCAGATATCATTTTCCAGTTGAGCCCACACAAAATTTCCACTCGTGTGAATAATATTGCAAAAAAAAAGAGTCTTTTTGACGAGGAACAGCCCTGAGCAAGACCTTAACTTCACCCAGCAGGCCATTTCACCAAAAAGCACCAGGCACACAGACCCAGTTGTCCATGTGTAAACTCTTCCCTCTGTTTATCTTACGTAAGGAAACCGGCCTTCAAAACCAACACGAACACTAACAGCCAAGTGTGGACATGCACAGAGTGCTGCACCACTGACCCTTCGTGCAGAATAAAATGGTCCTTACAGATACTTATTACTGATTGTCAGCAGCTCCAAGCTTGATCTACACAGACACACACAGAGTTTATTCTCCCTTTCTTTAATCAGAGTTTCCCCAAGTTCCTCTGCTGTTACCTTGCAAATTGTTCATTGTGTCACATTACACGTCGCCCTGTGAAACACTTTTTTTTTTGTGCTTGTTTTTGAGGAAGGTTTCCAAAAGCACAAATTGAGACTAAAGGATGCAAAGGCCAAGGATCTGTTGCAAACTTCCTTTGGGTATTAGGAAAGGGAGGGAAGCTGCAGTTGTCAGGCTACAAAACACCCCATTACTGCTGCTCTTACCGCCGGGAACCGCCTGTCTTACCTTTTTCTGGAGGACACAATGGAAAATGAATATAAACATTCCCTGCAGAGAATTGAATATGGTGAAGAGATAGGCCATGATGACTGTGCTTTCATTAATATACATGAGTCCAAAGGCCCAGGTCAGTCCTAGTAGGCAGAGTAGGGCTATTGCACCTATAACCCAGGACCTGTTAGGAGAAACAAAACAGAGGAAGAAAGGCGTTGGTCTTCCACCTGCAACAGCATACAAGCATCTACAAGCAGAAGCAACTGGAGCCGTTGCTTTATCAAGCAGCAGCATCAATCCAGAGCTGCTGGGGTTTTTGCGTCAGATTGGATGCAGCTTGCAAGTCTTTGAGCTTGAGGAGATACACAGACAGGGAAATGTCATGAGCATGGACGCTGTTCTTACTGGTATGACGATCAACACCGCAACTCCAACGCCCCCATCCCCCACAGCGCTCCCGCTCCCTTCTCCAACGAAAAAGCAGCGCGCATGGGAATGAGATGGAGATGCCGCTTCTTGAATGGCAGGAGCAAGAAAACAAACCGGTCAACCCAGCGAAGCCAAATGCCACCTTGCCAGCGCGATGCCGTGGGGAAATAACACAAATATTATGTGCTCCAGCCCCACCTGCTGCCGCCCTGCTGCCTTGGGCTGTGTGACCTCGATTCCTTTCTGTTTTCCCCTAGCAAAAATCAGCCCTAACACCCTATGATGCCAGCACAGCCATCAGTCTTTGCTCCTCTTCCTCAGCCTTTCGGCTCCCCAAGGCCTGCAGGCTTCCTTGCCCATCTCCCAAGCCCCCAGGGCTGCTGCTCCCCATCCCTCAGCCCACGGTGGCTTCAGCCCCCAGGACACTTGGCCTGGCTTTGGGCTTCCCCGTGCTGAGCAGAGCGTGGGGCAGTGGAGAGGGAGATGAGGAGGAAGGTCAGCAGGGCTCGAGCTGCTCCTCTCTGCCACCAAGGCTCCGCGGCATCGCGGGCTTCTGCTTTCAACGGGGCCTGTCGCAAACAGAAGCAAACCATGGTCGTATTTATGGTTTGTGTTGTCCTTTTTTTTTTTTCCCTCCTTAAATATTAGAGAGAAAATACAGCATTACGCCTTCCACTGAAGCTTAAAATAGGTATTATTTAACCACGCGACCGAAAGAGCTCCCTAAGGTATCCACTTATTTAGGCACTTCTTTTAAAAAATCACTCTTATGTGTCTAGCAGACCAGAACAGCTCCTTTGAAGCATTTCCAGTCAATCCTCCTAATAAATATGTAGCACTATGCAAAATGAAACTGCGCTCTCAAAGCCCTTCTGAAAGGTAGCCACCAGATAAAGCTGACAGCTTTGGCGGCTCGGTATGCTTTTCTCCTAGAGATTCCACCATCAGTGACAGCACGCTATGACCTTAATTGCCTGCCAGTTTTAAAGTATAAATCAATGTTTTCTTTTTCCTTAAAAAAAAAAAAATGTATATATAAGGGGAAACCCCTTTCCTTCCCCCCTTCTCTTTTTCTCCATGGTTGAAAGGCTCCTTCACTCAAAGAGCCTTTTGAAAATCGCCCACAGGGTATCGGAAAACTATTTGGTGTTGAACCGCAGCCAACTCCTCGGCCTGATTGCAGAGCCTTTGGCTGGGGAGGTGCACGGGAGTCAAAGGGTGGCTTTAGCAACAAGGGAAACGTGCTGCCTCCACGGATGGAAAGGGACCTTCAGGGGAGGAGACCTCGCCGTGCAAGATGACCCAGCGCAGGGCTGCAGCAACCCAACCTGGAGAGGAGAAAGGGGGAGCGGAGCTTCCTTCTCACGGCTCCCTTCCCTGGGCGCAGGAACGAAATAATTAGCAAAAGAAAAAATAAAGAGCCGAAGTGTGAAAGAGAAGATGGGCATGAGACTGGGAGAACGAACACAAAAGGACTCTTCACCAGAAGAACAAACTGAAAGTCGACGGCGAAGCTGATTTGCTCCTGTTTTGTGCTACTGTGCTTTATTTTTTTGGTTGCAGGACAAAAGCACGGATGCTCTGAAGCATTTCTAGGCATTTTTGGCTATTTTTTTTTTTCATTTTGGTTTGTGGTTTTTGCTTGGCTCTCTGTACAGACTTGCTGTTGTTTTTCTCATAGTCTTTCTCTGATGCCATTAGACAGCGGCACAGAAACAAAACCATCGCCTGTTGGCACAGTGGCAAATCTTGGAGTGAGGGCCAACTGGGGACTCCAATCTGGATGTGTCCTGAGCACCCAAGAGGGCTTTGCTCGGGGTGGTCCCATCAACCAGAAGGGGAACCACCGCACAGGCACCTTTCTGCAAGTTTACTTCTGTCTTGCATTTGCTCAAGCACGCTCAGCCGCAGAGCACAGCAGCCCAGAGAGTTGCTGTTGGCAAAACAAGTCTGTACCACGCACGATTACTGAGGCGATGTTCACCTTGGATTCAAGTAGTGTCCAATCAAGAAATATAGAGCAGACAGAGTGACAAAATTGGTTGGCAATACACAGGCAGCACATTTACGCTGCACGTTAGCTGTATGCCTGGCCATGTTCCTGCCCAGTTTGCTCTTCTGCCTCCAATGTGAATGACAGAAGCTTTAATGATTTTTCCATATTGATCTGACAGCCGGTTCATGGGACCACACTGATAAATGCAATTTATCAGCCATTCAGGTCATTCTTACTTGATGAAGGGTCTGTTATCCTCATAGCTAAAGAATGCGTAGACATAAAGACAAGAACACCAACATTAGAAATATAACAACACAGCCCCACAACCCGCACCGGGTGCCCGCAGACACCCCCGTGAGCCTGGCTTGCTGCCCCATGGATGGAAGCGACGCCGCAGACGCCGGCTTCACCCGTGGGAGCCAGCACTGTCAGCTCAAACCCCCGCCACCCCCAGCCCGGCACCGCTGCCACGCGCGCGCACGGCCGCTGACTTGGAAACCTGCTTCAAAGACACAAACAAAACAAACAAACGGGGGGGGGGAGGAACAAGCGATGGGGGGGGGGGAGGGAAAGCGCTATCTTGGGTGGGCTCTGATTTTGAAACTCCAACGTGGTGGTCTTTATGTGTCAAGATGGCAGAACTTGGCTGCTCTTTGTGTGTTATAGCGTGTGACATGAATGTTTCCGTTGCTGTTTACTTCCCCATACCCCTAGCTCCCGAGTTGCCTACTTAAATTACCTTATTGCAAAGACAATGGCATTAGGACCTTTCAGAATGTAGGGTGACTGAAGGCACTAGCCTCCCACTTCCAAGGAAAGGGCAAGGAAAGGACTTGGCCAAGCCAGAGCGGAGAGCAGCCTTCTGTAGGTACCTGAGAACAAGCTACGATGGCCCGCTCAAATTCTGCCAACTGGGGGGACCCAAGACCTTCTGCAGCCCTTTTTCCCCAAGGGAATCACCCGGACTTTTGGGAGCTGGCGATCTTCTCCATCCCTGCATCACTAGTCAAGCTGCCAGCACCTGCTGAGAGCCATCCCGGCGCACGCACCAACACAACCTAATGCTCAAGGAGAGCACCCAAGAGCTGCAGGGCAGGTACAGGGGGCATCCAGCCCTCCAGCAACGAGCAGGGAGGGATGCCATGATCCCAGATCCGGGGGCAAGCTGCAGCACCGTGCCTGCCCTGCGCTCCAGGACATGCCACCCCGCACGGCTGGACATGACACAGTCCTAGCTGCAACCTGCAGCACTTCTGCCCAGCAACACAGACAGAGACAGGGCATGAAATCCACTCACTGTGCTCGCAGGCACTCAGGTTTTATGGCAAATATTTTACTACTGAAATGCCAGTTGTTATTTCTTACAAAAAGAGAGAATTATGGATTTTTTTTTTAAACTTCATTTCTGCTACCCAGACCTCCTCAAAGCTTTTTGGTGAGCTGCAATCGCCCTTTTTTCAAGGCCAGTGAAGGGTCTGTTTTGTCTCTGTGCAGACAAAATGTGAAATCAGTAAACCTGGATTGTCTTCTAGCTTAAGGATATCATTCTGCAGCAGTCCAGGAAAGCACTGTCAAGAACACCAAAGGAGTTTTTCCATTTTCCAGCATTTCCAACCCATTTGACCACAGATGCACATAGGTCCCACCACCTAAAGAAACTGGGTGCCTAAAAAAGGGAAATTTTCAGAGACATTTACACCTCTAATTCCTAAATCCTTCAGAACTCTACACATTTGGCCAATAAAACCCAGTCTCCTATATCACACCTAAAATATGGATCCTTGCTTTTCATTTTACCAACTTTAGTGTTGAAAGAAGCTTAGCTCTTGTGCTAGCAACAACCCTTGGTCTGAGCAAAACTACTCCAAAAGACTTTTTTTTTCCCCCTTAGAAAGTGTGGGAAAACCAACAGTGCAGCATTAATACCATGTTGCTGTCTGCAATACATTAAAGTCATCACCTCGAGGGCAGAAAAATCCTTGGGACTGTATATACAACCAGCCTCAGCTCACAGGAAAATGTAGCTGCTAAGCGTAAAAGTGAGATTATATTTCTTTATTTCTTAGCAAACCAACAGTCAAACGTAATGCCGAGATGAGCACAAATTCTTGGAAAACCAAGCACATTGCAGCTCGAGAGGCCAGGTTTAAAATGATACAGTATTAATTTCTTCCTAATCCCCAGCAGTAAGGGTGGAATTCAGGGCTCGTTTAACTCTGAGCCCTCTGTAGCCAACAGGAGACTGGAGCCTCCAAAGAGCAATTTAGCACATCCTAGAATAGATACATGAGGCTAGTGACCTTCAACACTAACCCAAAAAAACCTGGGAAATCTTCCTCCACCCCCAGATGCTTCTTTGCCACCCGGATGACGGGCAGCAGATGGTCTTCTACTCCATATAAATACCCAGTTCATTTTCTCATCTTACCTTGGGGGAAAGGCTTCTTAAGGTTAATTACACATCACCAAAAAACCCTTTCAAGGCCTTATTTAACTTAGATGTCTTCCAATTTCCCAAAGTACTTGCCTCTTAAATGATGAGCAAGGACCGTCCATATTATCTCCTGTATTCCTGCAGTCCTCCTAGACACATTCATTTGGTTCAAGTTGCTAAAATTAGTTACTTTCTGCCTTGTTTAGGTGCTTCAAGGATGTCAAAACAATACATACCGCTTCCAACCCACTGAAAAGACGGAGGCTCTGAGATCACTTTGGCACTTTTTACCTTTTTTAAAACCCCAACGTGTCCCTTTCTGACACAAGGGGCCCAAGATGCCACAATAGGCACTGCCAGCCCCATAGAGGGGCTGCAAATTTTACACATACACCTGTGAATTTTGTTTTCTACAGCAAGCACGCATGCAAACCAGCAACACTCTGGGTTATTTAAGCTTTCACTTCTTGTGGCATCAGAAATAAGGCAAGAATGTGCCATCACACACACATCACTGCTAAAATGCTGCTGGACAGACAATGCCTAGTATCAAAGAGCAGCTATTCAACTGTCGTTTAAAAATAACAATTTCTGGCCTTCTTACACTGTGAAAAGGATTTGGTTTTCTTTGATATTTAACAAAGCGTAGTTCCCGAGCCACATTTAGCTCCCCCTTGAATAAAGAGCTACATAACTTTCCAACATCAGATGTTATCGTTTTGCTCAACCTTTGATGGTTTAATTTTAACCAACTTTAATTTATCACTCCTTTGACAATGCCAAGTATTTTCCCATATCGCTGATATCACAGAAAGCCCGGGGCTTAGCAAGCACATGGATCTTGGAGTCCTGGCCCCCAAATACATGGTTTGGCTAGCGAGCAAGAATGCCAAAATGAGCATTTGCGCAGCGAACGGGACTTTCAGAAGCTGTTACGGGTGATGAAACCCAAATAAAAAATAGATGGATGAAGTGCACCCTCTAAAACATGCAGAGAAACCCAAGGAATTCATTTTAATAAGCAGCAAATAACGTAGGGAGACAGACATTTCCTGAAGGCAAGTACTAGAGAGACACAAAAAATAAAGCAAGCCATTGTATCTCACTGCTGTCTGCCAATACGAGGCAGTAGATGTTTGTTTTCTTTTCCTTTTTTTTCCCTTTCTTTTTTATTTTCAGGATTAGAAATGATTGATTTATCGAACTTCTGAAAACCTACAGTAAGTAGTGGGAGAGTCCAGAACTCCCTTCATAGAGCAACCGGGTTCAGCGCTAATTAATGAAGAGCCCTCTTCGCGCTCAGAAAAATCAATAGCAAGCAATAAAAGGCTGCTTAAAGGATTTGTCTTCACATTTTGCGACAAAGTTACCACGCAAATGGCATGGGGCCAAATCCCTTTCTAATCGCACGCCTTAGGCCATGGATGTCCAACACGTGGGTTTCTACCGATGATTCCCAAGATCTCATTTTTCGGCTGTTTGGCTGCTACATCATCTTTAACTGCATCTTCTATTTCTCCCCAGGTCGGTGCTGCTCCTTTCTGGACTCTTGTTTTGAATACAGACCAACCTTCCCTGGCCCAAGCTCGAGGTATTGCCAAGCAGCCTAAACAGGCCTCTGTGGCAGTTGCCAGTAGGTAGGTCCCCTTGGGCCCAACTGCACCCACAATGGGGAGGCAGGAGGTGGCTGGTCCTCTGAAGACCTCTGAGATCACCCCAGGGGTTAACAATCCTGACTTCCATCCCTTGGACATCTGGGAATGTTAGGAGAGCCACGAGGAAGAGTTTATACATGTGGAAAGGTGGGAGAATTGTACCATCAGGTGAGAGACAATGGTAAGGGCCCTGAAAGGGGAAGCCAGAGTGATTTTCCTAAAAGAAGGACCAAAAATGTTAGAAAAAGATACAGGAGACCATGGACAACTTCTGGGGGCTTTTTCCCATTACATCTCTCCTAGGGAAGGAGAGGGGAGCTTACAGACCCTTAGCCAGGACCTGTCCCTTCTTGGGTCTGCCGAAGCCCAAATCATGGCTGCTTTCCACCTCAACAGGAGGTGCCTGGCAAGCGCTGGCCCGCTCTCGGAGACTGGTTCTTAATTACTGCAACCAGAACGAGCAATTCTGTTAAGCTCATCTAATTTTCTGTAAGTAATTAATTACCCACAGAATCGCTTACCCTGTTTATTTCCTTCCTCTTCACTTTGAAAAGGCAACGCCACTATTACTCAAAACACACTAATGCGCAACTGCCCGTCCAACGGTTTCCGCCTGACCCAGGCTCAGCCCAGCCTTTGGACACATTCGTATTGGACAAACGCTGACAAAACATTCTACACGGATGGCCTCTTGAAACAACAATCATGATTTACGGTTTCACAGAAAGACCATAAGTATTTAATATCTTCCAGGACATTCTCAAGTCAATAACTATTGATTAACTTTTTTTTTTTTTTTTAATTTTAAGTTCTGAGAAGAAGACACCTGTCAGCGGAGAGATTGGCGCCTTGCAATCACTATTCAACGCTAATGCAGCCATCACAAAAACGACAGATAAACAGGCAAAAATCCAACCCCAAATGATAAGGTCTTAACAAAATTGCTCTTTGAAAAACACCACTAAAAACCCACATTTCCCTTCTCAAATGAGCTTATGGAGATTCCAGGCCCAAGCACTGGCTCATGGGCTGCATTATTCCCCTCACACTGGATTACGTTTTCCTGCAGGTGGCATCAAGGGTTAATTTCCTCTTGAATGGTGGCCCCAGGGCCACCGGGCTCAGAGATGAGGAGTCCCAAAATGCTGCATGCACAATAGATGGTCAGCAAGGAGGGACTTCCAAACCCTCCTCTTGAATTGCCCACTCAGGTGGTTTCCAATCATAGCATCTTGAAAGAAACAGTAATAATAAAAAAGATTCTGAAAGCAACAGGGTTGACTAAATCCCAAAAGCAAAATAACAAAATAATCCTTCCTGTCTTCCTACTTTTATTCATTTTTAAAACAGTCAGAATAAAGCCAAAACTAATCTTCCTTTAGCAAAAGCATACCCACTGCAATGCATTTGTCTGTGCCACTAATGGAAGCACTTGCTACGAAGGGAAGGAGTCCTGAGTCTTCAGAAATCTGCCTCCTTCTTCACTGCATCAAACCACTCTGTTTACTTTTCCCGCATTTCAATCAGTTGGGTAAATAAAACGAGATTGGCAAACCTCTCTTGCTGCCAGCACAATACAGCTGCATTAAACAAAGGGTTTTATTTAAACAGTTCTGCAGATGATCTTTTTGGAAGTTGTATTTAACCTCTGCTTGCAGCTTTCGAGCTGGCTTTCCTGTATTTTCTGTGCCTCAAGAAAACCCATAGGAACAAACCAACAAGCTAATCTGGGGCCTGGAATTAGTCATGTTGCTTTAAATAAAATGCATAGGTTGAAGCAAGAAAGTGAGCAGATAATCACCTACACCCATACACCATATGTGGAGACCAAGCTATGGAAGCGGTGGTGTAAAAGGAGGAGCGTTT
Organism: Tinamus guttatus; assembly: GCF_000705375.1. The sequence goes on from NW_010585308.1 coordinate 533,397, forward strand.
TCCAAACGGGCTCCTCAGCTTGGAGCCTCATGCTGTGCCACACCGAATCATGACCAAATTGTCTACAGATGGTCATGCCAGTGACCAACCTGTCTACAGCGTGCAACTTCTCGCGCCGCCTCCAGACTGCGTCAGGCTCCCCGGAGGAGCGCGGATTTGGCTTGGGATAGCGGTACCAGCCGCGGAGTCCTTGCATTCGGCTCCTTGTTTTTTTGCTTTCAGACTGTACTGTCTCCTCTTGGTTTCTGGAAGCATGTGAGTGGGACCCTCTTGGGAAATAGTAAGAGGAGGAAGGCTCGAGTCTTGGTTAACGGGGTAGATGGTGTTTGGGCTAAAAGGGGGTGGCAACGGTGAAAATGTATAACCTCTTTGGGCTTGTCGTTACTAGAATTCAGGGCTTCTGACGTCAACTTCCTGCCCTGTACGCACCAAAATCCCACTGAGAACCAGTGTTTTCCTCGCTGAAGGATGAGCATCCTCAGGCAGGGAGTGACTCAGGTTGATGTGGCCTTCCCTAGACTCGTGTCCACAGATAAGCGGATATTTCCCTCTCCCACCACCTCCTCCTGAGCCCACCATAACCAGCAGGCATGGCGATGATGACGTTCATTTGGCCATTGGCAAACGCTGACCTTTTGGGGCGAGATGGACTTCTGGAGGCCGCAACTCAGGACACTCCAGGATCACTGGGATTTCAGCAAGTGCTTTTGTGAATCTGGCCGCAGAAAATGGAAACGTTCCCTCCTGCATGTTTAGAATAAACACATTTTTCAAAGGAATTTCAGTTCTTTGACAGTGTCAGGATTAAACTATCTTAAGGCCCTTAATTAATAGTCTCTATTCAGAAACTAAAGGAGCTCCCAGCAAAGAGTCTGAATGTTTCTATCTGAAAGAAAGAAAACCCGAAGTCCTAAGGGGACTTTTGGGGATGTTTCTTTTGCAGTGGGAAAGTGTTTCCAGCAAACCCAAATCAAAGCTCAGCTTCTTCCTCTTCAAGAGCGTTCCTGTGAGCTGGGCTTTCTAAAGAGCATCCAGGTGGCACCAACACAAAATCTGCTATGGCTAGCGTAAGAAGGTAGCAATATTGGACAAAAGAAGTGAGCTGAGAAAGCCCTCCTCCTCCTGCCTTCTCTTTAATGGGTCTTTAAATGCATTTGGCAGCAAAGGCCAGCATGTCACCCTTCCAAAGCAAATAAAGTAAAGCCTTGTTGCCACATACTGCACCACAGAAGAATGTCAGGCCGCCTGGTTTGGCTACGTGCAACGCGAACAAACCTCCCTGCAACAAGGCAGCGGGGACCACAGCCCGGAGCAAAAAGCACATGTGGGAACTTCAAAGCCAAGGTTACATCTTTAAGGAACAAAAAAGGCGACTTCTCTCTGGCAGAAGGATCCAGGCTTCGCTCCGTCCCCTCCCACTGTTGGAAACACGTTAAGACACCTACCTAACTGCAAGTTTGGCACATGGCCAGCTCTACTTGCAAAGTCTTCGAAGCTGCTTTTATTAGTTAAATAATTGCTACACTCACACAATTTTCCACCGCTTTTCTGTTTAGGATCCATTTCGGTAACCATAAGGAGCCCCATAGTTGCGTTGGGCACTATAACAGCAGCCAGCAAAGCGCACAGCCCCAACTGCAAGGGGAAAAGGGGACAGCAAATCTCCAACCTGACATACAAAGAGGATGCCCACGGCCCTGGGGGCTCGGGGAACCGTCCTCAGATGTATCACAGCTACCCACGAGCAGGCACTGATCCACCCTTTGGAAAAGCTCTGGGCTAAGCTGGAGAAGTTAGCACGGATGACAGCAAAACAGCTACTTACTGTTTAATCTCTCACCATCGGGTTACCGAACGCTCCCGTGCAGGGATGTCAGGTCCTCCTGCGCCAGCACAATAATGCCAGGACTGTTCCTGAAGGCCTCGGGAAGTTTATTTTTACAGCTTTGCACAGCACCTACAAATCTTCCAGCCGCGCGGCATCTGGTGCAGGCACTGCCCTTTGAATGGCTTTTCTGTTGGTGCAGTAATTAAAGGTATCCCCAGGTGACACCTGATCCCTTATCAAGTTCATTAATTTAAGTGGAGTTATTTGGCTCTCTATTTTCCATGCTTCATAATGTATTTCTAACCTTTAAAGTGACATAGGCAAGCAGCAGATTGCAGGGGCGCTTATTAACAGCCTATTAAAATATTTTATGGCCTTTATTTTTACGTTGCCATGGGGAATCGAGTATTTTGCTGTTGTTGGGCTGGCTCGGGATTTATGTTGCAAGAGCTGCAGCGCAGGCGGACGCAGAACGGCGCTCGGAAATGAACTGGGAGAACAAGCTCCCATTCAGCTCCCCGCGGGCCGTAAAGCTGTCACACGCACGTCACGCAGCAAGGGGCCCCCCAGCGCAGCCCTGGGGCTGGGCTCGCTTTTCCTACATGGGAGACGATGAGGTGCAACATTTAGGAGCCACCAAGAGCCACCAAGGTCAACGTGCATCTTTAGAAGGACTTGGGGGTACGTTCTCCCCAACCCTGTAAACCCACAGAGGTCAGCAAAAGAAAAGCTCCTCCTGGTCACCCTCGACACAAAATGGCTGTGGTTTTTATTCCTGAACTGCTGCATCACATCCACAGTTTGCAGCTGAGCAAGAGCAAATGACTTTGGAAAAACCTATGATCTTAACCAGAAGATTTCCAGAGGTGAAGAATCCTTCAATGTCTGCAGCTAAAGGTGGTTACTCAAAGGCGAGCCCCCTTCTCTGCCAAGGATCTGCACCTTCTCCTAACTTCAGCGTATCTGATATTGAAGCCACACGTGTTTTTGATTTAAAGACTTACAGGACTTCTTTCTGCACGGGTATTTATAAATTACAATCATGCCACTTCTGGAATTGTTTTCCAGATGCACTCGGTAGATGGAGATCAGGTCCTCCTGAGTTCACATTATGCTCACTTTCTTTTCTTAAACACAAAAAAAATCACTTATAATGAAGCAACAGGCTTGGAAGCCCATCAGCAATGTATCTGAAAGCGTTTCAATTGCTTGCGTTTTCAAAACTTCTAATGAAGTCATATCTGGAGCAGACACTCATCTGCCACAGAAGCTATAAAATACTTTACAGCAATGCTAACTGGCTGTATAAATTTCTGGTATTTTAGGCAAAGATACTAGAGATTATTACAAGCAAGTTTATTCGGTAATTATTATCTCTGCATTCATTATATAAATTTTATTCCTTTTATAATGTCATACTGCAAGGATTTCTAGACTTTTTTTTGGTGAATAACCTTAGCAAGACATTAGCAATGTATCAAGCATATCATTCTTTGGTCCAGGTCCAAAATTGTATGAGACAACTGAAAGACTATCACGCTTGGCCCTGGTGCCCCCCTCCCCCGCCCTTGAAGCAGCAGCTATGCCTAAGACACAACCCCTTACCCTGGTGATGCTGCCATCACCAACAGGCCCAACTTGAAATTAAAGTACCACCCACGAGTAATGACCTTGCTGAGTAACACTTCGTTGTTCAGAAGTGGAGGGAAGAACCAGCTTCCAACAGCATCCGACACCACTTGCCTTCTCTAGATGCAAAGTGTCAACAGCTTCCTCTGCCCCATGTTCATTAGATGGTCTTATTAATTATCAGGCTCCACATCTCATTGCGTGTTGCACCTGAAATCACCCCCTTGCATTTTGGGAGAGATTAATTAAAGCTAGAGGTGCTGAAGCAAACAGGCGCTGATGGAGACTGGTGCTCTATCAATATAATGAGGCAGCAAGATGCCCCATCTCGGACCCTAACCGAGCTCGAGGGCAAAGTGTGCCTTGCTGGGAGAAGGTCTCCTCTGATGTGGCCAGCCCCCGGGAGCTAAAACTAATCAGCAGCCATTAAAGCACCGGTCATTAAATCTGGCAGGGCTGGAAACGAGCAGAAACGAAGACGCGTGCGGAGCAGTAGCAACAATCAATGATTTCTACACCTTCCCTGTCGGGACCGCGGTAATTGCCCGCTAATTAGTACACACAGTTTCCTCTTCTGCAAGGGATGCTGGCTTCAAGGACGGCAAACATAAGCTCACTTTCCTTCACGCAAAACTGGACGGAAAACACCACCACGGCGAGTTGCAGGAACTCTAATGAGAGCCAACTCGGCCACCTCCAAACGCTGCTCGGGGCTTCAGAGGGGCCCGAACGGCAAAGGGCAGAAAGAGGCAGAGAAGAAAGCCACAAGGAGAACCACTTACTTGATATTGTCAAGACATCCGGATTCAGGTTTCAGTATGGCAGTGTGGTGAAACATTTTATAGAGAGCGATGCCAAGGAAGATCACATTAAGCTGCAAAGGAGAGAGAAAAAAGAAGAAGGAAAAAAGGTTGTACGACATGGCTCGATGTGACAGGGAGAAAGTTGGGCTCTTCTCTGAGACAGATGAGTTGCCGTAGGAAATCAGCTCTTCCTACAGTTTTTATAGCCAAGGTTTTGACCCTTCTCCGGGCAACGGTGGGGGTTAATTAGGAGTGCTTACCATAATTATCAAGGTGGCCGGTCCTATAAAGCTCCAGATGAAGTAGGTGTCAAGCCGGAGCCAACATCTGCAACAAAACACAGGGCAGAGGATGAGTTGTATATACATACATATTTCATATATTTTATATATATATATATATATATTTAATTTGGGGGCATTTGATGAGCAGCCATTAAGCTGTTAGCTGGCAAGCAGGAAGACATGTCTTGGTCCAGAAGCTCCGGGCAAATTTGGTGCAAATTGGAAGTCTATTTTCGTTACCAGAAGGCTGTGGTTTAATTAACTTAGGGGGCAGCTTCCCCTTTTAAGCGTCTCATGGTCCCAACCTCCAGATTGTTTTGTTTCCACTAGTGTGTCGAGGGTTGCATTTGGTCTTTGGGATCCCATGAAGTTGATTTATAGCCTAACGCTAAATTATTCATCGCTTAATTTCAACTGCATTTAATACTCCCCAATTTTTAAGGCCCCCGGGAAATTACATTTCCATTCCTGTTTCATTCCAGGCGACAGGAAGATAAAATGAAAATGATGGGTAACAAGACAGATGAATAGAAATCCTCAGAAAGTTTTGCATGATGTTTAAAATAATAATCCCTTGCCTTGTTTGCAACGCCACAAATTAGAGCTCTGCTTACACTGAGAAAGCTAAGATAGCATAAAAAACCCTAATGTTCAATGGAATTGTATAATTCAATAACTGCCAAGAAATATCAAGATGAATTTATCATATTGAAAAAAGAGATTTTTTTGCTAATTATAGTTGTAATGTATACGCCAATTTTTTTTTCTCTTTCCAGTGGACTTTGCAGTGAGCACAAGGGTCTGTCTTGACAGATGCAGGAAAGAAATCTGCTTCTGAGAAAATATGCGTTGCCCCAAACCTCTCCGAACTGGAAAAGCCAAAATATGCATCAAAATAGAAAATGCAGACAAAAGCCCCCCAGCTGCCCTCTCTGACCATAAAAATGTCAGGTCCCCACAGCCTCCAGGATGCATTGACACTTATATGAGGCAAGATGCAACATTTCCACTTAATTCAGGGGGAAAGGGCTGAATGTGGCTCAGCCTTTTCGCATGGTCCCAGCTGGCCCTAATGGGATGGTGTTTTAAAGCAATCGCTGCCGCACATTATAAAATGAAAAACTTAGGTCTCCTAACATGGCTTGTTTGCACCACTCTTAAAAAAATAATTAAAAATGAAATGAAATGAAATAAAACAAAATAAAATAAAGGAAAATAAAAGGAAAAAAATGCCAGGAAATAGGAAAAAAAAAAAGTAAAACAAAAGGAAAAAAAAAAGCCAACTCTTGGAGTATTGCTACTGGGCAGCTAGTGCAAAACATGAGTATGAAGGCCAGGACACGGGAGGCTTCGAAAAGCCATAAATGCCTTGAGAGGAGTATGGAAACAGTGATAGGAATGAGCGCCTGCTTCTGCCTGCCTCACTTGGCTGTGTTGCTACACCAGGGTTGGATTTAGAAAGCCAAATGAAATCAAAGAAGCCAACACGGTGTTGTCTAAGTAAATCATTCTGAGATATACGAATGGTGGCACCAAATGCCAGGCGAAAAAAAAACAAATAACACTAAAACAGCTCCATAAGTCCTGCTTAAACAAATGCAATAAATAACGGGAGGAGGCAAGTAATATATTCTAGAGGATGCCTTCCAAAAACTGGCAAATCCGAGCAACTTCTTACAATCAAATTATGTATGCCTGGCATATAGTTCCCTACAAATTCTAATCAGTTCTCCCCTTCTAATAACATTATACAGAAAAATACATCATCATCCATCAAGCAGATGGAGCATGATAGTTATACAAAACATACTGTATGTTTTTATTTCCCACTATGGGAACGTGATAAAATTGTGCACTCTGGAATTAAGAGACTGTAAATAAATATTTTCATCCTTATAAATCTCTGAAAATACTTATTTGCAAAATATTTTATCTACATGTCTGATCATTAAAGATACTCTTTTATG
>NW_010585308.1:540566-571352 GCF_000705375.1 Tinamus guttatus
GCCCAGAACTGGACACAATACTCCAGATGCGGCCTCACCAGGGCTGAGTAGAGGGGCAGGATCACCTCCCTCAACCTGCTGGAGATGCTCTTCTTAACGCACCCCAGGCTCCCATTGGCCTTCTTGACCCCGAGGGCACACTGCTGCCCATGGTCAACCTGTCGTCCACCAGGACACCCAGGTCTTTCTCTGCGGAACTGCTCTCCAGAAGGTCAGTCCCCAGCCTGTACTGGTGAATTCCACCAGCAAAGAGCCCAGCAGGAGCTTTTCCTTCGCGTCCTTTGGTGACAGAGGAGGAAAGACTCTGCCCACAGAGACGCTTGCCCATGTCCCAGCCTTCCCCCACATCCCGGCGTTCCCTACTCACACTTTGTCTGTGCCGTAGCTCCGGTAGTCCACTGCCGCCGAGACGGCCACGATGAGGGCCGGCATGCCGTAGCCCACCAAGTAGAAGTATTTCCTGCGCGAGTGCTCGCTCTCGAACACCTCCACCAGCATAATGTAGAGCTGCACCCCCTCCAGGAACATCCACGTGAAGGCCGCCAGGAAGAAGAAGTGCAGGAGGGCGGCGAACACGGCACAGGCGATCTGCGAGCGGAAGGCAATGAGCAAGGGCGGCTGTTTGTGTGGACCGAGGCAACACGAGTCATGAGGGCATGAAGAGGTGCTCTAGCTGGTGCATTTAATGAGGAGAGAGTCATGGGGGAAGTGTCCCATCTGCCAGGGATGCCCTTGACGTTGACTCTATGGGCCTGGGCAGCTTTCCGAGCTTTGATGCACCTTGTGGATACCCTTGGGTGTTGGACACGTGCTGGGAGCTTCACAGTGCAGCATTGTAAGAGCAAGGGGACCACGCAAGGGCCTCCCATGGCAGGGAAGGTTGGGAACATGCAGAAGCCATTCAATTTGCTTTGCACTAGACATTGAACAAGTACTGCACAAATGTTCTGGTCTTTTTAAGAGCTGAATGACAAGAAGCTTCTTAGAGTTACGTAAATCCTCACAGCATATTTAGCTGTGAGTAAATAACACAGGGCTCAAGCAGGTCTGTTTCAGTGAAAAGCAGAAGCAAAACTCTGATTCTCTCTTTGCTCAGGCTGAGCTCCTTTGCAAAATGAAGCAAAAAGTAAGCCAGCTTCCTTTCCAAAAACATTTGCCTCTACTGAGAAGAAAGAACAAGGAATTTCATTTCTACACGTTGGGAAAGGACTCGAAACAGGGCCCACCGAAGTCACCGCAGTGACTCCCAGCGACTCCAAACTGTGCTGTAATAAAAGCCACTGTCTCACAACACATGACCACGCAAGGAATTAAGGTGGAACTAAAGCGTTGCTGGAATATCTCACGGTTTAAACCCCCAATACCCACCAGGGCAAGAGCACGCAGGGAGAGCAGAAGGCAGGTTGCCTCTTACCGGCTGGTCTGTCCGGTTGATGCCGATGAGGAAGAGGAGCTCTGCCACAAAGAGGCTGATGCACAGGTTCTTGTGGATCGTGTTGCGGTCACTCTGGAGCCCGCGGAAGAAGCAGAAGGTGAAGATGCAGATCAGGAGGCAGACGAGCGACAGCAGGATGCCAACCCACGTGATGAAGTCCAAGAGCAGGTCGTGCACCGCGTCGCTGTGCTGCAGAGAGGACCAAAAAGCCACTGATCAGCGTCTAACAGGCTGTGGATGCTGAGAACAGACTCCTAGAAATCCCAGACATATTGATGTTGATGCTGAAAACACCTGGATTCTGGGGGTTTTTTTCTTTTTTTTTCCCCAAGAGGGAAGGAAAAACAAATCCTGATTTTAATTTTGCAAACTTTGGGGCTACACTTTGAAACTGTTGGGAAGGTGGGTTGAACACTGCCAGACTCCCGGAATAAAGCCAGACCTTTCTAGGTGTATTTGCTTTTAAACTGTAGCAGACCATCAATTTTAAAAAAGATCTGGAAAGTGGGTGCTTCCAGTGAATTTGTATCACAGACTTTTCCATAAAAAAAACATGCACACAAGCCGATGGCAAAGTTAGGCGACCTGGGGACCAAATCTTATGTGTGCCTACGCTCTGCTGATAAAACATCACCGGGTTATTTCTGCATTTGCGTTGTGTTTACTTCCCCCTCCAAAAAGAACTGGGATGCTGAGAATCCTGCACCGAAGGTATTCCACTACCTTATCCCAACCTGCGAAACTCTGCGGCAGTTCCACAGGTTTCCATGTGGCGAAATTAGAGGCGTCATTACTTAGTAAAATGTAAACACAGAAATGCAAAATGTATGGTCAGCCACAAGAGCGCGGCTCGGGGCTAAGTGCTTAGAGTCAACACGCTGCGGGAAAGAGGGCTTGGGAATCTCTAGGGCCTTTTCCAGCAGCCCTGAGCGCCACAAGGCCCAGCTTTGTGGTGCACGGAGCTGCGTCGAGAGCATCAGCCGTGCTCCCCTCCGTGCTGGTGATTCGATGACTGGGGCATCGCGCAGGCTGGCCGAGCCCACAGCTCCACAGAACGCCGGGACACACAGGAAACGCGGCCCTCCCTGCGGGATAAAACCCCGCGCCAGACGCTGGGAGAAGGTGATTAATTGATCCCTTCTCTTTGCCTGCCTCCCAATGATAAAGCCACATCGAATGTCAGGCGTCTCCTGATATATGCTCTGCTATGTCAGCACCCGTGAGAAAGCGCTCAAACCTTTCAGCACTCTAGCTTTATCAGCATGAGTGATAGGCATCAAATAATAACGAAAAATGGTGATCGGCTCCCCCTCATCTCTTTCCTCCTGGTGCTTTTCTCCCCAGGGAGATGTCCTGGAGGAGATGGAGAGGACACGTGCTCCTTTCCCCAAATGCTCTTGCAGCTCTTGTTGAGCATTTGTGCTAGGGAGGGAACAGCTGCAAGCATGACAAAGAGGCTAGAAATCATCATGTCCCTTCCTGCAGATCAGGAGGGAAATGCCCATTCCGCCCAGCCTCTCCCACAGCACCCAGAAAACCAAGAAGATGAAGTGCCCATCACTTTCCTAGCGGCTGCATATTGCTTTATCGCGGTGTCAAGCTAGCTCATCCATCCCTCTTAACTCAGTGTAAAAAAATGTTAACGCAAACCCGTGTCCTTGCAAATTATTCTTTATTTCATCTGCAGAGCAGCAGGATGATGTCTCCCTGCCTGGAGGGCAGCTCACTGGATCAGACGGGAGCACCTTGCAGACGGGACGCGGAGCTTTGGCGACCTAACGAGGGCAGATGCAAGCGAGCAGCACCTGGGAGGACTCTGGAAGGGTGGACGGTATGAGGCCAATGGCACAAGTTCATACGCCCCATGACCGAGTAATAAAGTCTCTTTTATTACTGTGGTGAGCGCGATGTGTCTGAGGGGACAGAGGCAGAGTTTGCAGGTCTCGGCTCCTGTCCCCCTCTTGCAAATTCATCACCACGCTGACTTAAAGGACCAGAAGAAGGGCTAGCAATACCCAAACCCATGCACCTTTTGCCTGAAAGGCTTGGCCAGCCCTGCCAACAAACAACACAGACTCTGCTGTGCTGTTGTTATGATTGTCACTCTTCCTGTTGTTCTTAATATTAATCACAATGAGAGCACTGATTTTATGTACATAACACCCATCCCTGGAGTGCCGGAAAACAATCATAAAAACAACCTACCCGCAATTACAGCCTCTCCCTCGTCCCTGGCAAATTTGCAAAAGAGCAAACAAGTAGGAATAATAACCATAAAGAGTGAAAAGACACCTCGGGGGGAAAAACACGGTTTCGTAGCTTTCCTCTGAAAGTCCAGGAGAAGAAATGAGCCACATCTCAAAGGCTGGGTGCGCTCTGTCCTGCTTGGGATACCTCAGGACAGAGCAAGTGCCTCCAAATTCCAGATGCTGCGGCATATCCTCAGCATCGAGGGGCAAGCAAGCACTAGAACCCTTCCTGTGGCAGCGTCTACTGTAGGTTATGGCAAACTAACTCACCTCCAGCTTCCTGCAAGGTCCATATAGCATGCAAAACACATCTGAAACCACAAGCATTTAACTAGCACTCAACTTGTGCTTCTCAATAATCTCCCCAAATGTCTGGATAGCTGGAATAGCCTTTGGGAGATACCAGATGACAGGACAAGAGGAAATTTCCCGGCAGTATCAGTAGACTCCTGCTTTCCTGACAGGATAAGCACAGTTGAGGAGTGGGTATCTCCCCTTCCATTGAGCACAGGGACCATGAGCTGCATCAGGAGACATGGAATATTCCAGTATAACCACTTCTTGTCTAGTATATGCTGCAGGTCACTTATGGTCTTGACAACATTAGGGAATTGGAGCCAAAACGTCCTGTACCCAGGGAGCTAAGGACTCAGCAGACTCTTGAACTGAAGCTACTATAACCTCATCATTTGCAGATTAGGGAGTTCGACCTCCAATGTTCAAGGAGCCACTTCTCAGCAAGCAAGCAATTCATACCTCCTTTGCCAAGCTTCAAGAGTGGTGAAAGACTGCCACGGTTGGGCAAGGCACTGAGTTTTCCTACCACTGCATCTGCACCAGCTTTGCATGGAAGCTTTTGCGCGGGTTGTTTTCAGCTCAGAAAAAACTTACTGAGCAAACTGTGCAAAATGTAAACCAATGGATTTGTCTCTCTGCATCCCCAAGAAACAGGACAGACTTGAGAGAAAGCAATGAAAGCTGGACTAACCTTTTAAAAAATGAAATAAATAGTAGATCCAACTTTGACGAACGTGCTGCCATACTAAGTCTTCCCTTTGGGATTTGGGCACGAACCTGACTCCCAAGCACGTTGAAAGTCTTCCTTGACCTTTCCCAGCTCTGGTATAAATCCCCATCTTTGCTTTGGTGAGACCGAGCCCGGCTCGCTGATGGAAACCTGTGTGGTGTGAGTTACAGGAGCTCTGGTAGCAACCACGGTGGGGTGAGCAGGCAGCCGAGGTGCTATCTGGGCTGGAAAAAGCACTGGAAATCAATGAGCAGCTCTGGCAGCGCCTGCACACCAGAGCTGAGCTAATAAAAACAAATCCCAGGGAAGGGCAGATTATGACAGAATGACTCTCCCTGAGATGAACAGCCATTTCCTTCCTTATTAAAAACTTCAGTAGAAGAAAACAGCAGCCAAGCAGCACTGCCAGCAGCAAAGGACACATTCCTCCAGCTAATCTCTCCCTTTAGGAAAGGCAACAGTAATATGGCTGGGGGGGTGTGCAGAGGAATAACAAGCAGTAAATAAAAACAGAGTGTCATCGACTCACTCAAATGTGACCGCTCAGTGCCCAGCAGGAGCTGGCACTGCGCTGGCTTGGGCACGGACCCAAGTGGGACAGCGCTAAACTCCCGTGCGTGGCTTGGGCTGCTCCTTGGATTTGCTGGGGGCAAGGTGGCTTCCCTTGGCCCCTTTTTTTGCCATCCCTGCTGCTGAGAGGGGCCTTCTGCTACGGCCTGGCCACGTGTCTTCATGGCTACGCACGAGCTCACCTTGCGCCTGCTGGCAACGCTGCCGCCTCCCGGCTGTGACAGCGTAAACCAGGGCTCGTCATCGGGCAAAGCGGCTGAGCTGCTTTTCCCTCTGAGCCGCCCACACGTTCTGCCCTGGCCACGCAGCCCATTCTGCTGCAACGTGAAGACAGCCTCCCAGAGAACCCAATCCCACCAAGTTCTCCCTGAACACAGCCTTGCTGCAAGGTCACGAGGACCCACCAGAAATGCAGAAGCCTCCCCAGAACCTCCCCGTGTCCAGAGCAGCCGGTATGTGGCAAAAGCCCAGGTTCCTGTCTTGCGTGCTGACACGACGTTGAGTTCCCGGCGGCGAGGCAAGTCCCAGCTGCATGATGTGGCGGGGGACAAGATAGGAACCAACAAATAGGTCTTCCCGGCCCTCCTGGGTGGGTGGCATTGACGAAAGCAGCGTGTGTCTGCTTGCACATGGGTGCCACTAACCCAAGAAGGGAGCTGCAGCAGCTCGGCCAGACTGCGGATATCTATCGTGCCAAGGTGTGCAGCTAGTCCATCCAAATTCCCGGAAAAAAACTGGCCGTGGCATCGTCCGTTGTCACCTCAGTGGCCTGAGCCAAGCAGAGGGACGTTAGTTAGAGGTGAATTCTGTGCTTCGGCAAAGCTAAAATCTAATCAAAGAGGAACTCAGCCTGAACCCTGGCCTCAGGAAAGAGGAATGCGAGAGCAATGAATAGGGCTCGCCACCGAGGAGTAGCTTGAACTGAGTATTTCAGGACAGAGCATCGAGAAACCCTGTGGGGTAGATCTTTGCTCTGCAGCACGGTTCCTTACGGTGGCACAATGCACGGCTCTCCGCGCTGCGCTGGGGAGGATGATGATGAATACATACGTATCCACTGCTGTGGGGATGAAGGAAGCAATGGCATCTGCTTGGATTTCTGGCACCTGTAAAAATGCAGTGCGCTAAGCAAATTAAATTCAACAGGCAGCAACTTCCAGGCTTTGGAGTAGGTCTTTTTTGATGCCATTTCTTCAGGCTGGTCATCTGAGTGAATGCGGGCCAAAACCCTGGGGAAGATGCAAACTGCCCGTGAGAAGTCCGGCAGGATAAAAGTAGAAATGCTAAGACAAAATTCCAGATGAACTCCAACCAACAGGTGTCAAACCGAGGGGTAGGGACTCAGGAAACTCTCTGCAGTGATTTACTGCCCCCCCGGACCGAAAACGCAGGATACGCTGCCAGGTACCACCCTGTGTTGACCCTGCAGGCATAGAAAACTTGACCTAATAGGTTTTCCATAAGTAATTTCTGTGACTTGGGATGGGTTATTCAGAGAGCAGGCTGGATTGACAAGCAACGAGGTTTGGGAAGTTCTCCAAGGGAGGGTAGATAAGCAATAGCATTATTTTGTAGGTACCTCCTACAAACCATCAAGGGCGTGCAACTGACTGCTAAACATGTCTCTCATATCTCCTTATTCCTGGAGCCCACAGAGGTACCACATTGCTATTCCTGACACAGGCTCAAATAGTTTTGTATTTTGTATTTGATTTTTAAAATTTAATGAAGACATGCAGATTTAATAACTTTCCTGTTCAATTAAAGCTTTTTTTTTTTTTTCTGGAGAATTAACTCTTCTGGTGGTAACAAAATGTTTTGTTTTGCAAAATTTATGGTATAGCAGTTTCGAGAATTTAAGCCTGCAGTTAGCATGTTTTTGCAGTCCTGCACCCACTTCTGCTTTCATTTACTGCTGTTCAATCCCACAAGTGCAAATATATGGGTAAACCAGCACAGCAATAAGCTTTGCTTGTGCTTCACGTCTGAAATGGCTGTATTGCTTTAGGCAACGGACCACTACATTCCATTTAGACTTCATATATTTTTATTCCTTTCTCTTCTCAGCTCGCCTTACGCTTCCATTCCCCAAATAATTAGCATGATGTAATGTGCATGTGTGGTATAGAATAACACCTGAAAGCTTCGGATTAATTGTTACGCTTAAAACATCTCTCTTTTTTTTTTTTGCCTTTCTCTCCTTTTTTTAAAGAAGAGTAAGGTCTGGCACTCTCTACACACTGATAAGCAACATTTATCTACCCTAAGGTACCTTGCTCCTTCTGTTTTGGGTGGGCTTTTTTAATTGCATTTTTCCACCGGCACTGAACTTGCTTTCTGGCTGCCTATTTTTCCCCTGGTACATTTAAGACGCATCTGTTGCTATAATTATTACGACGCAGAGTGCAAGCCTCTATGAAAAAACAGCTTGTAAATGTTGAAGGTAAGTCTGTAGCAATTATCCAGGTAGAATGGCTTATTTAGCTGTGGCCTTTGTCCCACAGCCTGGGAGCCACTAAGGTTTTAAGGCATTTAAGGTCATCAGGAGCATCTAATGGATATGTGCATATCTGTGCAACTGTAATAATCTTCCTGTAACACCGGGTAGCTGTACTTCTTCTCTGATGAAATCAGGGATTTACTGCTTCTGCACAGGGGACACAGGGCGGCTGGGCGCCAGCCCCTCTCTGCATCGCGCAGGACAGGTTGCCCTTGTTCCCATCTTGTTCCCATTGCTGGAGTGGAAAACTATCTCCATTTCCAGGTGCAACCTCTGCCTTGAGGGCCTCGGGGCGATCTGTTCGCTCCAGGCAGGTGATAACCAGCCGAGCACACACATTTCTTTTGAAGATTCAAAGCAATTCTAAGAACCGGTCAAGGAAAGGGGTCTCAGGCTGCAGAAAGCCATTAACCTGTAAACATGTGCTCTGAATAGGCCATTTCTTCAGACAACTCCCAGGATAATGCCAGAGCCATTTAACGGCACGTCTCCCGGGCGGGCAGTAACTCCTGCAGGATATAATGGATGCTTTATCCTGCAGCAGCCTGTCTGCCCTGCCCCGCTCAGCTGGACCCAGCTGTTGTGGCAAATGAGCTGCCAGGCTCTCATTTCTATTATTTTTTTTTGCACAGCTTTGGTCATGCATGATGGTGCTTTGATATATATTTTAGTGTGGCTCTCTACATTCCTCTTCTGATTATTAAGCGAAATAAAAATATACAAAGGAGTGACACTGGAAAACTATTTTAAATAGCTCTTTGGAAAAAAAACAATGTGGTTATGGAAGTGGATCTGAAATTTCTGCCAACCCGGAAGAAGAGCGAAGACACAGCAAGGAGATGCTCTGCAACGAACAGTAAAGGATGTGTAATTAAGGGCCAATTCTGCTCATTTCTCATGCTCTCCTGCAGCAGTTGCCCAGAGCGCTGCACTGCCTTTGCACGGGTGTGATCACCTCCTCCTTCCCCAGGAAGATTTTGGCCAGGCAGTTTCCCCTGCGGGAGCTGCTGTGGCAGAGCCGTTTCCCTGCTCAGCTCCCTTTTGCAGGAACGCAGCCGAGCTGTCACACCGACCACCTCTTGGTGCTGGCAGCCTGTGGATGCGCAGCGCCTACCTTAACTTCCACGTGTGCCATGAGGACGGCGAAATTGGTGAGGTGGTTGCAGGAGCACGTGGTGTGCGTCTTGTTCGTGGTCAGCAGGCGGCATCCCTGGGTGGACCAGTACCCCGTCATCGTCCGCTTCGTGTAGCTCCAGAAGGAACAGTTGGGATTGAAGTTTTCTTCTGACTGCTGCGGGCAAGAAATGAAGACATGCAATAAAAAATGATGGGATTTCAAAGATTTCTAAGTGCGCTCAGTTTTCTTCCAGAGGCACTTTGTAGCTCTTGCCCTTTAATTTTACATGAACAACCAGCAATGGTTTATATGCCAATATTACTTGTCGATACCAGAGAAAGTCAGACTGTGGGTGCTCTCTTTGCTAATGAAAACTTAGTTCTTTGTTCCTGATTAATTTCAGCCACTGAGCAAATTCCGCTCTTCAGAACCAGACTCCTTCATTTGCATTGCAGAACAGAGAAATTAATTGCTTTAAGCAATCAACTTTTGCAGTGACTGTGCTTGGCTAACCGGAGGACTAACTGTCTTCTACTGTAATTCCACTTTCCTCTAATGTCCCCTGCCATCGCGATAAAATAATATTATGGTCCATTCTAATATATTGGTAGTTTTTAATTACAGAACGATGCACGTCAGCAACTGAGCAATGGACATCAGTTCAGAGGAGACCCCTTCCTCGCTTTTATTAATGTATCGCAAATAGACCTTCTCCATAAATAACACAAAGTGCAAAGGAACAAACATGTAATTCAAAAACTCATCAAGGGCTGCTGGGGGCCTCAGATGAGCACGCTTTTGCTTCTGCTTTTGAAACTCAGGGGGGAAAAACCTGCTTTTCGAGCTTGCTCACCTTGATGTGCTTCACAGTAAACACCACGGGATCGGCCGGGTAGACCTTATTGCTGAACTCCTTGTTTATTGCTGCCGTGATGACAGGGGAGTTGACGATGACGGAGTGATTCGTCGACATAGCTTCTGTTCCCAACTTCATGCTGGCGTTCTCCGTGGACAGATAGGTCCCCAGGTTGTTGTACAGCACAAAAGCCACCCTGATCTCACCTGGGAAAGCAGAGAGAGGTTAGAGATCCAAACCAGCCCACTCTGATTTGGCTTAGACAATACTTTTTGGCTGATATTCTTTGAACAAGCTTGGATGCTCTTCTGAGAAAACCTCGTATTGATTCGCCAATCAGACAGCCTCTCTTTCTACTGAAACCTACTGCTCCTGCAAAAAACCCACACTGCTAGTCAACTGGTTCATAAAGTAAACCATCCATCTGGCCAGGGCTTTGCACAATATCGCATGGGCAATAAAAGTAGAATATGACTAGTGTGCCTTTATATTTATTAGTTTGTTTGTGTGTTTTGTGAGGAAACACCTGGAGCTCTGAGGATCCTTTAGAAGGAAAATTCATGCACAAAGAGTGTGCAGAGCCCTGAGGGGGTTGGACTAGATGATCTTCAAAAGTCCTTCACAGATCTTTGTGCGATTCTGTGATTCCAGCCCTCTCTGGTGACCTCCAGGTGGGTGCTAGGCCGGTGTAAGTAGCTGTGACTCTCCTGATGTGACCAAAACTCTGCTGATATCATGCTTAGAAGCTCGGACTTTACCTTCCTTGCCTCCAACCCAACTTCTTTTTCTCTACAAATCCCCTGAACCCATTAACTGAGTGAGATGTTAGTCCGAACCAAGTATTGTTACTCATCTCGGTGATGTGTAGCTTTCTACACAAAAGAAAAGTACGTGACTGAAGCACACACCTTAAAGCAACCCATAAATAAGAGCACTTCAGGCCTATTAGTACAAACCCTGGCAGTCTGAAGTAGGTTTTTAGCAGAGCTGCAGAGATGAACAAACACCTCTGCTCAAATTGCTGCTGTGGAAATAAAAGACTTGGCAGCTTAAAGACCGCTCACATAAAATGCCATCTTTAATTTATATTTTGTCATAAGCTTCAGAGGGAAAGACACTGAAGACTGAGATCCCCAATGGTTAATCAACCTTGGCTGCCAGGTTGGCTCATTATTAATATTTGCTATTGTTGTTTCGTCCTTCTCGCTTTTCAGGTATTTGCATAGTGCCCCACTGTGAAACAGTTTATTCACACAAGCCTCTTATCCCATGTGAGGCTTCCTACTATAGATGAGAGCATTTAAAAGCACCTCTCTGGACTCAGCACCGGGTCTTAGCAGCCACATCATTTAAGGACCTGACACATTTTTACCCACACTTCATGCTTTCGGAGGCTCAGTCACTTGGCAACGTAATAAATTCCTCGTCAGTCAACTTGGTCTGGAGTCGAGGGCATGGGCGACTGGCATTATTAACCTTAAAATATTAACACATTGAGTAACACAATACCTGCAACTGGTTAAACAAAGCACAGAGGTTTGCAAACTGCTCAGAAACGGTGCTGAAAGCGCGGCCGACGGCCAAGGCCAGTGAGGCTGGAGGGCCTGGACGTACCGTTGCGACCGTTTTGCTTCAAGGTGTTTGCCGACAGCTGAATGGCGCTCCCGTGGCCCAGGTTCTGGGGGAATTTCAGATCCTCGAGGTTCCCATCCGTGCTAAGTCTTGCGACTTCCAGCTCTGTTTGCAAGAGACATCAGCATTCAGAAAAAGCACTGCTGAAATAATCCCCAGCATAAAGCGTCAACGATACAAAACGAGTTTTCCAGGCCGCCCAAAAACGGAGAAGTCAACTTGCAGTGTTGCACACCAGACTCGCTTTGGACTCCTATTCCTGTTTAAATCTTTGCCCTGCAGAAGTTTAAAATTTAATTTAAAAAAAGGAAATAAATTCTGCTCTCCATGGAAGACAAAAGACAAGCAGTTCTTGCAAAAAAAGAACCTCAGGATATTACGGGTAACATCTAAAATGAAAATCCAAAACCGCCAGTTCTTTGCCATTGGCGATCAGTACTTTCTGTAAATGTTATCAAGTGCTGGGGACCTGAACTCATACACGTGGAAACCAGCCTTGCTCTCATTCTACATACGCGCGGTGGGAGCGCTGGTGATTTTCTTTGTGCTTGTTTTTTTTAATTAAAGTCAACAATCAGCTAAAGGAAGACACAGACCGGTACGAAACGCAACACAACCGTATTACAACGAGGAGCCAGCTCCCCGAAGACTTCAGCGCAGACTTCTCTCTTGCGCAGACTTCACATGCAAAGTGAGAAGCAGCAACGGAGGTGCTCACTTTCCACGGGCAGATGTCTTAGGCCTGCAAACTCTTCTGGAGAGGCTTATGCTAAGTATGTCCAATCAAAGCCCGAGGTGGATCTCTCTGGTTGCTCTCTAATTGATCTCGGGGCCAAGATTTTCGCCGAGTTTCCCAACCCTTGCTCCCCTATATGGGCACTTACGGATGTTGTCGGTGTTCTCGCGGACGATGTCCGTCTTCAGCAGGTTATCGGCCAGCACGAAGGCACTGTCCTCCACGGTGTCCAGCAGCTTGGTGGCCGCCCGCTGCTGCTCGCTGGTGGTCAGGTCCCGCCACGCGCTGAGGGCCTGAGGCTGCAGGAGGTTATTCACCGTCTCCACCATGGCCTGCAAAGCAGCAGGACCAAGTCAGGAAGCACTCGCATGGGCCTGGGAGCACCACCAAGACCCAGGCGCACGCTCGATCCCCTCCTCCATGCCCAGCAGTTTGTGCGAACAAGGCGCAACCTCCCCACCCACCCGCCGTGGCAGCTTGCAACCGAGCTCGTCATTCATCGCACTGCATGAGAGAGAGGAAAACCTTGGGTTTGTGTTCAAACGAGCCTGGGATTTGTGGCTCCGGGTTCGGAGTAAGAAGGAGCAAGAGTTAGGGAAGGAAGGAGATGGGGAAGTCGCTGAGGCAACAGATTTCAGATTCAAACAGATTTCAAATCCCATTTGTGACTCACGTGCAATACCAAAATTCAGTGGTCAGGCTGGGGTACCCGAGAAAGGTATCTAATGCCCAACGTCTGCAGGGGCCACCCTCTCCAGAGAACGTTTCCCACCACATGACCTCTGTCAGGCTCTTGTGAGGACACAGAGTTTCACTTCCTCGGCTCTTCCTTCACCCACAACACCAGCAGGGGCCTTTAGAGCTTGAGACACGGCACCACTTCCATTCGCTCCCGTGAGGAAGGCAACAACTCCAATGCTTCCCACCGGGCACCTCGTGCTCCAGGCCGCCAAGGACAAAGAGCTCTCCCATGCGCGACTTTCCACGGATTAATGGGGATGCACATCGGGATTGCATGGAACTGCGCCAGCCTCACGCTCTATAAATTTCCTCACTTGCCCTACCCAACCTGAGGTTTTTGCTTGACCCAACGTCCCTGCCTTGTTACTAACCCCAGCTGGCTCAACTACTTGAAACTAATATTGTTTTTTATTGAAACCAGGCACGCCGGTTGCTCAAATGGATCACGCAGAAGAAAACGGGACACTCTGACAGCACTTTCTTCTGCTAGCTAGTGTTTCCACAGCTTTATTTAGTAGTTATCAAGCAGGTGTGCCTCACAAAGGAGCACCTCCACTGCCAGTTAGCGCTGCCTGAAGGAACGAGGTTTCCCTTTGGGAAACTCCCTCGGAGTTTGCTATTACTATCTCCAAGCCACCTTCAAGAAGTTTTGCTTACAGTGAAGTCCAAGGAGGAGCAAAGAGCTGCCAGTGTGCGTGGAAGAGCCAGGAGCTTTGAATCCCAGAGCAACGTTTCACTGAGACGTTACCCCCTGCAGCGGTATCCCCGGAGGAAGTTCAGCACACTTCAATGTCATCTGTCGCTTAACACAGGTAGGAAGGGAACATCTGAGAGGTTCTCCTTACCCCAAGCCACACACACGGGTGCAAGGGTTAACACCAGACCTTGGCCATCAATCACAGCTCCTTGCTCTTGTATGCAATCACAGTGAGAACTCTCTTCATGTGCCAAAGACTTTTTACCCCGACAAGTCCTCTAGGTTGGAAGGTTTTTCATACCACCCCCCTCCTATTGGAAGGCTGAGCCAGAATCAGGCTCCTTTTACAGTAAAAACTTCCTCCTCTCCAACCCAAATTTATTCATGGCCAATTAACTCATTTGTTTCCGTGCCAAACCTCTCCTTTGCCTTAAGCAGCTCTTCCCCCTCTCTGGCAGCTACTCCTCAACCCCCTGATTAATGGAGGAGGTTTCTCCTGAGCCTCACGGCTTGGTTACCTGAAGCAGGGGGGGCAGCCAATGTTTCCAACCACTGCAGCAAACTGAAACCCTGGAATCTGCCGGGACTGCCCATGAGCGTTACTGCCAGCGCCAGGCTAACACAGCACCGCCACCAACGGCAAAACGCCAACCGAATCCCACGGGACCAGCTTTGCCGCAGGCCGGGAGCTGCTTTTGGTGGTATCAGGCAGTAAAAATCTTCTTGCTGTCAAGCCTTTGCAACCCAGAGCTGGAATCCCTTTCTCCCTTGCTGTATTAACCATAAATCAATTGCTTAAACTGATCATCAAACTGATTTTCCTAAAGAGTAGGAAAAAAAAATCTTAGCACATTTGGCACATGCACCTAAAATAAACTGGTTACCTTTAACGGTGAGAAAGAAATATTAAAAATCCATAGCATTTAAATATGGTTGTTTTTTAAAAAACCTCTCTAGCTCTTAATGCATTTCTGTAGTTTACTTTGGTAGCTTATCTCTTTATAGACTGGAAAGGAAGTATTATTCTTTTCAGGTGATCAAAAAGGACTATTTCACCATACATATCCTACGCACAGTGTTTTCTTAAAAAGACCTTATATTCATGGAAAGCAGAAAATAAGGATGTTTCTTCTCCCCTTTCAATGCAGAACACAATTTGCATTCCGTTCACTCAGCTCAGCTACTAATGGGGTCTTTAAATCTTTGCTAAAGCAACACGCTGAATACTTTTCTTAGTGCTTGAATGGTGCAAGGAGTCACTTTTTGTATCAGATCTAGCTCCCGGCCTCAGATGGAAAGGTAACGCGTGTTTGTCTAAACATGAAACAGATGCCAAACTATTTGTGTTAGGGCGAAACATCTGCTGCAAAGATTCTTTTTTTCCAGAAAAAAATTATTTTCTTACGCGTATTTTATTTATTTATCTTTTTTTTAACAACGTGTGTGCGCACATGTGTGCATGCAATGCTTGAGGAGGAACATCCGTTCGGCCCTCCTCGCCTCCCGCCGCAGCACACGTATTCCTGATTGGACGGATGCTGCTTGGCGTTGGCACCCTCTGGAAGCGGAAAACCTGCAGGCAGCCGCTTTGGAAGCGGGGCTTTGATGCAAACTCTGCAGAAAGCTTCCCCAGGGCTCCGGGTCAGACGCTGGGAGTGGGGCTGAGCGAAGCGGGTGCGGGTGTCTTCGCTGGCATTGCATCAGAGGTGCATTTAGCCCCTTGGTGCTCCCCGAGGGTCGCTCCCCTCACCTGCCTGGGTGCATTAATCAAGTGTCCCCCCGCATTATGTTTCCGAGCCCGGCACTTCATTAGGGCTGAGTGCTGCGGGCTGAAGCCAAGGAGATGAGGTGCTAATGAAATGTTTGCATTTTGGACAGGAGCTGAGGTAGGTGTTTAAGTGAAACAAAACAGCTGTTAAAGCAACACAGCCTCTGGAGAGAGGGATCCCAACTGGGAAAAGTGGGGCGGGAGGGCTTGAAATGTGGGAATGCCGGCATGCAGGACAAGGACCGGCCTCTGCCTCTGCGTTTAGGCTGAGCCCAGGAGTCTATTTGCAACAGAGGCTCTAACGGGACACCAAGAGAAGAGCAAGAACAAGCATGGAAGATAAATCCCTGCATGGTGCATCTTCTTCATCATGCAATTATGCAATACCAAAGAGTGGAAACGCAGTGTAAATACATGAAAGCCATTAACTTGCAGAGGAAGAATCTTCCCAAACAAGGGCAGATGCTCACGGTTTCTCAGTTATGTCCTGAGGTTACAAAACAGTAACAAAATGTAAAACTTCCTTTTCAGACACTTACAAATTGGTATTAAAACATGTATTGTCAAAAGGCAACTAATTAGGTGTCTTACAGTAATTATACATTACTAAAAGGCTGATCCTACATATCGCATTGATTTCCTTTGTGACAGCTGCTTCGTTTGGCAAAGTGAGTTTTGCTTGTTCATTACTTTTTATCTTTATACCCCTTCTAGAAATGCCCGGTGAGAGTGTCTGCCTAAGTCACACAGAGCCTCAGCCTAGTGTGTGTATGTACATATTCATTGGTATCACATGCATCTCGTTGTCTATCTTTGTGCCAGCCCCCAAGGCGCTTGGACAAAAGCTGCTTTTTGCAATGCACAATCCGTTTTTAACTGGGAATTGGCGCTAGAAAACACCAGAACCTGTTCATCCCAAGGCTCCCCCGGCAGAGTTTGGGAACGGGCTGCGCTGCTTGCAGACAGAAGCTTAGAAAACCGGGACACCCGTCCTGTTCGTTAGCCCCTCGTGGAGCAGACAGGCGATGCACCAACACAACAGCCCGTGGAATGGCAGGACATTTCCAAGGGTGCTTGAGAAAATCCTGGTTCCCGGGCCCTACGGTTCGAGCTATGCTCAAACTTTCCGTTTTCAGGCCTGCGGGTGCTGCTCCCGAGTGAGGGCATCATCACCATCATCATCATCATCACAGAGCACGGCGTGCACAGACATTATTAGTCCGCTTGTTAACGGTGGCTTGAGGTTTTGCTGCAAGTCAGTGCAGGGAAAAAAAATACACAAAAGCCCTTTCAGGTCCGCAGTGGGCAATGAAAATGGAAAACCCTATGGAGGGGCTTGCTCTAAAATGTGGATGTGGTTTAAGAATCACAGCATTATTCCCTTTTTCCTATTGGAAAGTGATTTTTTTTTTAAGAGCCTGCCTGCTTCCTTGCTCAAGGACAGCTTATTTTTCTCTGTATTCATATGAAACACTCCGTGCTAAAACAAACCCTTTCCTTAAGGGTTGTCATTATTCGCGAGACTCCGAACTAATTGAGTTAAAGACACAATCAATGTCTTTGAGGGCGAGTTCAGCTGCAAGTTGTGCTCTTGCTGCCTCTAGCCGTGAAAGAAAAGCCCCATTACAGGAGAAACTCACATTAACTGTGAATATATTGGTGCAGCCCAAACGAACCTGCTGATCCAAGGGATGCCATGGATGCAGGCACGCTGGGAGACCCCATCCTACTGCATAGTAAGGGACCAGTTTGGGACATCCTTGGCTTCTTTTTGGGTAGGAAATGTACAGGACTCTGTGCCCCATATGCAGGGATCACAGGTCAAGCTCTGCTGCTACATGGGACTTCACAGCTTTCTCTGTTCAATCCAAATTAAGAGGTGTCTGTGCTCCAAACACAAGGCAGCACACGGGACACAGCCTCTCACCGGGAAGCCCAGGCAGTCTCCAAGGCTTCTTCCAAAGCAACGAGGCCATCATCATACTCAGACTCCCTGAAATGCAGCAGGATGCCCTCAGAATGGATTCGTGGGAAAGGCAAAGCACACTTTAAAATAAATAAGTCATTCAGGTGTCTCCTGCTAGTCTTCTGCACAGGAATGGTTGGCGTCACTGCGTAAATGGCCTGGGAACGCACTGCAACAGGAGTAAAGGCATTGACCTTTATTAAAATTAGGCCATCCACAAAATGCTTAACGGGGGAAATAATGATCTAGCATGAGGCATGCAAGGCTTGCAATCTTGGCTTTGAACTACCAATAATCTCCCAATGGAGTACACACACACACACACAAACAGGAGAAATAAAAGAAGGTTACAAATTACGGGTTACGGTTTTGCTTCGCTTAGTCTACCAGGAAGAATATTTTAAGGTCAGAAGGCATCCATAGGGCTGAAATAAAAGGAATTGATTGGGAAGAAGGAAATAACAGACGATCCTTTTCATCTAATGAGATCCTCCCTGCTGAATAAGATGAGAACTGCATTTATGAATCATCTTGCATTTGCTGTCCTACTGTTTGGGATCTGAGACTATACAAGCAACAGCCAGAATAATTACAGTGGGGCCAGGAGCGAGGCTGCGGAGAGGAAAAGGGCTTGCAGACAGCGAGCATTTATTTGACAGAAGAACCAGCAGCCTTTACGGGAACTCCCGGGGAGTCCATGACATCCATCCTCTCTTCCTACTGCCCCCATCCAAGTGACGCTTCCCCTGACCCCTATAGCTGTCTATATGAAGACTTTTCCCTCTGGAAAATGCTGCACTTTTTTTTCAGTTTTGCCACGTTACAGGTGGGAATCTTAGCACGCACACAGCTCAGTTCTGGGCAGAGGAACATCTAGCCCTGCACGTGAATATTTACGTGCGGCGTTTTTGACGCCTGCGACAAAGCCCACGTCGGCGAGGCAGGGCATTCATACTCGTGTCCTCTCGCCAACACAAACCAAACGCGGGTCCCGCACACTGGGAAATACATTAAGTTCACAGAGCTTTAACGACGCTGCCGCCCTGCCCGAGTCGCGCTTCTTTGCCGACGTCCTTTTAATGACATTAAACGCGAGCTTGGGGCGAACATCCCGGCGGCACAAAGCAGGCTGCGTTCAAGAACGGATCCCAGAGCCGCATGCAAAGTGCCCCATGAGGTGGCCCAACGAGGAGCTCAAACGCCCTAGTTAACCTGCCCTGCTTTCTGCAGAAACGGGGGCTGGGGGCTGCCTTGGCGCTGACGTGACAGCGACGTGGGCAAACGCGGGGCGCTTTCCTTGCGGCCTCCCCCGGAGCCACCTCAGGGAGTCCTGCCACGTCCCAGATGCACTTCGCATCTGCTGGGAGCTGCTGGGTGTGCAACGAAAGGAGAAAATGAAGAGGTCGAGGGAGGTGGTCCTACCCCTCTACTCAGCCCTGGTGAGGCTGCATCTGGAGTATTGTGTCCAGTTTTGGGCTCCACAGTACAAGAGGGATGTGGAGCTGCTGGAGAGAGTCACAGGGCCACAAGGATGATCAGGGGCCTGGAACATCTGCCCTATGAGGAGAGGCTGAGGGAGCTGGGCCTGTTCAGCCTGGAGAAGAGAAGGCTGAGAGGGGACCTGAGCAGTGCCTAGAAGTACCTCAAGGGAGGCAGTGAGGAGGATGGTGCTGGCCTCTTTTCACTGGTGGCCACCGACAGAACTAGAGGTAATGGCCAGAAACTGAAGCACCAAAAGTTCCACAGAAACTTAAGGAAATATTTCTTAACAGTGAGGGTGCCAGAGCACTGGTGATTCATGGGGGCAGCAGTGACTCCCTCACCTTCCCCATCCCCTGTGCAGAACATGCGGCGCGCAGAACGGCCCTGAGGCTGTGGGAAACACAGCCGCTAATGCCACCAGACCCAAGCGCTGCTGCAAAAGCCACGGGCTGCTGCCTCCTCCTCAACAAAAGAGCCACTCACTTCAGCTACTGCGTTCACGGTCCTCCAGCTTTGAAGCAACAGGCTTAAGTTTTCCATGTTCATACGATGTCCTTCACTACAATATCTGAATATTGAGATTTTTTCTTTTCCCTTACTACCCTACCTCTGTTCCTGGAGGCCAGGGAACTGCACCCACAGCACTAGACAGCTGGGCCGCTGTGTGATAGCGAGCAGACCTCACTTGCTGCAGGGTACGGAGGAAATCTGTGACATCAAAACCTGCCTCATAGCTCCCCAGAGATCAACACTTACGTTTTTTGCACCTCCTGTGCTTTGTTTTAAGGCGAGACACTTGGGGGAAACGTGCAAATACCAATTCTGACGACACGGTAGGGAGCTCCCGCCTGCTGGCAGCGCTGACGAGCCCCCACGCGCGGCCGCGTGCGGGGACACGTCACCCACCATGACTCACCCTCCACACCATGGCTTCTTCATTCCACCCCCGGGAACGGCGTGCCAGGAACAGGGCCTTATCCAAAGGTGGGCAGGAGGGTGACGGGAGGAGGCAGCCCCAGCGGGAGCCGCTTCAGCTATCTTTAGTCACCAAAATGTCACGTCCCTGCTCCAAGCTCTCCTTCCTCAGCCACGGCACACAGCACCTTTCCATGGCACACTCCATCTATCATCTCAGATGCCTGCCTTAGGGGACAAATCATGTCTCTGAGAGACCCAAACCAGCTCACTGGATCTGTTTGCTCTGTCAGAGGGTCAGCGCTGGGAGGACTCACCCCGGCCTACCCGGGCCCTCCTTCTTGCCTGACACTTGCACAAGACTTGGGCGCTCTGTGCAGCTGCTCCCCTAAACACATTCCCAAAAAACACTCACATGTGGGATTCAGCGGGAATGAATGAAGCTTGGTGGAGGATACTGTGGTTTGCTAAGAGACTGGACATCCCACATCATAGGCAAAAGCGCTAAGACCAACATGGCCATATTTGACCAACGAGGCTGTCATCATCTCTCCACAGAAGAAACCACCCACCATCAACCTGGAGTGTCCTGAATTAACTGATATTGCTTAAATATCACCATGATTTACCCATCCCCAGGCAGCTGTCTAGTCATCACTTTATTATTATGAGTTTATCATGTCACTCTTCGGTTGCTTTTTTGCTGGGCTTTTGACAGAGAAAGAGAGATTTTACTACATGCACGACTAAAGTAAGAGCATCCGTAATCTCTATCTCCAGTAAATAAAATCCCTGAGCTTTTAACTCAACAAACGTTATGACATTTTACAGACAAATTAAATCAATATTTGTTTTAATTATGGAATCGCCCAGAGAGACAAGATGATAATCTGATGCTGCTTCCCCATAGTCTCACATCTGAATACATTACAGAATTTCCAGTTCAGCTTTACTCACTGTTTATTTTATTCATTTGGTTTGTGCTCAAGAGGACTTTATATCTCAATTCTCATGGGGGCTGTCTCATGACTTATTTTATGTGTGTCAGCCCAAGGAAATGGCTCATATTGATATTAGCAATCGTTACCTTCCCAAATCTACCTGTTTTTGATTGCGTTTCTGATTTTTGCAGTCACTGGACATCTCATGGCATGCTTCCCAGGGAGTTCCCATCTCCCATGGACTTCACAAGATCCGGGATTCACCATCTAAGATCGCCACAAAAGCTGCTCAGTTGCCTCAGCCAGACAAAACACTTCCCTGTGTGTAAAGGGTAAGTGCCCGTAATGGGAATATCTGCACTCACGTTTAATTGCTATTACAGATACTCTTCCCCCATAAGGTTTTTTGATGACTTCAGCTACACACCTTCCCAGATGGAAACATACTGCATGAAAAAACGCCTGGGTGCATTATTTTAGCTGCAGATAATACGAAGCTGAGCCTGAAAGGTTCACCTAGGTCATCTACTTCATTCTTCAATTCCTCCGCGTCGGGACTGTCCTCTTTTAGCAGCTTTGCCAATATTTAGCCTAAACGACTCAGGCAATAAACTTTCATCAGCTTTTGCCCGCTGAAGAGGTAGGGGCATGATTAATGTTTAAACACACAAGTAGACTTGAAGAAGTGAGGCTTTCCTTCATAAATTCCAAGCTTTCCAAAGAGTGGATTAAATTCACTGTTCATTAAGGCTTGAAAGAAGACAGAAAGGCCAGGGTGGTGCAATACTGTTTGCAGGGGGAAATCTCAGCCCTCCAGCCCCACGTGCTGAAGGAGGAGGACGCTCCCCAAATGAAGGTGGTACAGGCTGTAGCAAGGGGTGAAGAGAAATTCAGAGCGCATCCAGATCCCCTCTGCAGAAATGCAGGGTTCACATTGGCACCTTGGTGTGTCAAACACTTATAAATACCACCCGCACGCACAACTCCAAAGTCTGCACACTAACGGCACAGAAATTAGGAGCAAAACATTCACGCTGCTTAGAGCAACGTTAACTCACCCGCATCACACACACAACTTCACACGAAGGCGCTGCAGCAGGTGCTACAAAGCAAGGTGACAGGACACACACAAGGGCAGTCCAAGGCCCCACCAGAAGCAGGTCTCTCCAAATCTAAGGGATCCTCTGGTGGGGCTGTCTGGTTCACCAAAACCAGGGCACACGTCTGCCAGAAGCAGGCTGCAGCTGGGGGAGCTTTATGGAAGGTTGTGTTCTCCAATTTAAATTTAGCTTGCAGCACGCTCCTCCTCCCTACATCCTTCTGCGAGGCCGTGCTGCGTTTCATTAGGATCCCGCACGCCAAGCGCTGCCGCTCGGAAGCTTTCCCGCATTTTCAAGTGTAAGAGGAAAAGAAGGAAAAGCAAGGAAAATGCACGCAGCAGTTATTCCTCCATGACAGCAATGACACTGCAAATAGTTTTGCGTTCTTCAACTGCACATGTGCGCTGTCTTGCTTATTCCGGGGGACAAATGGATCTTGGTACAACTCTCCTTGGGTTTTTCCTTGGGTTGCCTGATTTTTTTCAGGTCTGGGCAGGACTGGGCTGGTGGTGGCGAGTAACGAAGTTCTCATGCTGTCCTGTCACCCTCACTTTAGCCCTTGCTGCCGTAGGGACAACAAAACCCAGGCACACGGAGACAAGCCCCACTTCACCCAGACACTCAGCCCAACAACGTGACAGCAGTAAAAAGGCAAGAAATACCTGGACATAGGCCCTGCAAGAGCGCTCCCTTTTCTGAAGCTGAGTCCACAAAGACAGCAGATTAAAGACGGGATAGAAAAAACAAGTTAGTGACAGAACAAGGAGAAAAAAAAAAAGAAAAATTGAAGAAAACACCTACAAAAAACTCATTTCTCTTTTTAAACAGCTCCTGGAAACAAAGTAAATTGAAGGGAGCATGCGGGTTAGGCAGTAGTGGAAGGGCTGGCTGCTGAAATTCAGGTTAGTCCTTTTTTTTCAGTTAAGTGAAGACTGGGAACTTTGCAAGAGCAGTTGTTACATGGTTGGAGCCATGGAAACTGAGTGACAGTGATCAGGAGGCTGCGTCTCCCCACAGCTCCGCTACCACTCCTGTCATCTCCATGCCAGGCGAGGCTGGAAAGGATGGGGCTTATCCTTAGCTACACCAGGGCAGTGTGGGCTCAGCCTTGGACGAGCAGGACCCCTTCCGAGGAGCGGGATGCGGCGTCTGCGATGGAGCACAGACCCACCTGCACGAACACATCGAGCTGGTCCCCAGCGCTGCAACCTCACTGCTCGTGGGGCTGTTTTCCAGCCCTCTCTCACTCCGAGTTGTGCTTTCCTGGGTAAGGACCTGATTGTCCAGGGAAGCTGCAGGGTCTCCAACCTTGGGGATACGCAAAAGCTGGACACGACCTGGGGCAACCTGCCCAGGAACCTGCCTCAGGAGCCTCGACGAGCTGCAGCAACCCAAACAGACCCGGGCATAATGCGATGCCTAATTCAAGTTTTAATTCATGCATTTGCAACAGTAGAAACCACCCTGTGGGTAAATTTGGCCAGTAAGAAGACTTTACAGGAGAAAATGGAGATCAAAGAAAGCTTTGCTGGAAATTACGGAGATATCCGCTCAGGGGTCTCGCCAGGCTGCTAAGGAACAATTAGTACCTTAATTAAGCAGGATCCAGTGGAAAGCGTAAAGCTTTTGGTGACAGCAAAGTGGCTGCTGTAAAGAGGAGGGATTTTAAAAAAAAACTCTGATTATGCCAGTTTATTTCTATTCATCCTACAACAGCTTGTAAAAAAAGGAAAATAAAAACTCGCAAAACAGCACAGGCAACTACTTTCAGATGGAGAATTAAGGCAAATCCTCAGTGCATTTCCTTTAATGATTAAAGAAGTATTTAATGGCCAGTGCTTGCTGCAGTTCTTCTTGTGGATTAAACAGCACTAAGCAAAACTCTTTGCAAATAACTTCTTTTTTTATTTTTTTTTCCTTCCTTTCCTGAAAATACCCTTGACCAGCCAAGGGGAAAATGCGGCCTTTTGCTTGCCCAGCCCCACTTCCAGGCGGGATTCGCGCGCTCCGGTAGGAGCGGGGAGCAGTTGCTCTTGCGAGGAATTAAGTGGGCGACGAGAGCGAGCAAGTCACCGAGCCCGGCACTTGGATCACCGGCTCGCAACGCGGTTCTGCAGGGCTCCGCGCGATCCCGGGTTTTCATGCGGGGAATTGATCCAGAGGAGCCTGCTGTGCGGTGCCGGCGGCAGAGGGAACGCTGGGCACGATGGGGACGGGCCCTGCTCTGCCAAGCAGAAGTGACACGGCCTCGGGGGCACCTTGGGAAGGTCGGGAAGAGCACGGGGCTGCGATCATGTAACCGGTTAGTAGGGGACATTAATTGCCCATTTTACCTGACGCTGCCATCGCCTCGCAACGAGGAACCGTGGTTTGATTGCAACGAAGAATGTTATGCCGATGTGACAGTTAATACAACTGCTACCTACGCTGTTACAGAGTAGCTGGAAGCAGCACTAATTAAAAGCATCATGATGACCCAGCTGGCAGCACATGCAAAGCGCAGGGTATGCAGGACTTCGGTTCCCATGCGGCTGCAATATTCAACAATCCAGAAGCCCTTTGCTTTTAAAACAGAATAAATCTACAGTGATAACTTACAACAAAACGGCAGTGTTACTTCCCTGAAAAACATTTGTTTCCAGAAGGCGTCGCTGGGATCATTTTTTCCTTACACAACCTTGGGACCAGGCTCCCTTCTCACTTGCATGGGCACCAGGGCTGTGGGAGCCAGCTGGGCGGCTGAGAACAAAACCTGGTTCCTTCTTTGAGCAGAGTGGCCAGTATAGGCCTGGGCTTGTAGCCACAGAGCTCACTCCTGCTTTCCTCCAATGACCAGGACCACAAAATTCCCCACGTGAATCCCATTTCATGGAATCCATGTGTTTACTTGAGATTCAGGGCTACGGAGGGCCTTGGACAGGAGGAAACCCTCAACTTTGAGCATACTCTTGTCAATGCCACAGCTCTACTTCCTTCACAACTTCTGGCATCTTTAAAATGCAAAAAAAAAATCCACTTAATTCTGAAAATGATAACAGGACTAACAATTCTTCTCATCCAGAGGGCACAGAAACAACATGGTCATCGCATGATAAGGTGCTTGGGGGCAGAGTCGCACTTAATCCTTTAGCAAGCTCTCCAATACGAAGCCATCTTAAATGCTCTAAATGCAAACGTACTGGCATCGGATGCACCTTCAGCAAATGCATCTCAAGTGTAAATAAATGTTTCTGTCTGTTTTTATTTGTTCACATGCATGCATGAAAGTGCCCATTTGACCTTCACATCCAGCATCTTGTAATGGCACGAGACAAAAAAAAAAAAAAAAAAAAAATCCAAAATGCAAGCTCTATCCATCTGCTGCGGACTTTAAATATTCAGCTTGCCTGGCCTGCATTGTATGTCACTTCACAGATGGATTCAGCACTGGACAAGCTGCTGCTCTCAGCTATGCGGGCATGGATTTATTCATATTACTTGCTGTGGCATCGCTACGACGGGTGCTGTCCCGGGGCACGAGAGCTGAGACCAGGGTGAAGCACCTGCGTTTCACCTCTCTGCCCATGGAGGAGGACGCGCTTCCCAGCACCGCCAGGGCTTTTGGTGTTCACAACCGTTGCCTTTCTCACCAGAGGAAAAAAACAATACTCTGCAAATGAGAAAGCACCAAGCAAAACCTCCTGGCTGCCTGGAAAGAACTGCAGCCCCAAACCGCTCTGCTCAGTGAGAGATTTCCAAGGCCTCTCCAGAGCCAGGCACTCCCTCTCCGGGCTGTGTCTTCCCGGGCCCCGTCCTGCTCACCTTATTCAAGCTGCGCGCGGCGCTGTCCTTCCCGCCGGGCGTCAGGTTGCGGAGCTGCACGTCCAGCAGGTTCACCAGCTGCACCATGGCCGCCACGGAGTAGGTGATGTCCCCGGCGTACAGGTGGCTCCGCGTGTGCTCCGCCAGCTCCCTCGCGATGTTGGCAGCCATCTCCCCCGACCTCATCTGCAGCGGGGACAGGGGACAAGGAATCCGCATGGCTCCGGGCCCTCCCACACGCCGTTGAGACTTGGAGGCCACTTGACAGCACGAAACAGCCCGCTGCGGAAACGCCCTTTCGAGATGCTGATCTTATTTCCCATTATACATGCCTTTGTAATATGGAAATGCATATCCCAGGGGAACGGTCCAGGGATCAGGAGAAATTACAGAGGATTGCATATAAATTAAGCTACCGCTTCTCCATCAGGCTAAATGCTCAACGCTGCTGGGTTCTTCACGTGAAATTTCCAACCATCTTATCTGGCTCCAGTTGGAAAGCAGATATTTCTCTTTTTCCCTCAATTTCGGGTGCTTATTATTAAAGCGAGATGATGGGGAAAGATAGCAGGCAGAGCTTCCACCTCTCAGTAAATCAATTAGCTGAGTTATAAACGAACAACTTGCTTCCATCAATTTGACAGCAACAGCCCATCTGATTTAATGAAACCTAAGTGAAGATATTCATATGCTCGTCTTCAGAGGATTCAAACACATGATGGTACAGATAAGATAACTGAAACCGATAATGTGGTGTTTTTCCCATTAGAGCAATAACTTATATTCCAAAACTGAATGATTTCCTCCTTGCTACGCTCAAGCTTAACGCTCCTACCAGGCTGCAAATCTGCACTGGCTGCTCCCTGCTCAGTCCTCGCTCTTGGACCAGAATTTCTAAACCTCTCTGCTGTCTCCCCAAAAGATGCCAAAAAATAACAGACCTCTTTTTGACGTGAGACTCAGTCTTTTTTTATTGTTGATGTTGTTTTCTTTCCTCATTGCGGGAAAAAAATGAAGGGATTCTGAGATAAAAATACACTGTTTTCTGCTCAAACCAAACTGGATTGCTCGTGGTGCTGGGTGACTTTTACCCTTCTACAAATTGCTCAAATTTGGCCTTGCAATGCTAGTTCTAAGGGGACAAAAATGCTTCCTGCCAAAAAATACCAAGACGCAGCAGGGAGCCCTCTTGCTCACTCAAAAAAATGCTCCCCTGCTTCATTTCTGGATCCCGGCAGGATTCAGGCCAGATTTACAAATTACCATTGCTCTGCCTGAAACCGCATTGTGCAACAATTTGCTAATGCTTTCCTGGTTGCAGCACTGTCTTTTGTCTTCTTACATCTAAAAAGACTGTAAAACAATTGCTGCTGGACAGGGTAAATATTCCTGCCTTTTTTTTTTTCCATAGACTTTATGGAAGGGAAATTGGGAGTTTTGCCTGGAAAAGCTAACAGCAATTCTCCCTGGCAGCACCATTCCCTGTTTCTTCCCCATCTTTTTCAAAGGGAAGCGGCTGCAGAAGAGGGCAGCAGAATACAAAATGAGAGCAAAGCAGAGCAGCAGATATTTTGGGAAGAAAATTTAGAGGGAATAAGAGCGAGCTGCCGGGGAAGGGAGGGTATGTGCTGAAACACCAGTGGCCGGAAAGGCAAACAGGCTTTCCTGCAGCCTGAGGCTGGTTTTGATATCTCTATCTACCTGAGAGGTCCAACGGATCCATCGAGAAGACAGTATGGAAGGTTGAACTGGGGTTTTCAAAGCTGCTGGCACGAGCTGGGCTGGTCAGCTTGGAAGGCCTTGGGGTCGCTGCCGTCCTTCGAAGGGGCAGACACAGAACAGGCTTGTTGGGACCCAGCAGCTGCCAGCAGCCGCGTTGCAAACAGGGGCTTTGCCCCATTCGGAGCCTGCGAAGCCTCCACAAGCATTTTCTTTCCCCAGCAGAGGTTTCCTTATACGTGTGCATACATACGAGACAGCCACATCTGTCATCCTCATTGGCAGAGCTTGCTAGCACATTCTGGGGAGAAGACTCAATTCCTCCCGACCACCTTGGAGGGCACACTGTGATGCCCCAAAAAACCCTCTTGGGCCCTAAAACCAAAAGCCACAGTGAGGAAAAGACTTTTTTGGGCAAACCGCCCGCTGCACCAACGCTGGTACTGATGAAAGCAAGAGGTAAAGCAAACAGGCTGAACGGAGGGCCGGGGCAATGTATCCAGAGATGACCTTTCAGCTTCCCTTTACTGCCTGACTCTAGAAATAACCCACGGAGCAGTGCATAATTCAATAGCACTGGCAAGTTTATCCTCCTGCTACGTTATGAGGGCACGGCAGGCACCAACAATAAAGTTAAAGTAAATGTCAGGAGGCCAATGAATTGCTGAAGCGGGCATTTGCTCTGATCCTCCATCAAGCACGATAACTCTAATGGAAGCTAATAGAGGGTTGTAAAACCTCATACCGTGATGCAAGTGGGCAAACACCCAGTGCACAGCCAAAGCTCAGCAGGAGGAAGAAAAGAAGCGAGCTGTAATCCTTACCTCACTGCAGAAACATGGAAGCAAGCATGCAGGTGCCCTAACAGCTTTGCATGTCACCGCGCGGACTGCAAACTTCACAAGTGATTTAACAGCAGTGCTT
Source organism: Tinamus guttatus (assembly GCF_000705375.1). Next base: position 568,743 of record NW_010585308.1, read on the forward strand.
GCAACAAGGGCCCCAGTGAATGCAAACCCCAACGCAAGACCCCCGTTAACCCCGGCAGGTTTTTCCTCTCCAAAGTCACTCCTGGAAAGGCTTGGCCGTTTGGAGCTTCTCCTCATAGTGTTTGGGCCACACAGCAGATCTCCGCTCGGGCACCAAAAGGCTGGATCCAGAGCCGTGTGGCAGCTTCTCCCACTGAGCGGTGGAAGGTCCAAAAGCTGAACATAGCTGAATTCTTCCAAAAAACATATTTCAATATATACATGTATGTATATATTTAAAAAAAAAAATGTAGCTCAGTCCTGGTTGGGCAGGGACGAGACAGGCACCAGCCTGGTACCAGCTGTCCACTATTAGCCCCAAGCTCATCAACATCTTTCCCCCTGTTCTGGGGAAGGGATGGGTATAAATACACTTGGGGGGGTGGGGGGGTAGGGAGAGCACCTGTTGGCAATTCCCAAGCTGATGTGGGTGATGGGGAGGAGAAAAAAGGAAAAGTCTGAAGTCTCTTCCCATCTCGTCGCTCAGCTCACCGGGAATGTAGCGTTTCTCCTACCCTGCGGCACAGCCTGCGAGTGCCACGGGGCTCTCCTGCTGTGGTTCCAGGAGGGATCGGATCCCCCACAAACTGCTCTAAGGAGGATCCAGCCCGCAGAGGCTGTGGGGCAGACACACGATTGGTCTCCCTTTGGCATGAAGCGGAGGCATCGCCGCGCATTAACAGCAAAAGAAAAAAAAGCTTACGACAGTGTGGTGCGCGCCACCCGCCACTTTCACATGTTAATGCACTCCTCGCACTGATAGATCATGGAGAGCTACACAACATTCATCAAGGGACCTAAAAGCCAAAAGATACGCATTGCTGCAGCATTGCTTTCTATTCCGTCAGCCCTTTTACAGCTTGGGAAGAAGTTTAACCCGGAGCGGCAGTAGCACCATCCAGGCACGTCACACACAGCCTGCCTGTCCCAGGCAAAGACTTCTCAACTACAGGGTCTATCTTGTGCCTCCCCCGGGATGTGCGAAAAAGCATGTTTCCTTCTGCAATAAGTCAGCGTTTTCCGTATCATCTGCTCACCTCCTCCTCCCTCTTCTTCCTCTTCCTGCCACAGACAAGAAATGCCGTTCCTTTTGGTCTAATTCCGCTCACCAGCCCTTTCCCCCGCTCTCCTTGCTCCGCTTTCTGCAATGTTTGCAGCCTTGCTTTCTCCTCACGCCTCCCCGCGGGTCACACCGAGGAGCCGGCAGAGCCACCGTGACTACTGGGTGCTTTGGGGAGCCACCAGGGACGGAGGCAAAGGCTGGGAAGGGCTTTACCTTCTGCGTGATGTGGTTGATCCAGGGAGAAGAGCAGTTGCTGAGGTCCGGTCCTTGGGGGTCCCAGACGCCATCGGGTGCCAGGCACCGGAACGTCGCGACACCTGCAACGGGGAAAGCTGCTGCGCTCAGGCCCCTTCCCCACGGGGACCCAGGCTCACCGGCTTCATTTCAGCACCTCAGACCTCCTGGTAGCTCAGGAGGACACGTCTGAGGCACCTTCGTGTCCTCATCTCCCATGACTGTGGTTCTCGGGGGCTTTCAGGCACAACAGACCCATGAGGGTAGTGACTTTCCCCATTTCACTAGCTGGAGACTACGGAGCTTGGAGAAACACAACGGGATCTGCCCAAGGACAGGCAGGAAGGCTCAGAAAGATCTGGAAAAATACTCCTTCCCTACTCTCACCGCTCATTTCTTTCCAGTCCCCTCATACTTGATCTACATTTGACCAGACTGACCTCACTGAATCCAGGAGAGAGTCAGAATTCGATACACAAATGTAAATGGCGTCCCACGGGCAACAGAGCACAGAATTAATAGGGAGTCTCCTTTGCAAACCAGAGCCCTCCAGCCTCAGGCAATTGCCTCCACTTTCTGCGCTAAGAATAGGTTGAAAATTAAGGGTTTTCCACAACCTGCCTTTGTTAGCATACGGTCAAGTAAACCATGTGCCAGAATCCATTATTCTCTTCACCACGTCTTAGTTTGGGCAGAAACTTTCTGAAAGCAACCTTGTGGAAATAAGCAACTGAGGGCAAGGGGGGAAGACAAGAAGAAAAATCCAATCAGCAATAGACCATTGTGAAAGGTTTGGCCTTGTTCTTCCCCCTGCTTTCCCTGTTGAGCATGTTGGATGTGCGTGGAAAAATCTCATGCACAGTTTCGGGGCCTGAGCTGGGAATACGCGTGTTAATTGCTTTTCCCACCCGCAAAAAAACAGACTTTAAAGCACCAAGATAAGAGTCAATCAGCCTGCAGACCACAATTACGGGCAGAGCAGGGATAATATAAAATTTGCAGGGGTCTCTCCTTGCTATTGGCGCTCTCCTCTCCCACGGATGGAGCTTAGGATGCCCAAGGCTCTGCACAAGGCGATCAGCACCTTGAATTTTGGGTCCTTGGTGCTGCTGGGCTTCCCAACGTACACATACTTCACCAATGTAACGTGTATGTCCCCAAAAGCATCAGGGCTCTCCCCAAGGGAGCCATGCTGAAGAACACGGGTCTAGCTGAAGAACGCAGCCGCCCAAGGCACCCACCACCTCCAGAGGCGCCTCCCCTCCTTCCGCCGCC
>NW_010585308.1:577223-675703 GCF_000705375.1 Tinamus guttatus
CACATGAACTTAAGGAAAAATTTCTTAACAGTGAGGGTGACAGAGCACTGGAACAGGCTGCCCAGAGAGGTTGTGGAGTCTCCTTCTCTGGAGATCTTCAAAACCCACTTGGATGCAGTCCTGTGCCACGTGCTCTAGGTGACCCTGCGTGTGCAGGGAGGTTGGACTAGATGATCTCTAGAGGTCCCTTCCAACCCTAAGCATTCTATGATTCTATGATTCTATGATTGTTCTGAACATCCAAGCAGCGGTTTAACTGGACCACCATGTATAGGCAACGAAAACATAGTGTTTCTTCCCCATCACGCTGTAATATTTCTAGAAATGCAGATGAACTATGCCCATAGGAGCCCTGGTAAACAGGAAAAAATTACAGCAGAGCTGATCTAATAGACAGTACATCAGGATTTATTATAAATGGCCTAATCTAATAGGCTTTGGAGTTCAGTTCAAGAGCTATTTTGGGGCAATCTAGCTTTAAATGGCTCTAGTTCTCAAAAACGCTGCTGCATGTGGCTGCATTTAGCTAGAATTTATGTGTGTGAGCATACAAAGCCTGACTATATTTTTCATTTTTTTAAGTCCACACGTTATTTCACACAAATGGAAGGAAAAAAAAAAGGCATGCAGCCCCTTTTCCAGGGCAAACAGCTGTGTGTTATTAGTGAACGTGTGCTGTGAACTCCTAACCCCCAGCACAACGTGTCATTCCCTGCCTTTCGCCCATCTTTCTGCATTTCTGTTTGGACACCGTGCTCTCCATACCCGGCAATGCCCACGCTGGATGCACCCAGCCCTTCGCTGGCCTTTTCCCACTTTGCAATGAGTAGAAACAAGTCCCTTCCAAAACTCGTTGTTTCCTTACGCAGTAATTTTGCAACGGGAGCGGCTGGAGCACCGCTCAACCACAGCACTGGCTGTGGTTTTTATCGAAATTTTTATCAAATTTTATTGCAATTCCTTCTTTGCTTTATAGATACGTGATGCACCGCAGAGGGCAGCTAGTTTTTGGCATCTGGTTTGGCACGTATCCAGCATAGGCACCCTGGGGACTTAGGGCTCCAAGCCAAACGCACGGAGGAGCCTACGTTCTTCCACGCTAGAAACCTGGAAGTCTGAAACCCGGCCCTACCCTTTGGAGTACCAGCAAGGGCTTTCTGCACCTTTCCTAACAGCATCAGCATGAGAAGAACATGAAAACTGGCCAAAAAAAAGAAAAGAGAGATGAAATCATGATACAGAAAATGTTATCCCTGTTATCGTTTATTTATTTATTTTTTTAAACCGTGCAATCTCATTGCTGTTGTGTAATATATACCCATAACCTTAAGTCCTGGATGTCACTGCACAGCCAAAACGTGTTGTTTGGATCAAAAGAATCACGTCCCAAGGAAAGCACGAGCAACTCATGCAACTTAGTGGAAAAAAAGCATATGCCATGTATTCAACCTGGGGAAAAAATGCAATAGGAGAGGAAAGGCAGAAGCCTGACGTAGTGCAATGCACATACCTTTTGCCTAGCTCCAATCTATGCGGTGATTATTCCCCCCCTTCCTCTTCAATATCACTTCTACTAAAATGTTTCTGTTTTGTAAATATTTCGCATGGAGCCATTTATTCCATGCACTGGGACCTGTAATGTTATTAGCCTTGAGCCTTTCACATTCCACGCACGTGCCTTGGAGCCTCATCAATTTGTGGGCAAGTATATTAGTTTTTCTGGTCACAGCAGTGCTTTATGTGTCCTGAAACTTCCAAATCCCTACTATTTTGCATTATCCAGGCCGAACTCTCGTTTTACAATAAGGCCAACCCAAAATCTAGCTCACTTATGTCATCAAAAGCAACTCTTCTTCCATTATCTTAAATGTAAATGAGAGAAAGCATGCAGCTGAAGCAGACGGAATAATTTATAATGAGGGGAAATCTGTCAGGCCCGGAATGCTAAAAACCAGAACACGATCCTCACGGCATTTTGGAAGTGGTTAAAGGAGAGCGTGGCCAGGCTGGGGGTGGGAAGGGAGCAGAAGGTCCCCAGCAGCAGCAAACCCCATTTAGCACTGAGGAAGCCAACAAATGCTTGAACTTTCAAATAAAATTTAGGCAAAAGATCTTTTTTTCAAAAAGAAAAAAGCCCGGGAGGCTCCTCAGATACTGAGTGATGACCTGCTCCTCAGATGGCTTGTGGCTGGGTAGGTGCAGGGAGAGGGAAAGGCATCGGGCTAGGGAGAAGAATCAGCACTGGGTTCATCCAGCATCAAATCCGTAAGCGCTCAACGGACAGCTGAGCACACGCTCCAGCAGAAAGGAAATGTTAGCGACACGCAGTGAGAAGCAAACAACAGGCCCAAGAAGAAAAGCAGAAGCTACAAGGGGTATTCGAGTCCTTCCCGCTACTGCTCTCCGAACAAATACTGTTCAAGGATGCTGGACGATCTCTTTGCCAGCCGAAGCGCGTGCGGCTCCGCTAACAGCATAACAGAACGTTATTTGGTTGCTCCTATCAAGGCAAGGCAAGCCTGGGAAATAAAGAAAGAAAAAAAACACGTGGAAAAACAGACCCGGAAAAAGAGTGTGTTGAATAAGATGGACCGGTACTTCGGGGTGAGGAAAAGAGCAAAATGAGCACGAAGCCAAAAGTGTGAACTGAGAATGACGCAAAGCACTGGCACCCACTTCTTCCCTCCTCCAGTAAATACTAAGCTGGCCCTTTCTCAGTTACTTTTCCTTTCTTATATCATGGGAATATCTAAATATTAAAAGCCAGCCGGGCTGGATAAAAACAGCCCGATTTCCCGGAGTCACTGAACATTTACATCCCGGGAGCTCCGGTGAGCCCGTTTCTCCGCAGGGACCTTCTGGCAGCCCCGCGGGGGAAACACGGATTGGCGCCGCCGGCACCGCTGCAATTCCCAGTTCTGCCAGGCAATGGGAAGCGTTAGCCCGTGTTGGCTCTCCTCCAGCACAGGGGACCTTAAACTGCTATTTTTAACTCTCTCCCTCACTTTGGGTCCGTTCCAAAGCTTGTCTGGGCACCTCTCACCTGCTGAGGCCCTTTGCTTTGACACCTTCCCCTGGAGCTCAGGCTTTCTCACTGCAGGATCCAGCGCTGGAATCCCCTGGTAACAAGACACCCCTATTTATTTTTTTCTCTGAAATATATATTTGTTTCCCCCTGTCCTTGTTGGCCAGGTTTGGGCCATCTGTGGCAAAACGACACGCGGCAGTGGCACGAATGACGCTGGGCAATGCTTTTGGGAAAACGGAGCATCATTTGGGCTCCACAGGCTTTTCCCCTAATTATTATTTCCCTATAGGAAACAGCAAACGCAAACACAAGGAATAGGGCACTCAGGAGATCCCAATGTTGCCCCTGAACAAATGAGCTGATTTTTTGGGAATGCTCCCACCGACGTTTCCCCCCTTGGCTGGCAAGGAGCCCTGCAAAGGCCTTCATGGACCTTCCCCATCCCATGCCAGCGGTGCAGCTTCAAATCCATTGCCTTGGGGGATAATAAACCTTTATTGTCAACTCTGTAACAAGTTGCACTGCTGGAAATACCGTTTCTATCCATGTGTTTCCGAACCGCGCTGCATAATCCAATGGATCTTTTCTATCTATCTAGATCCCAGTGAAAATGCCTCCTACATTTTCCTTCTGCTCCCCTGTGCCTAAACAGCAGCAGTGCCAAAGGTTGCAATGGCGCAAACAGAGGTCAAAATGCAACAGAAGGGAAAGCAAATAAATAAATAAAAGGCTCCGTGCGAACGAGGACCCCGTTTCCCAATAAATGCCCTCACGATGAGGGAAAAATCTGTGATGAAAGGCAAAGATTGATAAAACATTGCTAATTTGCCATGTTGCCTCAGAACAGACTGTGCCTTTGAACATTTCCATGGAGATACGAGCGCTCCTCAAATAAAATACTCCAAAAGCCAATAATGGGGCATTTGCTGCGGTGGCCTCTCCCGGCGACGCACGGCACTTCTCAACCTGTCCTGGGGCTACAAATGCTGCAGGTGCCGATGCAAATATTTTGGCCCCTTTGCTTAGAAGAAAACCATGTCCAGTTATGGCCATTTTCGGGTTTTCAACCTTTCTTTCAGCTGCCAGCAGATTTCCGAGCGGATTATGTGCCGCAGATCCTGTGGCTTGGCCTTCCTCCAGCCTTTCACGAACATCTGCCAAATTCCTGTTAAATCCAAGAGCGCTGATGAGCGTTCCTCCGATGGAGCGAAAGTTAACGCAAGGAACTAGTGGAAGCTGGGGAGCAATTAGATTTTAATCAGAGATGAGTTTAGTTGCAGGCATTGTGAGTTATCTCTAGTGTCTAAATAGCTAATATCTATAATAGGCCTCTTCTCCCCTCGTAATCAACCGCAGAAAGGGAGAAAAGCAACGGATTCAAAAGCCCTGCTTCCCAACACAAGCCACCCACCGTATTAAGAACCTGCCTCTCCAACACACCATCCATATCCCAAATTGCTCCAGGCTGTTTTCCACGTGGCCCGGGGGTCCCAAATTGCCTTCCTGCGGGGGTGGCAGATTCCTCCGCGCCTGGCTGTGGCTCTCCTGGCATTGCCATGCTTCCCTGCCTGGCTCTGCTCTGCAATCCACGTGGATTTGGGGGAAAATCAAGCACGTTTTTGCTCTCGCCAGCGAGCGGCAGATGCGAGTCCGAGTCCCTGCGCGACTCTGCTGCTCGCACTGCTCTTCGGAGCTCACACATCTCCCCGCATCCCAGTGGGGACTATTTCTGCCACAGAGGTGGCAGGCAGCAACTTCCAGGCTGCTCATACCTGAAAAAGTCTCACGAAGCGCAAGAGCTGGCAGCTCCGGGAAGCCTTCAGGGTGTGAGGAAAAGGAGCCCTGGAAAAGCCGGTTTGGGGGAAAACAAGCTCTGCTTGGAGGCAGCAACGCGATCAGAGCGGGGCTTAAAACACAGCAGCGGGCTCCCTCGCTTCACAAAAACATAGAGGGAGCAGAAGAGATGACAGAGGCTGTTTTTTTTTCATGCCTTTGCAAGCAAAGATACCCCGAACGCCCTCAACACGTGTGGAACAGCTGCCTAGAGCCGAGCCGCTAATTCATCCGCTCTGCTCTCCGCTAATGAAAGCGGACAATGGAAAATCAGGAGATGCAGGAAAAAAAATCCACGATTTTTAAGGATTTACAGCCTGATTTTCTGTACCTCATCTTCTGCCTGGGCAAAGTGAAGGCACATTTGGTGCAAAATACTATGGAATTATCATAGCAATATTTTTACCCTCCGCTTTCTCGGGTGCAGCAAATGGCTACAGGTGTCAAAGGCAAAGGCAAAATCTCTTTCATCAGAGAAAAGGAGCATTCAGCAAAACTAAAAATGAAACGAGTTTATTCCCCTCACTGCTATCTCCAGCTTGGATATCGCACAGGGATACGTGCAACGTTGACTCATTTAAGGCATATTTCCCTCCTTATTTCCCAGATTTTGGCCATTAAAAGCGGCCTTCAACCATGAGGTTATCCTCGGAGGAAGGCAGCAGATCATCAGCCATCCTGGCTGTTCTCACTGATTTACGCTGTATTTTCCTGCTGGGAAAGTGTTAACTCTTGGCTGAAAACCATCTTGCCACCCTTTACCTTTGACAGGAGCATTGACTGCCAGGGGCAGCTATGGGGCAGCTCTGCCTAAGCCCCAGCATCACTACAGGATTAAGCGGAGCCCTACGGGGCTATTGATCTTATCCAGGGTTATTTGAGGCGCACACACACAACCCCCCTGTTAACAGTGAGGGTGCCAGAGCACTGGAACAGGCTGCCCAGAGAGGTTGTGGAGTCTCCTTCTCTGGAGATCTTCCAAACCCGCTTGGACGCAGCCCTGTACCACGTGCTCTAGGTGACCCTGCGTGTGCAGGGGGGTTGGACTAGATGATCTCTAGAGGTCCCTTCCAACCTTAACCATCCTGTGATTCTATGATTCTTCCACTTTCTACTTGAATTTCTGCGAGACTCGTAGCTCTGCGCCAGCAACGTGGGCTATGGGCAGGGCGAAAATGCCTGGCGTTAATACGCTTTCCCTGGCCAATGTTCTCTTAAAAAATAAAAACACCGCTCCTGGAGCATATTTGTTGGGGTAATTTCTAATTACCTGCGCAAACCAATTAGTATTTCTACAGTTAGAGGGCCTCACAGCAGACAGTCGCTCACTGGGGACACTAGATACGTATGTGGCAGCGCACAGTGACTAATCCTACAGCAAGAACAAGAAGGATTTGATGGATACTAAGGTGTCGGGGGGTCCCTGGGAAGGTGAAGCTCCCCATTAGGAACCATTTCCCTGGAAGCAGGAGGGTGAGGAGGGACATTTGCTGCAGAACGACGTGGAAACCCTGCATCCCCGTCCTGTATTCGGGTACTACCCAACGGGAACTGCCCATTTCAAGAGCTGGGGGGTTTGGTGCTTCTCATTCTCTTGCATCTTTTTAAACACTTTGCGTTATGAATCCTCCGTCGATTGAAGAAGAAAAAAAAGGAAGGTTTAAATTGGACTTTGGGAGTATGCCATTTCATAAACGCCTCCCCAGAGAGCTTCAGCTAATGAAACAAATGATTGCAAAACACCCTGAGCGTCGACCCCGTCGTCTTGTATGTGTGATTTCTACCCTGAGCTGCAATGATTTAACCACACCGCAGCCTGCAGGAGCTTTAGAGAGGGGTGCACGCACCTTCTAGGACCAGGGGCAGGTTTATAGCAGCAGGCGGAGGCAGAACTTCCCCAGGAAAGTTCTGAGAGGCCCAAGAACGGATAAGAAACCCCTTCCCCTCCCAGCGCTCAGCCTGAGCTCGGCGCACCTCGTATTTAATCCCGACGAGCCAGTGACAGCTCTCGGGCCAGGCACCTTGCCTTGCGCATGGCTTTTATGACCAGGTGCATGCAGGCAGCTCCAACATGAATTATGGCAGCCTCTACTAGTAAAAAGTAATATGAACTTCTCTAAAGCCCCGGGAAGGGTCAAAGGCCCCGTTGTACAAGGCTCCAGCCAAAAGGACGATGAAGTGCGGCCCTTTCCCTGGGCAGCTCCTGGCTTAAGAAGTGAGAAAAAAGTGACTTTGCTTATGATGGATGTGTTGGAGGCCCGGGTTGATGTGAAACCACAGTTACTGGCCTCAGGATGCTGTGAAGACCCACATGGATTTGCCCAGCTCTTCTCCCTTCTCTCTCGTTGGCCACCAAGACCAACCTCAGCAGATCTTGGGGTTCTGAAGCTCCATTGCATGGCTGTAACGCTTCATGCCTTGGATATGAAGCGCTTGCTTAGTCATCAAGTTGTGAAGTAGGAGATGTCTGCTGGTACCTTTTTTAGAAATGGACATACCATGGACATTAGTATTTTGTTTCAGACTCTGGACTGTTCCTTGATTTATTGAACCAGTACAGGCTGGGGACCGACCTTCTGGAGAGCAGAGACCTGGGTGTCATGGTGGACAACAAGTTGACCATGAGGCAGCAGGGTGCTCTTGTGGCCAAGAAGGCCAATGGGATCCTGGGGTGCGTTAAGAAGAGCGTCTCCAGCAGGTTGAGGGAGGTGATCCTGCCCCTCTACTCAGCCCTGGTGAGGCCACATCGGGAGTATTGTGCCCAGTTCTGGGCCCCAGAGTACAAGAGGGATGTGGAGCTGCTGGAGAGAGTCCAGCGCAGGGCCACAAGGATGATCAGGGGCCTGGAACATCTGCCCTATGAGGAGAGGCTGAGGGAGCTGGGCCTGTTCAGCCTGGAGAAGAGAAGGCTGAGAGGGGACCTGAGCAGTGTCTAGAAGTACCTCAAGGGAGGAGGATGGTGCTGGCCTCTTTCCAGTGGTGGCCACCGACACAACTAGAGGTAATGGCCACAAACTGAAACACCAAAAGTCCCACAGGAATTTAAGGAAAAATTTCTTCCCAGTGAGGGTGCCAGAGCACTGGAACAGGCTGCCCAGAGAGGTTGTGGAGTCTCCTTCTCTGGAGATCTTCAAACCCGCTTGGACGCAGTCCTGTGCACGTGCTCTAGGTGACCCTGCGTGTGCAGGGGGGTTGGACTAGATGATCTCTAGAGGTCCCTTCCAACCTTAAGCGTTCTGTGATTCCCCACGTGTGCGTGCCGCTCGACTGCAGGCTTTTCAGGGAATCGCCCTAGCATTAAATGAATCAGAAGGTACCTAAATCATAGAATAGACAGCAGCACTGCAAATGGTCGGGAAACCTAGGAATGAAAGACGAATGTTTTGTTTACATGATCCAAACACATTAATTCAGGAGAATGCTGAGAAATTTGTTGCTGAATATGGCTGGTAAAAGCCCTTGGTCTGCTTCTGCCAAAATTCCTCTCAGCAGAGCCAGTTCCAGATTCCTACTGTGAGGCAATTTTAAAGTTCAGTAAATAAATTCTTGCAATTGCTCGGTTTTGACAGATTTTTCTGTGCAAATTCCCCCGGAATTCAAAATTCCTTTTTTTTTTTTTTTTTTTCCCAGCGGCGATCCCGCTGTGATGGGTTGCCACGAATTTGGGAAGCTTGTCGTCCTTTTCCTCCCGAATCAAAATGCGGGATATTTTATTTAGTTAGTTAGTTAGTTATGATTTATGGCTGCCTGCTCCGCTTCATTCCACAAAGGGAAACGTAGCTGTTTACCTGCCAGGAGCAGCGCGGAATTTGTGGGCACCGTAACGCACGCCCGCGCCAAACAGAGGGTCTAACGAAATAACGGCAAAAACAGGACTTGGAGAAAGGCCTGCAGACCTACAGGGGAGGCTGCCACGACAGCACATCCCTAATTGTGGTCCTGTGCACATGCAATCCTCTCCAGAAGAAAAGAACGGATGCCCCAGTGCAAGGGTGACAGCAAAGCCCTGCATGGAGCCAAGGCTGCATCTCTTCGCGGAGGCAGCCGAGTTCTTTGCAACGCCGTTTTCTGACAGTTTGCCAGGAGAATGAGCTGCACCGAGCTGATCCGAAGCAAGAGCAAAACCACTTGGAGCTGGGGAATGGTAGCACTCGCCTTCCGAGCAAACCTTGCAGCTATCAAGCCAATATTAACTTGGCTAAAAAGCCTCAATTCTAAGGGCTTCCACGAGGGAGCCAAGTTACAGACGCAGCAACGGGGCTCCACGATGCTTATCTGCTAATCAGTATGTAGGAGGCATTTATTAGGGCTGGGATTTCCACAAGCGCCTTTGAACAGGACCCGATTCACAGGAGACAAATCTCCCCTCTGAATATATTATTATCACATCATAGAACTTCTGTAGCTATAACAAAAAAAAAAAAAAACCCACAAAACATGCACACAAACGCAAGAAGAATAACCCGGCAGCCACTGCTAAGGCAATTCAAGGGCCAAAGCGTGCTCTAAGATCAAGTATTTTAGAAGAACCACCACTTCTGAGGAGCAAATCCACCTTCTCCAGCCATCTGGGAGCCACAAGTGCCAAGTGCTTTTGCTGGTCATATAACAACCACTAAATACGTATGTATACGTATATATATATATATTCTTTTTTTTCCAGGAGAAGATGCTATAGCATCTTACTTGGGTGATATTCCTCCACAGCAAAACTTGTAGCACTTATGATGCTCAGAAATTCACATCCCAGTGCGCGGCACATCCACGTTCTGTTGAGTAAACGGGTCTTAGACCCACTCGGTACTAGCAACAGAGACCTTTATGAGACCCCAAGGAGTCCCTGGAAGGGCTATCCCAGCTCGTCTGCCTTCTTAAGGTCTCCAGAGAGGCAACCCAGAGATGTGCTGGAGACTGGTCCAATTCCATCTGAAAAGGAAGCACGCCTTGGAAATCCGTGGACCTGGAATCGGATCGCTTGTATGATTTATTTGCCATCGCCTCCCCATTACACAAATATAAATAGAACCGGCATTTCTCTGCAGCCCCGAAATGATCCAGAATTAATTCCAGATGACAAAACGGACCGTGTTCCAGGAGGGGAAAAGTTACAGCAAAAGCTCCTTCCCATTAATGGGGCCATTCATTCCTATGGCCACTCTTCCACAGGGGAGCGGGCCATAAATAATGCAGCTGACATCTAGTTACAGACGATTATATCTGACATAATGAAGTTATAATGGAAGGAGTTTGCACATTGTTCGGTTATTAAGTGCCCATTTCTTGTCCCTGCACCAGGTGCAACGGTGATAGGCCATACAAATCATCCAGAAGAAATGCCAAAACAGGCTCCCTTACTGATAAAGCCCCGCACATGTTTATTAATTTAACAGCTTGTCTTATGTCTCCCCCATCTGCTCATTTAAAACAGTTATTTGCCCTATAAATATTTCAAGCAGAGAAGTGTAGCCAAAAATTAGTCTGGCAGAAAGAGGAGGGGAAAGAAAAGGAGGCAGAGAAGGGTCTCCGGGTGCTGAGCACAGCGCTGTGTTCCTCCTCCATGTGGAACCGCTGCGGCAGCCATTTCCAGGGGTTCCCTTTGGATTGGGGATGCTCGAGGCCATAACTCCGTCAAGGGCTCTGCTCTCCAGCTGCTGCCGCGGGCAGGTGGGTGGACACTTCTACCACCTCGAAAACCAAACGTGTGGGGCCAAAGCACCTTCCAGGCTCTGCGCCCCTATGGAGCTTCTTGGACAGGATTGGAGCTTAGGCCTATGGAGAATAACATTTCAAGTTGCCTTTAGCAGCTCGTGCCATTCTCTACTAAGTCATTTACAAGACAGCTTTAGTTAGCTGCTAAAAAAAAAAAAAACTAGCTAAAAATGCCCCCTTTTTGGAATAATGGAAAAGGGGTTATTCAGCTCCCAGACTAGTTCTTTTTCCCTCCCCTTTCCAACGAGTGGGAGCGATGCTGCTGTTCCGAACAGCTTCCAGGAGCTCCGGGTGTTGTGGCTACCGCCAACCTCGGTGCCTGTGGAGGGATTCAAGGACACCCACGCTCCAAACCCAACGCCCCACGCACGGCCATCGGTGTAGACCGCGGCACTGGGAGGCGGAGGGGCGCTCAAGCTGAGGGAATGGCCTTCCCGAGGCCAGGATCCCGATGGGAAGAGATTCTGTGCGTTTTCGGATGTTGTAAGGATGACGTTTGCTGCAACGACCAGGACCTGAACTGTGGCCTAAGCGACAGCCCTCCCTAGAGCAAGATGCTCAGGAAGCATGTGAGCCTACCCAAGCTCCTGTATTGGCTATGTATTTATAGAGCTGGGAGCCAATATTCACTGTCATTCCATGTTTTGGAAATATCCTGGCTCCAGGTGTATCGGTCTGTGAAACATCTGCTCTCTCCGAGCTTCACCTTGAAGGAAACCTTTGGACAAAGTGAGCTCGACAGGCTCGGAGCGCTCCGCGCGCTGCTTAGCTGCAGAGCCCTGCATCTGTTTCATGTTGAATATGATTCCACACATGCAGTAAAATCTGCTTCTGTAAAGCTTCATCGGCAGTTTTAGCACGTGGATGCAGGGAGTTTCATTCACTCCATTCCCCGTATTTTAGCACCCGGCAGATTTTTAGTTCAAACACTACGTTCAATTTATTGCTGTATATGATACCTTCATAAAATCCCTCCCTAAGCTGGCGGATGAGGACCGCTCTTATCTTGGAAATTCTTGGCTCTTGTCAGGAGCAAGCGACCTGTTTTTATACATGGATTATGATCCTGAGGACTGGGGGGCAAAAGAAGGGGCCTGTCCTCACCCGCCCATGGTTAGAATTTAAGACATGGTGAGATGGGACCCTCTGAGCCCAAGAAAGAGGCTCCTGAAATGCTAATACCTGATAACTAATAAGGGGTGAGGAAAAAGAAGCATCTTTATTCAAGAATGTTGACTCAGGCCTTTATTTTTATTAAGTAATTTGCAGCGTCGTTACTAAGTTGCTATACGGAGCAACGGCTCAGAGTAATTACCTGGTAATGCATGATGACACTAATGCACTGGCAAACTGCTGGAGTCCATCTCCTATGCAGGCCTTGTGGCAGGACACCGAGAGGTGGGTAAAAATGCTCCGCGCGCAGAAACCGCGCGGGCAAATGTCACCGGGGGGGACTTCTTTAAAAAATAAAGGAGGAGGAAGGAAGAAGGCCCTGCAAATCAACCTGCTGCCTGAGAAACGCAGCTGCACAGGCCCGCAGCAGCACTGAACTGGCATTGGTTTTGATGTGGGGAGCCAAGATGTTTTCATATTCCCAGAGTGGTTCCCTTCTTTCTTATTACAATTAAAATGGCAAGGTGGTTGCCAATATATATATATATATTATTTTTGCCACAGTAAGTGCAACACCAACCCATACCCGCAAATCACTCTGCAGTGATGCCCTGGACGAGTAAACTGGGAGGAAGGATCGGCAGGGACACGGATAATATAATTTATTATCTCTTTAAACCATTTTCATCTCCAAGCTCTTGCAAATAGTCAGGAACCTCATTCTGCAGAGGAGGAAACAGCCTCCGTGAGCTCAAGAGGTCCCTAAAATCAGTGGTTTTACAAAGGTTGCCCTAAAACAGCACTCTTGAAAATGCCAGCCCTGGGAATCATGTGGAAGCAACAGTGATAGCTTAAGGGCAGTGCTGTTTTGGCATTCCTTAAAATTGGTAAAGCAGTCCTTGCAGTTCAGGGGTAAAGCTTGGAAGAGACCCTGAGCATGTCCTAAAGCGCCAGGAAAGGTGAGTAAACACACTCGCATCCCTCCTACGCATTTAGAAAAAGGATTTAGAAAATTTACAAATTTAGGAAAGGATTTAGAATTTAGAAAAGAACGTGAAAGCATGCTCTTTCCCCAGGAGACGATAGCAATAACCCCACCTTTGGACATCCTCACAAACCAGCAGTTATGCCCATGCTCCAGCACCCAGCACACGCTCCACGTTGCCCAGAGGCAGGAGGGACCATCAAGGAATGATCATGCCGGAGTGCTCCCGTACAGGAAGACACAATTCCTTACTTTTCCTGAGGTCCACTCGACCAAGTTTCAGATGAAGGCACACGGAAAAGCTCCCTCTAAATCAAGGGGAGCCTTCCAAACCTAGCACCCACCTTTCTTCATGGTACGTGCTGACAGCATGTCGATGCAGATGCTCCACCACGTGCACGGGACAGAAGAGCAACACAAACTCCATCATTTTGATGTCCTACCAGACCAGCGACAACCTAGTTCACAGCAGCAAAGTGACATCTATGACTCCTGTGCCAAGCTGGGTCCACGCTCTGCAGGACACCTCCCAGGCCATGGGGCACGCACGAGGGTCCATCGCAACGCAAGCCGACGGGGAAGACCCTCCAGAGCAGGCAGAGCAACCAAGGACCCAGCCCTTTACTTGCACAACTCAACGGATGCACCCGTCTTGGCGAGACTCATCCTCCTGGCTCAACCCGTGCACCTTGGGAGCCATCTCCCAAGGGCAATCAGCTCACCTAAAGCTCGAGCCATCCTCTGGAGCGAGGGAATCCCCCCTGACTCCAGCAAAACCTAAGAGTAAGGACGATACGGACGAAACCCGGGCCTGAACACGGTCACCCCTGTACAACTCTCCCACGACTCTCCCAGCAGGCCCAATCTGCTGCAGCCAGCGTCCTTGCATGGCACGTGGCCCCTTTCCCCGGAGAGCCACGAGCACCTGGCACACACCGAGGCCCCCGGCCACGGGGCAGCGCGCGCGGAGCTGCGCCAGGACTCACCCTTAGACGGCGGCCTCTCCACGTCCGAATCCAGGTGGATTGGCGGGGCAATGTAGGAAACCTGCCCGTGGTGAGCCTGCCCTGTGGACAAATAAGGGGTTTAGTTTCCACGACTTCCTCTCAAGAGCTAACAGAGTTTACCGTTAAACACACCACGTTTTTAAGGCACTGTATTAAAAACAAGTTTGTGAGTATTTTGCCTCTCTTGCCTAGTTTTACATACACTGAAGTTCGGAAGGAAGCTGAAAACACTCACATTTCTTTTGCGTCTCCCAAGCAGACGTTGATACTCTGCTGACTAGTGATAGTTATTTTACCACTACCATCTTTCACAGCAAATTGTTCTCCGACGAGGATGCACGGAGGACAACCTATTTCAAACTCTGGGGGAGAAGCCCCTTCAATCTGTTCTTCTGATTGGAGAAGCATGGCTGGGAGGCAGCAAACCTGCAGCAAAGAGTGTTGCACAAAGGACAACTGCACCTGCTGCTTCCAGCTCCAGAGGGAGCTGGAAGGGAAAGGATTTGTTGAGGGATTTGTACCTCAGTGGGACCTGTCCAGTTCCTAAGACTGTTGCACAGCTTCTGCCTTTAGTGCTAAAGACCTTCCTCATCTCTAGCAACCTGGAGGCAACCACACCGAGAAACTTCTACTTATAATAAAAGCACGTTGTTGTAATTCATCTATTTACCCTAACAGTTTCTGGGGTTGTTAATCTGTTCTTCTAAACAAGAGGAGTTAATGACACATAGATTATGGGAACAGCTAGAGTAACCTTCCCCTTTCAAGTCATATTCGTGTGGCAATAAAAGCAGTTGATTCCTCTTACGAGGCACATTCCAAATAATTAATATGGCTCCCAGTTGACACTTGCTGCTGCTGCTCCAAGCAATTTCCAAGCGAGTGCTGCAGAGAGCAGGGATCCGGTACAGTCTTCGGGCTTCCTTGTAATGACATCCAGGAGCACCACGAGTGTAGTGCGTTGGTACACGTAACATGGGAAAACATCTCTTCAGGGGGGTAAAATATTAGTGGAAAAGGAGGGAGAAGAAGACGGATGGACAGGAAATGCATTTACTGCTTTGCACGGTGAGGT
Source organism: Tinamus guttatus (assembly GCF_000705375.1). The sequence goes on from NW_010585308.1 coordinate 591,974, forward strand.
TGACTCCGATAATTCCATTATTAGCCATTAGGGCAAGTGGACATTACTGAGGTCTAAAACCCTGTACTCCATAGTGGTTTTAGGTGCTGAAACACAGCACATCTGCTCCAGGCTAACAATGAGTTACTCCGCTTTCCCATTCCTGTTTTCCTGGTAAAAGAAACACGTGATCTCATCTGTGAACCCAATTCCTCCTTCCAAGGCTGCCTGGTTTGCAGCAGAAGCGGACAGGCAGGACTCGCTCCGAGCCCATTGCCAAGGGCAGGAGCAGTGCCCCTGTCACCATGGGGCCAGCCTCACCAAGAAGATACAGGAACGTCTGTTGTACCGAGGACTAACGTTTATTTAGACATTCATTACGAGGCAGGAATAGCTATGGAAGTTTATGAATAATTTATAAAAGCTTTTACTTAATATGGAAGAAGTGGCAGCATCAAGTGCTCAGCTGAGATAAAAGCAGCAAGCTTGAGAAAGCTTTGACTTCCTTGCTGTAGACGCAAAACACACCATTCCACCAAAGCTGCTAATAAATCACATTTCCTGTTTTAACATCAACATAAACATATATATGAGGAAATTTAAGTAATTACTGTGCTTCATCTTCTGTGCACGAATGCCAAGTTAGTTGCTGAGGTGTCATATTGAGCACGGGGTCAGCTAAGTCAGTCGCAAAGAGTGACTGGACACGTGTTGTGCAGCAGTGCCACTTCACTGTGACTTTGGGGGTGCTTAGGTTGAGCCACAGCTCGAGGAACCCAGGACTCCAATTACGGAAACATCTCCAGCGCAAAGGACCAACAAAAGAAAAGGGAGAAGTGTTCAAAAAGCCCAACGTCAGCCCCTGCCTGAACGCGGCAGAACACTCCAACAATAACGGCACCTCTTTAAATAAGTAGCTGGCCCAGTTTTTAGCTATGGAAAAAAATAAAGCATGCTTCTGACAAGATACCCACAGTCAAGCTGTTCATGGGAAGCTGGACATAACTGGACTTTTTGAGGAGAAAAATGCGGAGCTGTTCTCAGGTCAAACCGAGGGAGGCAGCGTTTGCAGCTCGGAAACAGCCTCTGCTTTTGTAGTTACTTCCCGGCCTGGCGCAGGAACTGCACCTTCAGACCCACTGACGAGGAGGAACTGCTAACCTGGCCTGGGGTAACCCATTTAATGCTTTGGGGGAGTATTTGATGCCTACAGAGAGCAAAACAAGCATCCCCACATCTTCAAAAACCCGTCCCTAAGTGACTATGTAGCTGGGGACAGTGCTGGACTGCAGTTTCCAGGATCATCCCTCCCATCCTCTTTGATTTCCCAAATCAGTGCTTTTTTCTCCCTTTTCTTCTCTCTACTCATGGGCGTTTTGAACTCCACAATCTGCATGCAGACATTTAAAAAAAGAAAAAAAAAAAGTAGAGAGAGAGGAATTAAAGAGCTGGTGGGTTTGTGAACAAACTCTTCTGCCCTGTCATTAACCAGATTCCACTCAGATCCCATGCTCTGCATATACCCAAATCCTTCCCGGCAGCCTTTTTCTCCTGCCTTTCGTCCAGGACTGTTTTACAGAACAGCCTTCGTTTCCTCACTGCCCGCCCTCTCCCACTTTGCATTAAAAGCAAAGCTTTTCTACGGGAGGAAAATCCTGGAGCAGAGGGAGAAGGGTCACGAGAAGGAGCAGGAAGAGTGAGGGAAGAAGCGAGGAGAGCAGGGATATGTTTAGTTAAGTCACTGTCATGTGCAGGTCTCACTATTTAAACTAAATGCAAGGCCCCAGAGGATACCCCCAAAACAAAACCAGCCCCAAACCTGGGGACAGCTGCAGCATTTAGGAACACACCATTGTAACGCATAGATGAATGTGAAGATGGGATGAAGGGATTCAAAGTAGTGAGTCCTGGAGAAGATGGTGCCTACCTGCAAGCCGGGACTGCCCAGAGTGGGGTTAGCAACAGGGAACACTATTAAGCCCCGGAAAGCGGCCTTGGCCCCATCGCAAGGGGTGAACGTGGAACGAGCAGCACCACGCCAGCTCCCGCAGGCCGTGCTCCTTGCTTCTCCTGCGTGAGGGTCTCCACCCCAATGTCCAAAGCAGATTTTCAGCAGCCCAACGCACTGTGGATGAGGCCCAGGGAAGTCTGCTCCAGGTGGGGTCAACAAGACTTGGGAGGGAGAGGTTTGCAAGAGATTTGGGGGGAAATGTAGCCAAAGTCGTGCAGCCCCTCTCTGCAGATACAGAATTGTTCCTTATGCTGTTTTGGATTGTACCTCCGTAGGCTTCCCATTGCTTCCTCTGAGACACTGAGCAACAGATTTTGCTGTCAAAAGACGTCACCTTTGTTTTCCCATCCCCACGAAAGCCCGTTTTATCTCGATTACTCGTTACTCGTTCTTTTTCTCCTCCTCATGCTTTGCCTTTTGCCTCTCTTCTCTTACAGGTGTTGTTGCCACGTGGAGCTTCGATTCCGGTGGCAAAGTATCCAGGAGCTGTTGTGAGGGGAAGAGGCCCAGGCGCAGCACTGAGCGCTAGGAGACAGGCCTGAAGCAGACAGGTCGATCCGGGAGGAACGGAAGCGTCCCCCGGCTTCCAACACCGTGAGCTTTGCTCCAGGGACGCGTCGCTCTCCCCCTGCTCCGTTCATGACAGCCTGCAGCCTTCCTCGTTAAAGAAAGGCAAGGAGAGGAGCAATTTGTGTTCTGAGGTGGTCGGTGCCCAATGCCGCTTTCCCGGCTCCGCTTCCACCACGCTGCCCAGCGCAGGGTACAGGCTTCACCAAATCCCCACAAAAACAGGTATCCCCAATCCGTCAGGAAGGGACCGAGCGGTGAAAGACATAAACGCTACCTTGTTTGGTGGAGAAACGAACCGGGGTGGGTTATTTTCCCCATGAATGGAAAGAAAAGCGATGTAAGCCACTTTGTGCTTCCTCGTCCCTTTCTTTTCCTTTTCCTCTCGGAGGCGACACAACGTATGCGTCAGCATGAAGGACGTGGCTGCCTGCGGAGAGATTTTGACAACTCCCTCCTGAGCGCTAAAGTGCTGTCAGCCGAGCCACGGAGCTGCTCGGGCAGCCGGATCGGACCCCGACAGGCGTCCGCGCTGCTCTTTGCGCCTTCCCCCTCCCCCAAAGCACCGTGCTCGTGAGCGGGGCGCGCGTGCACGTGTCAAACAGCACTGCCAAGACGCTCTGTAGGGGCCCGAGGCTCGTGTTACAGCCCCAGCTATTCTGCATCCGGAACCCCAACGCTTCAGCCGCCTTCGAGAACGTCTCCGAGCTGCTCCAGTTTTAAGTTCCCACCCGTGCTGCTTTGCGCGACGGTTTTGCTTACAAGTCTGCACCCTTCCTGCAACGACACGATGCTCTTTTATGCTCCTGGAATAATACATATTAATGGGGAGCCAAGCCTCCTTCACGCCTATGAGTCATGCGGGATGTCTTCACCCTGCCTGGGGGTGAAACCACTCAAAAGGGGGTTGCTTTAATGAACGTAGAGATTTACATATCCATATGCCAGCCCCGACCACCATCATGAGTTCTGTGACCTCTAACCTCGCGTTTGGCTCCCTTAAATCATCTTTTGCTCAAGGAGCAGCCACGTTCATGCCTCAATTCGAACGTGGAAAAGTATAAAAACAAACAAAACTTCAACCTTCACAGAAGTTGAGGCTGGAAGCGGTGGTGTCTCAGTTATCCCCATTTGCTGCCCGGATACTCCTCTCCTGACTGGGAAATCCTTGAATTTCTATGAGGCTTATGACAGAAATCCTGTACTTCGGATCGCGAGCGGTCAGCTTGGGAATCACTGTGTGACCTAGTCAATATTGCAGCAGTAGAGTTGAAAACTGCTCTTTTTCCCAAGCAAAACATAGCAAAACTGCCGGATAGGAACCTGCCCCTTCCCCATGGGTGAATCCCTCACAGCTGCTGTCCCAGTGCTCAGGATATCACTCATATTTGGCTTAGTCTTTTTGATCTTTTACGTAGTGTTGGCCAACAGAGCCAACATTCCTGACTCGGCCAACTCCTTATGTCACGCTGGTGTCATGCGGAGGGGCTCGTGGGATGGAAAATAGGTGAAAAAAAAAAGGGGGGAAATGCAGCAGGTCCATATAGTGTATTTGGAGTGATGTGGGGAATTGAATGGATTTGGTCGGGATAGTGCCTTGGCGCCTGGATAAAGTGCAGAAATAGCAGGCACGCTCGGGTGAGCTGACCAAGCCCTTGGATCTCTTCGAATGGATGCATTGCTCAAGGCAGCTTCATCCAAGGGGAAAACAAACCCTGTCTGGACAGCTCCCACGTACAGGCAAGTCTTCCACAAGGATAAATGCACACTTAGATCACCTTGGCAACCAATCCAGCTTGCAGACGTTATATATATTTTTATATATATATAAATATTCCTGAAGCCTCCTATGGAAGGTAAATCCTGCCTTTCAGGGGGAGGACTCCCTCTCCTGAGACCAAGCCACTGGATTCTAGTAGGGCTGTTCTCCTGCTCACATGTACAAACATGGTTACCTCCGACCTGTCCATGAAAATCTCAGTGGGATTCAGCAGACAACAAAACCCAACAGACAGAGACCCCGAAGAAGATAACACAATGATCTTTTTCCATTTGAAATAGCATCTCTTATATGTGTGTGTGTGTGTATATATATATGTTTTAATAACTAGGCCCATGTTTCAGGCATTCAGCTCAACAATCTTGATGTTGTTAATAACCACACTTCTCTAATGAATATCTCTTGATAATCTCGCCTGCAATTCAGGAAACCCAAGCACAGCTGAGATAAAAATACGCACAAACTGAAAGCTCAGATTGAAAAAGAAGAAAAAAAATCAATTCAAAGTTAAATTACCCATCTTAAATTTCAACACGAGGGCTACTAGAAGTACTGAATCCTTGAACTTCCATTAATCTTGAGTTTTTTGAGCCAGAAGGGAAAGCGCATCAGGAGGGAAGCTGCAAAGAGCTCAGACTGGCTTGGGGACCGATGCCACCGTTGCTTGAAATTCCCATTTGTGCTGCTGTCTAACTGCTCTTGGCTTTCTTCAGCGTGCCCTTGCGTGGGGTATGTTCTGCAGCTTCACTTCTTGGGATCGACTGCAGAAGCGCTTGTCTTGGCTAAGTAACTTCCTTCGGTTTGCACCATGTGAAGATATTTGGGCAAAAGGGAAAAACAATGAAATTTTAATTACCTTCCTCTCCCCACTGCCCTTTGTAATGAAAAACAGCTGCACTCCTTGGAGATCCAGCTGAGAATAGATCATCACTTCATTTTATTGTTAAATATACAATAAAAAAGAAAAGAAATCAATGATCAATCTCTTGTATTAGAAGAGTGCCGCACAGAGAGCACAGAATAGGTAAAGCACTTATTTCAGAGTCAACAGCAAGAAAGGGTGACTTCTTTCCCTCAGAATTTGCCAACACATTTTGACATGAAAAACCTGGCAAAACAATTTCCTTTCCTTCACGGTTCCCTTCCTCGAATCACCACACTCCACCTAGCCGCAACACAGGATCCTTTAGAGAGGGAAGAGGGAGGACAAAAGGCAAAAGACATTTACGCGGTGCCTTGCAGGAGAAAAAGGCTGGGACAAGTTTGTGCCCTTTTCCGCAGACAGATGTTCTCATCAGCGAGAAAATTAGACCTTGATGACAGATGTAGATGTTTAAATGTCACTCCCTACCACTCCAGCTCAAACAGAAACGAAATAGAAGTTTCTTTTCTTTTTTTGCAGTGATTATCAGGCTGCTTCCCCACTACTTTCCGCATCTACTCAGGAATTTCACACTCCCTGTAACAGGTTTCTCCTGTACCTTTGGAAATAGCTCAGCTCTCCCATGGAAGGCAACCTCCCAAGCACAGGGCGAGGTGCAAGGAGCCCACCCCAGGAAGCATGTTGGGGATTACTGCTTTGTTTTTAATGTGTGACGATGCAAAAGGGGGCACTCAATGGCTGGACACGATAGCCAGGCACGTTTATAATACAATTTTAGCTCTCTGTTGCTGCTTTTGCCCACAGAGGCAAAGCACTGGGCGCAGGATATGTTGCCTCTCTGGAAGATGCACTTGAGCTCCAGTCAAGTCATTAGGCTCCGTGCAGGAGGGAGCGGATGAAATCCAATCGACTGCATTACAGAGGTCACACTCAATGAGCTAACGGTCCCTTCTGGTCTTAAAAAAATCTATTAATCTAATTTAATTCTCTGTTCTCCTCTTCATACCAGAGTCAATTTAAACTCATTTGTATGAAGAGGACACGCTGCAATGGCCTGACACGCCACGCCGTGTCCTGCCTACACGGATTTTGGCTTCCCAGAGCTCTGCTTGGCTCCTCCTGAGCTCCACAGGAGGCTGTTCCTGCACGGTGCTGTGTCCTTTTTTTGGGGGCAAAAACATTTGGGACAAGTTGTGGCTGCCCGACCTTGTTCCACCTCGATCTGGCTGTGTAACTGAGGGGCTCCCAATTCCCCGTCATCTTCCATGGCCACCCATGACCTGCTGCAGTTTTCAGATCGGTCGTTTGGCCGCTTTTCTGCCCTGCTTGGGAGCCTCGAGCAGCTGGCACTTTGCACGAGCACAGAGCTGGGCAGCTCATTACACAAACCAGCCCGCGTGCTCTCTCAGAACAAGGCTGCTTAAGCTGAATCTTGCCTTTTGGTGACATTTGCCTCGAGTCCTGCATCTTATTTGAGCAAAAATCCCTTTACAGCGAGTAAAAATCCCCTTAAGGCAACCTGTCCTAACAGACACGGCCTGCACAACCTTATGCCTCCCAATGGTGAGTACCCCCAGAAAGAAAGTAATTTCAACATAAAACCACTGGGCAGACTTAGGGACTTGAGCTCCTACAGGTGTAGATCCTACAGATCCAGCACTTGTGCCGGCATCCAATTTCTATTATCCTTAGAGCATTAGAGTCCATGGCTCACCGTTGGCCAACACACACCCATGGGCCTGTGCAAGGTGAGGCTCCAAACAGACACTCGGGATTGGTGTACTTTACTCTTAAAAAGCTTTTTCCTCCTCCTGAGAGCACCAAGGACCCCCACTGTTTTTTCCTGGCCGTGTTAGCCAAAGGAACAAGAGCCGGTCTGGCCCAGCAGTGCTGCAGTGAAGAAGTTAATTAAAAGTGTTGAACAAGACTTCAGGAGACGAGTCTTAATAAGTCGTGCTAAAAATACTAGTGTTTCTTTCCAGAGCAAACACAATCAGTGTCAGGCAAACGGGGAGAGCCATCAAGGCCCACGAACCGCCCAAGAGGAGGTATTTTCAGCAGAATGAAAGTTGCTCATTTAACGCAAATAAAAATGTAGGGACAAAACAACCCAGCAGCTTCCCAAACGATGGATCCTTTCCTACAGAAACTCACGTGGAAAGGCCAAGGACACGGTGCAATCCCTTGCTGCCACAGGAGAGGTCCTCAGGCCTTTGTGGTATCTTCCCTCTCCTTCCATGCCCTGGGCTAAGAGCTCAGCCTCTGAGGGACACGCTTGGACCTGAGCTCGCAAAATACCTGCACGAGGAGAAAAACCTGCAGGGGACGTCATGGGGACAACCCGGTGGCCTTGAACTTAACGAGGCTACGATTAATCAAGTCCCCAGACAGATTCCTGAAGCCAAGCTTGCTGCAGAAGAGGAAAAGCTAACAGCCTTCATACACAGTTAATGTCTTTTTTTTTTTTTTAAAGAGCAACTTTAACAGGAGCATCATGGTAAGAGCGGGGACTGAAGGTCTATCAAGGCCCAAGAGCACCTCTCATTTCCCAGTCCTACTGGGAGCAGCACTTTTTTATTTAGGAGGACGGAGCAAGCACATATTTATTCGTCCTGGCGAAGCACTGAAGATACTCCCGCTGCGCTAGCCAAACAGCATTAATATTTATGAAGAGTTGCACAAAGGGAGTGTTTGAAAGCTGAGGAGTCTTGCACTTTTTAAGAATTCTCCCGAGAAGGTAAGGGAAAGGGTGCAAACTGCAGCCTTCCTGACAAAAGGCAGGAAATCTCTACTTATGCGAAGGCGTCCTGCAGCACGAGACCGTGTTAGCATTTCTAGTCAAACAATGTTTTCTAAAAAGGGAAATAATTTTTTTTTTTAAAAAAGGATAAAAATGAAGAGATGTGCAAGGCTTCAAAATGGGGAATGTGTGATGCGTGCACTCTGGGCTGCAGCACCTCTCCGGAGGGAAAATCTCCTGTCCTTCTAAGCTCAAGTACCAGCTGGCCACCAAATGCAGCCTGAGATGCCGGCTTGGTCATAGAGATGAAGAGTCTCCACGTTGCTCTCAACTTGGGTCCTTCTACACGAATAACAGAGAGGGGCTGAAATATTTATAGACTAACTTTTGACTGTTAGCTGGAGACTAACTATGCATCACAGGACGTGCATATATGGGAAAAGAACGGAGGATAAAGGCTGCTCATGGTCCAACTCAGTGGAGTTGGGTGCAAGGGCCAACCTCCAGCCACGGAGCCCAACCACGAGCTGACACTGTAAGCAGGGATGAGGAACGGGAGTGGGATGCTTGGTAGGATAGGAGGAAAGCCAAGAGGAAAGCAGCTGGAAGATAAAAACGCAGCAAAAGCTGCCATTAAGAGCTTGGTAGATACCTAAAAATGCTTTGATTTGCATTTGCTTTTGCTTTGCCAGCAGGACAAGCTGTCCCAACACGTTCAGCTGCCCTGACTCCAACTTTGGAGATGCCCAACACGTCTCAGCTCAGTGGGTTCTTGAGGCAAAAGCAATTTGTATCTGGTGCAATAGTGGGATTTAGGAAAGAAGTGGCCCTTGAGATGCCTTTCCCGGCAAGGACGGAGCGCGTTGAAGGTGGATGGTGCCGCGAGACCAGTATCGGCCACCTACGAGCACGTGACAGCTTGGAAGCGCTCGAGACTCTCGGCCCACTATTACTCAGCTGTCAACGGGAAAGGCCTCAGATTTATGATGCGAAAATTACATTTTAACGAGGTGTCATATGTGTTTAAAGTTCTTATTCATCACCGCGCCGCCACATCTTTTACCCGCGACACAAATGCGCTTAATTAGCATATTATAAGGACAGCGGGTTCACCTTATCTGCATTGTAAAAGCGCTTTAGGACAAAGAAAGAAACAAAGGAAAGGGAAAAAAAAACCCTTTGCTGAAATTCAATGGTTGCCATCACGTGTCAAGAGAGCATCCTGCAATATTGAATACGAGCGCGGAGGATCAAAGTTGGACATGTAACAGCGATGGAGATGGTGGCTCCGTATCGCTTCTCACTGCACTACTATGAAATATATGAGAGGCACTTAAGGGTATAGAGGCTGTCTGAGAAGTGCCATAGGGGATAGTTGTCCTTCTTAGCTGCAAGGGCATATTTATTTAACTTTGTATGGCTATTAAATACTCAATATTGTAATACCTGCTCTCCCGAGCATTATTTAAGTGGGAAGACCAAAGCATTTCCTTAAAAGTTGCAAGTCTGTGTTTCCTAGGCAGGTCTCAAAAAATCACCCACCTCCACTCTTGGGGGATGCAGCAAGAGCCTTTATGGAGCCACCTTTTTGGGGACAAAATCCAACGTCTGGAGAAGCAAAAATGCTCATTTCTATGCAGCAGCATAACAGAAAAAGCTATTGGAGGGGGTTGTTTTTTGGAGAGGAGGATTTGTTGGCATTTGCTTGTATTTGTTTACCAAGACAGTCTCACAAGAGGGCTATGATTAAAACGAGCAGTGCTGGTGAATATTAAGGTGGATTAGGTTGCAGAAGGGTTTTCACTCTTGTCGGTACAACCTTCGGGTCTCTGCTCTCAACCCCTAGAAGTTGGAAGACCTCCGAGGTCCAGACATCCCTCTCTTAGAGGAAGTGTTATAATATTTAGACTTGTGATTTGAGCGAAATGCCTTTTTTTTTTTTTAAAAAAAGAGCAACTTTAAAGGAAAAAGAAGTCCTTTAAAGGATTTTTTCCTTTAAAGGAAAAGACAAAAAACAAGTCTGACTCCGTATTCCAACCCTTACCTGCTCTGCTGTCCAGCGGTCCGAAATCCAAGGAATACTTCACCACGTGGTAGTTGTTCCACACGTACAGGAGGTTGTCCCGGGGATTGTAATCCACGGCAGCGATGTACTGATAGGAGTTGGGAAAGGGCACGTCCACCATGCTGTCCTTGCTCTGGTCCGTGTTGTATATGTAGTCTATTTTATTCCCCGTGGCTTCGTTGTCGTCGTCCTCGTACACCGACTTCACCACGTAGAGGATGCCGCAGATCATGAAGGCGTTGGAGGCCGACCTCTTGTCGTAGGCCGTGTCCCACGTGCCCTCGATGCGCAGCGTGTACGGGTTCAGCTGGCTGATGACGATCTTGCCGTTGTTCTGCTCCGTCGCGTAGATCACCCACAGCCCATTCTCATCCACGGCCAGGTCGATGTCCGACTTGCCGCCCCAGCGGTAGGGCGACGTGTCGTGGTAGTTGGCGTTGGCGATGATGGCCTCGCCGCTCTTGATCCGGGTGCGCAGGTCGAACTTGACGATGTTCCTGGTGCGCTCCTTGTTGAAGAAGAGGGCGCCGTCGTACACCACGAAGCCCGTGCCGTCCACGCGGTGCGGCAGCTTGTAGGTGGTGGTGGGCCTGCCGGCGATGAAGTCGTCCTTGGAGGAGTACTCCGTGAGCGTGTCCGTGCGGTACGGCGTCCAGGGCATGTAGTAGATCTTGTCCGATGCCTGCAGAGGGTCCTTGCACCAAGCCCCGGACTGGTGGTCCGACTCGAACAAGTGCTCGCTCTGGTAAACTCCTTTGAGCAGGCCGGGGCAAAGGAAAACTGCCGGGAGGGAGGGGAAAAGAGAGAGAATTTTAGACAGAGGTCCCGGCGTTATCGGCAGCTCGGGGCTGGGAGACTGGGGGGCGGCACAACTTCTAAATTATCGTGGCTCTGCAGCGGAGATGGGTCGAGATCCAAAGCAGCGCCCGAGCGATGCCCGGCAGCTCCCGTCCCACTGGCCACGCGGCTAGAACAACGCCAGCTCCGCCAAATTGATCGGATTTGGGGATTTTTGTGTGCTTAATCCACTGATTTTGGTTCCTCGCCTCGGCACCTTCCCCACTTCTTTGTACTTACTCGGCCCGTTCGCCCCCATGCCCTCCGACGGCCCCACGCGCCCCCACGGGCTCGCTGGGCTCGGGCTGCCAGAACGTGTTTGCGCAGTGAGCGCGGAGCTACCCGGTGGCAGGGGGACAATCCCGGGGCTCTGCTCCGCACGGCTGTTTCCAACCGTCCCCCCAGAAGAGTGGCCTGGAAATGGAAATAAGAGAACCAAACTCCCCCCGCTGCGGCCCAAGCGGTATTAAATACTTAACGGGTACCGAGAGCAAAGCAGAGGTGGATCCCCCAGCACCTCGGAGGAGTATTTAAAGCAAATGGGAAAGCAGGGGCAGGGGAGAGAGGAAAACCCAACTACGGGCCCAGTGGTTTAACTAGAAATGAAGCTTCTGGAGCCGCTACGGGACACACACAGCATGCAGGCCACATGACTGGAAATGAATGATGGATGACCGCTGAAAGGAAAAGAAAAGGAAGGAAGGAGAGAAGGAAGGAGAAGAGTCAAGGCTGCTCGGAGAGGAACCCAAGGTCTGGATTTTAATCAGTTAAAAAAATAAAAAATAAATGTCCTGTTAAATATAGTAGGAATTCAAACTTAATAAATAAATAAATAAAACACATGTACCTTCTACTGTTACATGAGAGAGGAGCACAGAGGGGCGGCTGGACTGACCGGGGGGCTTTGCTGCTCAGACTTCGGAGTGGGGCCGTGTCAAGTGGCGGGACATGCCCGGCTTTGTGGGGACGGAGACGGCCGGCACGGCGGCCGCGCGGGGCTACTACCCAAATGCATCCCCGACCTCCAGGGCAGCCCGTTCTTGTAGAAACCCCAGCAATTGAAGGGATTTAGGCAGCAGAAATAGGAACAGAAGTGATTTAGCAGCTGGTGTAGGAGCACGTGGCTCCAGCGGAGCCCAAGCAACCCCCCGCAGCAGCCACCACGGCAGCGCTGCGTCCAAGAGGCCTTTACAGCAGAGATGTACATATGCACATATATATATTTACACATATGTGTGTGCATATGTGTGTATACACACACATACATATGTATATACGCACGCGTATGTAATGCTCTCCCAAATTTTTTGGGGCTGGAAAGGAGGGCAATGGTCTAAACCTCTAAAGAACAATTTAAGGTAAGAAAGCGGCACTGGCAACGCTTCTCAGCGAAAAAAAAAAGAGTTATCTAGTGAAGTTGAGCAGCAGAGATACTGAATAAACTTTTAATAACAACAAAAAAAAAGGAGTGAGAATTAATGACAAGTATTTCAACTAAAACGTTAAGCTGTTAAATAACTTAGCCTATAACATAAGTTTTATATATATATATATATATAATTTGAAAGGTATTTAATTACCTTTTTGTTCCACTTCTATTGTAGAGAGAGAAGTAAAGAGAGAAAGGAGAAAAGAGAATAGATTAATGGTACTGTATTGGCCAGTTACTTTTCTTTATCTCTTTCATACAAAAAGGAAGTTTTATTAACTTACTGCACTTACTATTACAGTACGTGAACATTTTTTCTACATATATAAAGCCCTTCCTCTCATATACCCTGGAAAAAATATGCAGACAAGCTGAACAAAATACAGGTATATTTTAACTTCACAAAAGTCTTTAAGACACTCTTGACTTGGGACATCCAAAACCCCCTGACATTTTTGAGAAACTTCATCACGAGCTGCTTTTGGATCAGGCTTTTTTAGAGCAAACCCAAATACTCCTACACTGAAACAGGACAGACCCAGACTTATGTGTGGATTCAATCCTTCCAGGGAGAAGCTTTATAAACGGGTCAGCTCTGTATCTTTAGCCCAAATCCTGCAGGAAGCCAGGGCAATGTGGGAAAATACTGCTTTATGTGGGAAAATACTCCCCTGGGATGCTAATAGGGAACGTAGGAGACGGACTCAGTTCTGTGCTTTGAAGAGCAACCTGCCTTAGCAGCACCTGGAAAAAAAAAACGGTACATCCGTAGCAAAATGCCCCCAAAACTTGTTAATGAGTGAAAAGTATCTACGGCGCTACCATCGCTCGCCCCACACGGAGCTGCATCCATGTCCACCTGCAGCTCCCCGCGCGGGTGCAAGCGGGGCCAGCCCCAAAATGAGCGTTTCCAAAATGAAATAGCCTCGTTGGAAACAAAAAACCACCCCCAAACCCAAGAAGCGATGCAGGGAAATGGCGCAAATAAAGTAACTAAACGCTCTTGAACCACGGGGTTGAGCCTCTGAAAAGTCATTTCTCGTTGCTGTCACAATTAACACCTGAACTTGCGTGGTAAAAATGGGGGTAGCAAAAAGGCAATTGCAAAAGTAGATAAAAAGTTGGGTCTTCCACTATGGCACCTTGCTTTTTCAGCTCAGAGGCCTGTGACTTGACTGATAATTTCCCCTAGCCTGCTCCATAATTAGCATTTTCCACACAAATTCAGTGCCTTGTTCGCTGAAAAAGGCAAAGATCGTCTCCCTCACTCCGTTTCCAAATTATATTTTCCTTGTAATACCCCTCCACCAGCTATCCAAAGTGCTCTCCAAGTACCTTGCGTTACGGCGACTTCATGCAGCACGTTTCCACATTTATCCCCTTCTAATTAATTTCAGAGCGAAGTGCAGAGATTGGAAATGCCAATAATCCATAAACACTTCCCCAAACCGCAACCTAAATTAGATCTTTAACTATGGTTATCTATAGGAGCTGCAGAAATCAAAGCTGTCTTTTTTCTGCAAGACTTTTTTTTTTTTTAAGATTTCCATTTCTCTGATGAATTCGCAAAACCTTTCAAATCATTAATCCGAGCTTCCTTAAAAAGTCAGTGCTTTCAGTCTGCTTTTTAATGCGTAATAACTACATTTAATAGCTGCTCACTAAAATAATTAATGTTGCCACTCAAGTCAGCTTAGCTTAGAGTCATCGGGACCCAGGAAACCACTAACATGCAATAACTCTCGTCTGCTGGAGGTTTCTGCAAGACGAGAAAAGTTAAGGTTTCCTAAAAACAAAAGTTGCTTTGTGCATTACATACCAAACACCAGACTCCTTGGGGAAGAAAACATTTTCCTGTTAGATGTCTCTATAACGAACGACAGGCACCAGAGGCCCTAACCTTCAAACGGGCTATCCCCCAAACCCAAGAAATAACAAATGTTTTTCCCCGGGACTATCCCCCGGAGGCTAATTTTCCAGGAGCTGAAACACGACGTCTTCATCTCCTCGCTTAAGGTGCCAAAACGCACACAAAATTCGCCTTTGAATATTTTGTTAAAGGAAAAGGAAAAACAAAAAAGATACAAAATTACAGAAAGGCAATGGCATTTCTGGGTTCTGACTTTGGGGTCAGAGAAGGAAGCGAGTGCTCCACGCCTGGCCCTGAAGGGTTGATGCCTTTTTGCCGAGCACGGATCCGTGAGCTGCTTCTCAGCAGTGCTGCCACCGTTCAGATCCCAAGTCTCTCTCTTAACCATCCCGATTCTTCCTTTCTCCTGCTCCTCTGGTAATATCTTAGCTGGTGGCCACAGCGACCCTTCATCAGCGCCCACGGATGCTGACCACGGCCGAGCCCCACTTCGAAACATGCAGTGCCAGAGGCAAGCGAGGTCTGCGACGGCGCTGGCCATCACCAAGACCCAAATGTTTCTGCATGACGTAGAGGTGGCCCAAGAGGTCCTGAGGTGGTCCAAGAGGCCCTGGAGGGCCTGCTCCACCACGCAAGTCGAATGAGGACTTATTTCATGCCCAATTCCCTGCGCTGTCTACTTGGCCTGGGATCACTCAGAAACAGACCAGCAAAAAGCCTGGAAAAACCAACAGCAAAAGAGCCATTTTGGAGACCTTGACCTTGCCTAGTGAATTCTCATCTTGCACGTGAGCGCAAAATGGGGTCATCTTCTGCTTGGTCATTCGGTGCCTCCACAACCAGTTGTGTTACCCAGACCCAGACAACCGTCCCGCTTCCTCCTCCTTCCATGGGATGCCAAAAGCACTGCAAGATCCCTTGGCAACGAGGCAAACACAGCTAATTCGGCATAATTATTATTTGCATAGTTATCTACACCTTCCTTG
This sequence comes from Tinamus guttatus, assembly GCF_000705375.1. Next base: position 607,121 of record NW_010585308.1, read on the forward strand.
CCAGATTAATTGCCAGCCCTCCTTGTTTGGCTTTAGGAGGAGCAAAAGCCTGGAGTTCATTAAAAATGTGTCCTCGTCCAGGCATGGGATAAATTTGGGATGTGAAGAACATGCCAGAGCCGTCAAGGCAAACCATTAGGTATCTCAGCATAAGCAGGAAGGGAAAAATGTCTCAGGACTGGGGGGATCTGCTAAATTCAAGCACTGTGTCCTTTGGTCAGATTTCTCTCCAAACAGGAATAAACTCTTTGTCACGCTGCCAGCTACGAGCCGAGCGATAAAATAATGGATTCCACCGGACCGAACGAGGCCAATCGCGACTGCCAAGGCATGTCTGCGCGGCGAGGAGCGAGCGAAATCTGATTCTCTTTGGAGAAAACATTAATTCTTTTGTTTCTGAAAGGCCCTTTGCTCGGCACTAAGCCCTGGCAGTTATGTCCTGCCTGCGAGCACCGCCCGCGTTCCCTGCCCGACGGCGAGGCGCGTTGCCGACGCCGGCTGCCGTGGCCGGGCTTCCTCCGGTGCTCTCGGGAGGTGGGACGCTGCCTCCTTCCCACGCTCGGGAATGCCGCAAGGACCGCGGCTTGGAGGGATCCACTGCCCCTCTCCGCAGCACTATTCTGAGCCCGGGGGCTGCAGTGCGTCCGCCTACTCGAAATGCGAAATGCAAAACCAAAGGACAAAGCAACACATTTGCTTTCCCCCTCTCCAAGCTGGGGAACACCTAGGAGGGAGCTGGAGAAGCCGGAATGTGTTGGAGAGGAATTGTGGAGCGCTTCCGAGCCACAGGATTTAGCTCCCTCCTGCTCCAGTCTACGGCTCTGAAGGATGACATTATATTTTATCCTTCTTTTCTCATGAATAAGTATCGTTATAAAGCAGGAAGCTCGCTGCAATGAACTGTCACTTTAAAGGAATACATCGGAGACCTTTAACTTGCGCTGCTATACTCACTGAAGTAAAAATATTATTCTGCTTGGGAGAACCACAAATTATAGCAATAAAATATATGTGGTGAATACGTAGAAATTTGGTACTATTTGCAGGGAACTGAGTATTAGGCACCACTAAGACCTATCATTTCTGCCATTAATGGAAAAAAGAGAGACTATTTTATTCCTAATTTAAAGCATATGAATTTATGATGGTTCAGAGAAGCCTTTTGTGTGCTTTTGCAACAGCTTAACTTCTCATATATTATGTATCCTGAAATCAGGATCCCTGAGCCCTTGCACAATATTTACTGGTGCGCATTATTGGAGCGGTCAGTGTGTGGTGCCCTCTCTCTATTTCACAGTCAACGCAGCATTTTCACCCCGGCATCGAGAGATTAAAACATTTCACAAAACAGGGGGAAGATATATATGCATGTGACAACGAAACAGGCTGGCCTTGCTATGAGGTAATTCCATAAATCTGTCTGCTGCGCCGAGCGTTTATCTAAAACCGCACTTACTTGTCTCGCGAAATTCAAACTGGGGAAAGAAATCAGGGCGCAGCTCTGTTTTCAGCAACCTGAAAATAGAAAACAGGGCTAGGAGGGCCCCTGCGAGGCCCAAGGGGCTGCTGTGGAGGCCAAGGCTCCGCCTGGTAGGTGCTGGCCCTCTCTTGAAACCTCTCCTGGTCGACTCGACTAGGTGAGGATATAAACCCAAGATTGCCGGCGGTCACCGGCCTCCTCTACCTACCGTGACGGTGCCAAAAAACCACCAAACGGGCCCAAAATGTGCAATCAAATAGTACAAAGCACCTTTATCAGCCGTGATATCGTGCGAGCGCCCCGCCCGTGAGTGCACTATCCCAATTCAAGCCCCAGCACCGCTCACAGTGTCCCTCGGGAGAGCCTTCTGGAGACGTGGCTTTCCACAAAACTATTCAATAACCATTGGGAGGCCTTTTGAGAAGAGCTGCACCAGCAAAGAGCTCTCTCGGGTCACCGAGGCCTGAGGAGAAGAGGCAATAACTGGCAAGAGCTGGAGGTTAAACAATTTAAGAAGCCTTACAGATACCATTTTCAAGGAAAATGCCCTAGAGACCACACAACAACACACAGCTGAACCGCTGGTCACCAGGGCCCATCACTACCACAGCCTCCTCTCTGACAGGTAGTAATTCCCCACAAGTAAAAACAGGAAGATGACAGGAACCCATGGGGCTAGCAAGTTGTATTTCCCCTGGATGATGATAAAATTTGGCTCCTGCTTGGGCACAGGCCAACAAAGGTTTAATTAATCGCTTGGCCAGAGCAGTCTAATGAAAGCTGATGAAGCTACGTGTCTGCAGCACAACTCGGCGGTGAGAGCAACGCCGTGAGCAGCTGAAGGAGGAGCTTCCAGAAGGAGGTTGGGTTGGGAGCCATGGGATTCTGGAGATCCCACGGCTCAATCTTTAACAAGTGCCAGATTTCATGAAATTCAAGCATCTTTCAGTGTGTCACCCTGCTTTCATGGAGCTAATGCCACTCCCCAGACACCAGGCAGCCTGCAGTGCAGCTCCGAGCGGCGTGCCTTCCCGCAGAGCGCCATATTATGGAAATATATCTTAAGAAATTCCCTTTGAAGCCAAATGCACGGGTTAAACGAGCAGGACATGCGCCCCCTGTGCACGAAGGGCTTTTTGCAGAGGAACCTGAGTGAAAACCACACTTTTTGGCCCTCTTCTGCTCATGGGGCCACCCAAGCACCTCTCCCAGCCACCAGCACATCGGACACCCTCGGTGATGCAGCTGCCCGGCCCATGGAGCATTCCTAGTAACCGCTGCAAAATCTGTAGGTGAACACGGAGCCCCAGCAGATCCCTCCAGGTTTGGGTCATGGGGAACCTCCTGGCGAGGCTGCGGGGCCACTTGTATTTCTGGTCATCTCCAGCCTCATCACGACCAAGGACATGGAGAAAATACCGGTCTAAGGAAACAGGGCCCATTTTCCTCAAGGACAGGAGCAAAGCAACGGCTTCAAGACTCTGATGAAACGTGAAGATCCCTAAAATGGCAGATTTTGCAGCAAAGACAGGTGGCTTTGCCATGGAGCATGGCTTTCCATGCTCCTCCTAACGCTATTTTCAACACAAGCCTCATCCAACGCTGCAAAACTGTTTCTTCAAGCGAGTCCGTCCCCGGGTTCATCTGGATCTCATGTGCGGGGTGCAGGAAGAAGAAATATCTGTGGAAAACACAACTCTGCCTTCTCCAGCTTGCCAAAAACACTCATTTTTCCTCCTTTTGGAGCTGCGCCTGACCGGAAAGGAAAACCACATCCACTAAGTGAGGACGTAGCGGGGATTTTCTCCGGGGCCGTCAGGATGTGTCCGAGTTGCACCTGGTCGCACAGCCATTGCAACCGTGACCTTCTCTGGCAGTGACAGCTCTGCTTTCCCGTTACACGGCTTCACCCAGCCCTGATTTTGCAGCTCCATGAAGCACTCCTGATTAGATTTTCAACGCTGTTACACACGAGATCTCTTGTACGGAGCAGCTTCCACACAGAGGACCCAAGAACAGCCAGTCAGCGCTTTTCAGTAGACGTGTCTTGCAGGAAAATAGAAAGGGGAAAACCGTATTTCACTGAAGTAATTTTCAAGTGCTCGATTTTTCTTTTTTTCTTTCCTTTTCTCTTTCTTTTTCCTTAGAAAAAAAACCACAAGGTGTTTCTTTCATGCATGCACACTTGGGTGTCACATGAAGACTCACCATGAGGGAGTCCAGGCATGAACGAGACCAAAAAAGGAGAAGCAGCAACAACAAAATCAGGAATCTCTTCCCCCTCTATACAACACTTCCAATCACGGTATAAACAGAACAAAAAAAAAACAGAAGAAACAGCACGATTGGTCCAACTGGTCTCCACGATCATGGTAGTCCCCCTTCCCCTACAACCCTACATGGCCAATCATGGCACAGTGCTCTTCATGCCACCAAAAGGTAAGAAAAACGAAAGAAAAGAAAGCAAATTATTGGCTCTGAGGTCATTTTCATGCAGCACCTTCATTTCAGATATGCAGGCATCAATGGGACCCTTTTTTTTCATGACAACATCAGTGACTTTAACCTTTTGCAGAGAAGAAGAACCCAAATAGAGAGGGAAAGATAGGATGTGGAAAAAAAAAAAAAAAACCCCAGCAATTGGATCCCACTTGGCTACTCTGCTCCTGCATCTTCTATGCGATACAATTCCCAGCTCATTAAAAGCAATTTCCAGTGAGAAGTTGAGAACTGCCCATGAGGTCACATACTTATCAGCGATGAGGCACACAAGTGCAATCAATAGGCTTATTATTTTATTTGGCCAATTTGCTTAAAGACAACGAAATCCTCACATCAATGCACTCGGCAAAATTGCACCCCTGGTAAAGAGAAATGGGATTTAAGTGTTTCTCCTTTAGAAGTCCAGCCGTCAAGGACAGCAAGAGAGAAAAGGTCACCAAAACCTCTAAATAATGATGATTTTGCACTAAACGGAAGAAAAAGATTCTGTTATTTTCTTTGCAAGGTTTACCTGCCAAACTCAGGACCACCATCAAGCAAGGCAGCAGCAACCATCTCATGCAAGCTAGACCTTACGGAGATGCTTGACCGCACTGCAAGCCCACAGAAGGTGATATTCATATTGCCTGCCCGCCCGTGCGTTTTCAAGAAAAGATGCAGAACCACAGAAGCAAATTTTGGAGGAACCTGTGGACAAGATGGACTTCCGGCAGCAGGTACCAGTCGAGATCCAGAACCCACTGCAATCAACGTTTTAAGTCCACGCCAAGCAGACTTGGGGTCTAGCCTGCCACAACATCCAAACCTTGTTCCATGTTGGGCCCAAAAGGCCCACTGGGAGCATCCACGGGCCCGAATCTCAGGCCCAGATAACACAGCCTCTCTGAACCGAATGGACAAGTGACAGCACCACAAAACCCTGCATTTTCGTTACTTGCTGTCCGGATTGTCACCCAGTTTTGCAGCGCTTTCTCCACATTTTGCTGCAGGAATGTCTCAGCTGTGGCGGGGAAAGCAGCATGGGGATGTTGCTAGATTTTAATTAATGTGTGAAAAAAGATTTAGGGCTTGTCAAGCAAACTGTGCTTCAGAGCAAGAGGTATTTGCATATTTATTTATTTAAATGGCACCAGCCAGCCAAGTCTCCATATAATAAAATCAAAGAGAAAACATAACGTTCATTTTCTCTTAGGTACCTCCAATTCAACATTTTCTGTAGCACATCACTCTTTGCAGCATTAATGCCTGTGCTTTTATGGACCAAATGCAATCATTACTATTGCAGTTAAAAGAAAACCTGCAGGCTGTGAAAAGCAGGCTCTAATTGTCTGACTTTGTTTTATTAAAAAAAAAACCCTCTGTCTCCAAATTCTTTAGGCACTTTGAACTGAATTTAATGCAATTAATTTGAATTTCCCATTTGATGTTTATCACCTAGCTCGGTTGTTTCCAAAAATGAATCCTTAAAGCAGTGATGCTGGGCAGAGCCACTGGGGGCAAAGAGCTCGCATGGGGCTTTTAAAGCTATTTCTTGCTGTAAATTGTGTCCGCCTGGAGAGGAAGTGACAATTTTGGCTTCTGCTGCTGATTTCACGGGTTTTGAAATTATATTTGGACATTCATTTATTGCCCATGTGGATAGAGAGACACAGAGCTTGAGGTCAGAGCAATTAAGCGCATTTAGAAGCGAGTCCGTCACCTTTGCATCTGATTTTTCTTCATGCGCCAGGAGTAATTTCCAGCTGAATATGCACTGTTGGTTGTACATAAACAAAAAAACCCAAACCTCTCCTTTCTTTTAGGGTCGTTCCATATCCACAATTCCATCTGGGAACTTGGGAAATTTTGAATGGATGGTTGTATTGAGATCCAAGGTCCTTTTTGGCTTGAGCTTTCTTATTGATCATTAACGACCACGCAGCTGGCAACGAAACCAGCCTCTTCAAATCGCCTTTTAAATGCGATAAGCACAGAACCAGGGCATAATATTGCTCTGAATCATCGTTAGCCACTTTTACATCCTGTAATTTAATAGTCGTTTGTAGAAGAGCTGACACTACCACTCTACTCTTGTTCAATATTGGAAAATTTAATTGGATACCTATCGGGCTCCAGGCAAACAGCAATGGAAACCAGACAAACTTCAGCCTCTTGACCCTATATAGATGTATCTTTTATATAAAATATATATATATATAAATATGTACGTATATATCTGAGGGAACTGATCCAAAGCTCTGCAAACTACCATCCCTCTGAAGCCTCAGCTTCCAAAAAGGGAGGGTAACTAAGAGCAGAATCGTTTGGATTTAAGCGGGGATGTTTGCAAAGCCACGGGCACCGCCACCCATTTCTATTTATCGCAGCGCAAGCAAGAAATGGAGAAACAAAGCGAGCAAAAAAAATGGAACAGAAGAGGGAAAGGAAAGGTGATTTTCTTCCATAAAACCTTCTAGCATTCACACACACAAAAGGGGGGAAAAAACCCAGATCTTTCTGCAGATAGCTTGCCTCTCCACAGTGTTTAATGGTAGTCATAGACCTAATTTTGGTGGACTCAGATAGGAAGAGAGCCAACCTCAGGTACCTGGTATTTCTTGGTTGATTTTAGTGCTTTGTTTTGATTTATTTTCACCTCCTGAAGAGCAGGCTGTGCAAACGCTGCACTGTTCAGGGGAGGAAGCTCAAACTTTACACACAGGCTTTGTGCCCAGTGTCTCTTGGCACGCTTCCTTGGGTTTTAGATTGCTTTGTATGGCGGAGCATCACCAGAAAAAGATAACACTGTGTTATCTGGGCACTAAGGAAGGGCTTTGCGCTCAAGAAATTGAGCCAGAACCTGTTTTCTAGGAGAACAAGGAGTGCATTTGAATAAGCACTAAATTCGGCAAGGGAATAACTAATATGATTGAGTTTAAAGGCACGGAAATGAATATTTCACTATGTTATGAATGCTAAGCAGGATTTTGAGAAGCAAGAGGACGACCTCCCAAGTCTCTCACTCCCAGTTCTGGCCACAGCGGTTGAGTTAAGTCTTGCAAAGAAGCAAACGGTTGCGAGTTGGTTTTTGAAAGGCTGCTCCTTTGGCTCATTCGTTCTAGCAATATGTGCCTTAATTATGCACTTCACATCAGAGCCCACAAACAGGTTTTTCGCAGCATATTTTGTAAAAGTAATGAGGATTTCTAACACACGGCTCTCCATCAAATGAGCCACCCATGCTGCACGTGCGTGCACAGTTTATTTGTTCCCGGATAAAGCGTGTGCTGAGACACAGTTAATGTCAGTAGTAAAAACAGGAAGGCACTTGGAGAAGGTGGCTTCCAAGGATGGTCTGTCCTGTTCCTGAGGACTGCTTCAGCTGAGGACACCTTCTTGAGGACACCTTGCCATGCACAGGGATTGCTCTCAGGAGTGCCACTTTTACTCCACCACAATCTTCCACATCCTGTGTTTCTGGAAAGTTTTATTTTTAAAGCAAGCCGTGTCACAGGTCCAGACTGAAAGGAAAACCAGCTTCCTGAAGGGGTTTAGGACATCTTCCACAAAGCCAAACACCCGACCGAGCGCCCATCAATGCCGGTGTGATATCCATTGGTCTTAAGGTCCAGCCCGGCTCTTTCCAGTCCTACCTTGCAGGAACATGAAGCTGAAGGACATTTGTGCCACGTCAGCTCTGCCGACCTCGCTGTCACTGAGGCCCCTGGGAAATCCTGATCGATACTCGCGCTGCAAATCCGAATTTCACCCTTGCCCAAACAGGTGCAGCTCCCACCACAGGATCCTCTTACACCGGAATGGCTGGTTGCTCACAGCTTTCCCTCGTGCAGCGTTTCACGGGCTCCATTTTCAGGTTATTAAAATAGGATGTTATCCAACAACAGGAGGGGAAGAAGGGGTCAGGGAGTCGCTTCTCTTCTCATAAGTGGCAGCTCAAGCTGCTGAGCAACATGTGTTTCTCATTTGAAATGTATCACTCATTCTTAAAAACAGTAACACGGACCATCTGTCGCCACGCAGCCATTCATAATTGATAAGATTTGGGCAGAATCTGACTGAGAAAGCCCATTCTAACATGAGTGTCAACATGCACACAAAGAAATGCTGCAAAGCAATTTGCTGGAGCTTGCCCTTCCCACCGATGGCCAAGCGTCACGCATGAAGCCGAGCTCTCCATCCCCAGCATCTTCCTCCCAAAGGCTGCTCGGGCAGCACCTTCCTCCAGCAGTTCATAAATGTTTCCTGCTAGCAGGAGCAGGCAGAGCGCTGACTCCGGCTCCATGGAGCTGCTCCATAGGGATAGACAAAAAGAGGCCGGACAGTCACTTCGTCTCTGGGAGGAGAAGGGAGGACAGAGTGGTCCCCGTTAAGAAAAGAAGGAAAAAACCCACATTTCCTCCGTGCTGGAAACACATCTCCCTGTTGTCGCTGATGCACATTTGAAGTCACGGGCTGCCCTGCTGTCACCATGCAGTCAGCACAGGGCTGGGCATCCACAGGCTCTCCTAGTCAGAGGCAAAACTCCGAGGTGCTTCCACAGGCTCTCGGCAAAGGCATGAGCTTAAAGACAACCACAGCTTTATTAAGAGTACCAAAAAATGAAAAATCCCAAACGAAACAAAACAGAGGCTTAAGACACTGATTTAGCTAAAACATGACAACTGCAGACCGAGCCTGCACGTATGTTTAACGGCTCCTATGTGAAGCACTGACTTTTGGTTGTGAAAGTGCCGCAGCCGCCCAAAAGGGGCCGTTCACGGGGCGCTGCTGAACGGTAACTTCACAGGAGCAGCGAGAGAAAGCAGGCAGGTGCCCTCTGCAAGGCAAATTAAAGTGATGCATCTCCGAGGATCGCCGGCGAAACTCGAGAGCTGGAAAGGAATTTGCAATTAGAGTGGACGGGATAAATACACCAGGTAAATCCTTTTATGTGGCCCTGTGGAGCGGAACAGAGAAATTAAAGATAAACGAGATTAAAGGCTTTTTTTTTTTTTTTAAGTTGGAAGGAAAAATACTTCGGAGGGGGAAATTAGTTTGGACCTTCAGCAAGACAGACATCTGGGAAATCCAGCAGCACAAATCTTTCCTAATCGGGATTGATCACAAATGAAAAATAATAATAATAATAATAAAAAGGAAATAAGAGCACAGCATGGGGGGCTGTGGCTCCGGCGTGCTGGGAAGCACGGGATGCTCCTCGAGGCGCTGCACGGTTCCGGGCAACCTGGCTTTTTTCTTGGCCATTTCCCACGGTTTGGAGATGGAAAGGAAAAGCGAGATGGGGTTTTTTGCAACGGGATGCGCTGGGGACAGCCTCAGGATCGGCGGATACCCCATGCCAAGCTCCTCCCGGAGCTAAAACCAAAACCAAACCGAAGGCTGCGCCGCCTCCTCGCGCCTTCGCCGGAGCCTGAGGCACAAGCGCCCGCGGCTCTCTCATGCCGGCCCCAGCTGATATTAAAAGTTGCCTGGAAATGCTGTTAGCAAGGAAAGCGGAGGAAACGAGTGAAAAAGAAAAATAATAATATATGCGGACCCATTTGGCGCTCTTCCTGGGAGCCCTTTTAATATAAAGCAACTCAACAAAGTTGTATTTTTAGCTCTGGAAAGATGCGTTCCAGTATTTGCCCACTAAAGGGATTTGCCTTAATACACTCACATTCCCCCTCCTTCCTGTGCTTAAAGAAATGAACTTCAATCCCAAACTTAACCACTGGATATAGAGACTCTGTTCTCCCCACTGGCCAGAATAAAACCCAATAAATGTATTTCATTTCTTTTGTGGATTTATAATAGCACCTGGCAAGGATGGTCTTAATCTCCTTACGCTGCTCGCACCACCAAAAGAAACCCTCGCAACAGTTATTGAGAGAGAGATGAAAGGATAACAGGAATAAAATCTGGAAATATAAATATTATCTCCGGGAAGATTGGTTATAAAAACGCACGAAATCCATATCTGCGTCTCCCGAGAGCGCTCGGCGTAATAGCGCAATTTAGACAATAGGTTATTAAAGATGGAAAGAAATATATACTCCTCTTAACGACAGCGTTGCGCAGGGACAACAGCAAAGCACGTTCCGACACTAAATTGGTGGCCCAGATGCAGTGGCAGGCCTGACAGCAAGGCAGGAATTAGCGGGGGGAAAAGACTGGTTGATAGAAATGGCCTCGATCCCCTGGATTCTTCCTTCGACACGGAGCAAATCTGCGCTTTGTCAACACCGTTTTTACCTCAATGCAACTGTATTTCCCAAATTGGAGAGATGCCACCCGTTAGCTGCACGTGCAAACAGCAGCAAAGTGAGCAAGAGGGTTCACCGTTCATCTAGATGCTGAGGAATCCACTCAAATTTCGTCATTCTTTGTGCCCAGCACAGTTGCAATTTCCATGATTAGCCAAGAAGATATTAGTTATTTACTGCGTCAGGAGCAGTGCCACAAAGATGAATTTCTAGGAAAAAAACTAATCACTTAAAAAAAAATAGAAGAGCCCCAGGTTACCAGCAACCTGCCTTGAAGTTTGCTGATGTTGAAAGAAAGTTTCCCAGTGATTTAATGGCCTTTGATGGAGGCCGAAGGCATCTGGGCAACAGGTTTAAAAGGGGATTTTAAGCACAATTTCCTTCAAACTCAACGCCCTTTCCCCACATCTGATCGGCTGTGGTGGGACAAGGCTGGAGAGGAATAGGCAGGGTGCCCTGAAGTCGCGTTAGGAATTAAGTTATTCCCTTGTATTCATAATCTTCATAAAACGAGATGAGTTACGCGGCTCATCGCAGTTCTCCACCTTCAGCTGCTATAAAGAAACCAATTACAGAGCCCTTAAGGGGAACGGACAGGGCTTTAAATCAAGAAAAAGCAGGAAACGGGGACAAGACATAAATGACTTGCTTGTGCCTTAGACCACATCAGAAGGCTTAACTCACTCCTGTAGTTACGAATAGTTAGTTGTTATTATTTTATTAATAATAAGTGTTCCTAGCCCACGCGCACAGATCATTTATTTAACTAGAAAAAAAGAGGATGTCTGGCTTCAGGAAGGTGGTGGTGGTGATTTATTCCTTGTATTTTTAAAAATATGTAATTATAAATATATGCAATTTTACATATGTTTATATATATATATGAATATTTTTAAAAAAATATAATTATCTATTATCCATTACTGACTGCAGTACCAATAGCTTTGTTTAACCCCCTGGGACAGCCCATCATTTTCTCTGGTGTTTTTCGGGGGAGAAAAAAATAAAAATTAAAGAAAAAAATAAAAATTAAATAAAAGGAGCGAAAGGGGGGACGCTGTGTGCCCATTTGTTTAACGAATCCAGCGTTGCCCCCAGTGGGCAAACAGCATCAGGGAAGGCAGCAAGGCAGCACGGGCAGCCCGGAGGCCACCTGAAGGTCTTGCAGCACGCCAGAAACAATTAAAAAAACATCTTATTGGGAAAAGCGGTCTCATTAGCTTGTTTTCAGATGGCAGTTTGCTTGCTTTTTTCCCCACCAGCAACCTCGGGGCAATGAAAACAGCAGTTTGCTTGCCAGGGCTTAAAAATTCTCTTAAAAATGGCATTATTCAATTATCGGTCTATTTGCTGGCCCCAAGGTCCGGCGGAGCAGATACTGTGAGCCTTCATTTAATGTTTTTAAATGCACTTCAGCCCACTTGTGCTGCAATAAAACTTTATTGAATCCGCTTCCCACCTCGCACTCGCCGTCCCTCGCTTTTATTGATATTGTGAGCCCAGCTGCTCTTCTCCCAGCAATAAGAGGAATATTTCTAGCAAAGAAATGACCTTTCCTTCCATCAATACAGCAACTGGGAAAGGTGGTTTCAGCTTCCATGTTAAAAAATTATAATAAAATAAATGGGGAAAAAAAAAAGGTTTAGAACAGAAAGAAGATTCTCCAGCATGGCTTCCTTTGGCTTTTTTTTCCATTAAAAGTTCACAAAAGCTTCTCTAAGCGCCTAAGAAACCTGGCCAATTCCTAACATTTGTCAGGCTGTTTATCCGCACGAGCCCCCTGCTCTTCTGCAAGGTTCCCCACACCTGGCTTGGCCCGTAGGCCACACTGATGCCAGCAAAACCAACCCATGCTGCCGCTGTAAACCCCAAACCCAGCCACTGAGGAGGGCCGGATCCACACGCAGAACCACGCGGCCCCACAGGCGCTTTTGTGCCCGGCCCCACGTCTCACGGGCAGCTCCAGGGCGCTGAGAAACCAACCCAGGGAACGGCAGCCCCTTGGGCGGCGTGCTCGCCCCGCGCTCCCAGCTGCTCCAAGTGCAGCAAATACAGCCAGAAAAGCCGCTGTGCTGACGCCAAGGCAGCGTCTTGCTTCCCCCCAACACAGAGACCATTAAAACATATTTTTCTCCACTTCTTTTTTTTTCGCTCAAAATGAAGGGCCTTATTTATAGTGCAATACTTCCAAACTAGTACTTCTGTATGAGCTCGCTAGTTCTGCCCCAGAGGCCCTTGGCGTCACATTTTCCATAGGCTTAATAACTCACCCCATTAAAAAAAAGGGGGGGAGGGGGAAATAAATACTCCATCATGGCATTTCAAAGCTTCTAGAGTTTGTTCAGAGAAAAAAACAAAAAATCAAATGCCAATACGCTGAGCAGCAGACACGCTCGTTGGAGAGACGCCCTTGATCCCATCCCACCCCACCATGCTTTGGGTGGTGGCTTCCAAGCAGGGCTCCACTGAAAATCCTGCCAGGGACCGTGGATAGGGACTGGCACTATCAAGGAAGATCGAGGTCATCACTTCTTTTTGAGATTTCTTTTGCTGTTCTGGGCAGCAGGACGTTAACCAATTTGGTGTCTCCAGAAAGCAAATCCTGAGCTATGGTTAACATTTTGCAGCTCTGCCATTCCCTTTCTGACACGTGCTGCTGTAACTCCCTCTTTCTACCTTTATACGCATGCAATTTCCCCTCCTAACTTTGCAAGCACACAGCTGAGAAATTCCTGTCTCCAAACACCAAATCTCCCCGAACGTCAGCTCTCCACCTCCTCGCCGATCCCATACTGTGTTTAAAGCACTTTTAACCAAACGCCACCCGTTCAGACAACACAGGTCCGACCAAGGCACGTTGCTACGTGACAGTCACCAGAAAGAGAGGTCAGAAGCGCGGTAATGACTCGTCCCTGCGGCCGCGGGGCTCCCCCAACGTACGTACTGTAAGGGACGCATTCGTACTGCACTTCCAGGTACTTGTAGGTGCCGGGGCAGGGGTCCGGGAAGACGTCAGGGCCCGCCACGACGGCGCACTGCGTCCGGTTACTGCACCTGCAAGGCAAGGAGAACATGGAAGAGGGTGAGAGGGCGGCTTGAGGCACGCGGGGCACGATGAAGGCGCCGGGAGCCTCCGGAGACTCCTCCGCGGGCTACGGCCAACCTCGACGCCAGGCATCCACACCGTGACGAAACGCAAAGACGACCGCCACGTATTCTATAGCGGGTGCACAAAGCAGCTCGTATAACTCATTTATAAAGTGCAAGAAGGCAGGGTCTTGAATAATGCTCTTTCATGCAAATAAAAGACTAGGAACAGCAAGGCTAGAGAGGCAAAAAACAACCCAATTCACCAAATAAGCTGTCTGTCTGCCTTGAGATGCCCTATATTTAAATACATATACACACATACATACATATAAATATACATATATACGCAAAAATATAATTTTTCATTCCAGGTGGATTGAAAAGGGGGATTGCAAAGAGAAAACCCTTTCACTCGCACAAAAAATAAATCAGGAAATAGTGGGACAGAGGGAAAATAATTAAGGCTTTGGTTGTCCCCCCCGTCGCGTGCCATGAGGAGACCCCCCGAGGGCCAGGCCGCCACGGCTGTTCTCTCCAAGACACTGCTCCGGGGGAGGCGCCGCCGGAGCTGCTCGTGTCGCTCCGGAGCGGGGCCGCGGCCTGCGCTACCTGTGGCCTGGACGGGGATCTGATTCGAGCCCCGTAAATTAAAACCGATTCATTAGCGGCTGCCTTTGGCGCTGCCATTTCTTTAATTTCACGGGCTGGTTAATAGGAGCTGATAGGCTTCGCTCACGGGGCCGGTCTGCGGATAACGCTGCGGGCTGGGATGTGCTCGCGGGGAGGCCTCGAGTTACCACAGAAAGCGACGGCGTTCACCAGGCGCAGAAAACACATTTGTGAGCAAGAGGGACAACGGTTCAACCTTGTAACTTAAGCTGGGCGGCTTGTCTGGGATATCACAGCAGCCTGGGGTACCACAGCGACCTGGGGTACTGCAGAGCCCTGGGGTGGCAGGAGCGGAGCGGCCTTGTCGCAGTTAGGCAATCAAAAGAACAAGCCACCAGCCAAACAAAACCCCCCAATCTCCCGTTTTGTAAGACACAGACATCTCGACCTTCCGGCTCCCGCATCCCAGAAGGAGAAGCTCCCATTATTCACATACTTCTTTTTGAGAGAGAGAAAAAATATACTCTAAAAAAAAAAGTGTAAAACGTCTCAGCTACAAGCACAAGAAAAAAAATCACATTCATTATATCTTCCTTGCAGCTGCACTTATTCCCATTTCTTGGATTGTTTTTCTCCTTTGGACAGGAAAAACACATTTATGTGAGAAAAACGCGTCGGTCTAGTGCAACACACGCACTGCACAGAAATCGGGATGAATTGCGACGAAATCCCCCAAGTTGCAGGAGAAAACGACTTCCAAGAGCCGAGAAACCACAGCAATTTGCCCAATATTTGTGTTTGTAACAGCGGGACTGAAGGAAACATCCCAGCTCAGACACAGCTACCGGGCTCAACTCTGGAGTGCATCTCTCGACTCAGATCGAAATAAATAAACAAGTAAAAGGAAACAACCCTTCGTTTCCTTTCAGAGCATCTCCGTTCCTTTTCCCTGGCAACATTTTTGCGACTTTTAAGTGACAAGGTCATGGTACGATAGCAAGGGAGAAACACTTCAAGACATAAACAGCTGCTTATTCCCACTCTGGCATCTTTTTTTTTTTCTTTTTTTTCCTCCAGTGCTGACATTGCTGATATATTTACTGAAAGAGAAAGAAAGGGGGAGGGAAGAAGAAAAAGTTGTTGTTTGGCACGTGATGTGTGTTTTAGGCCCTTCTTTTAACACGTTGGCTGCAGAGGGCTGGATGTGTCTGGAGTGCTACGTTCACAGGAGGAAAAAAACGACCCCCGCCAGGCGTTACCATCCTGGCACTTTATTTTTTAACGGGTAAAGGAGCATTATTTGTATTAGCTCCCATACAGGGTTAATAGAAGAGCTAATGCAAGCACTGGAGCACCCTGAACCGCAGCCTGGCCCATTAACACCAAAAAAATAACTTTTTTTTTTCCTTTAACCTCTCAACCAGAACACGTATTTTGCATAGATTTTATTTTTCTGCAAAGGCAGGGAACGTGAGCAGGCACCCTAATACAGCCACGACATCAATACTCAAGCTTGTTTCTCAAGGTCTATTCTATTTTCTAACGGTTTTACAGTAAGAGACAGACTTAATTCATTATCCTTCGTGGCAACGCTGCAAGACATCCTCTCCCTTCTCCGAAACACAAAAAAACCTCCTCTCCGGATGACTGCTTTAAGAAAGAGGCTGTCAGAGCGAATAAGTCAGCTCGGACTATGCTCTTCCCTGTCAATACATGGCATTTCCAAATCAACCCTTTGGGAAGCACCGAGAGGGAGGAAAAAATAAAAATATTTTTAAAAAATAGATACCCTGGAGAAAGTAAAGAGGAAGCGAACAGAAATCGCACTCCTAAGAGGAGCCTAAGCGGAGTCATAGCTTGCAAATCGGGAGAAAAGAAAATAAATGAGAGGGGGAAGGGAGGCGAAAGCGGGCAGAGAGGGCAGAGCACAACAGCGAGAAGAGCCTTTGCCTCTCCAAGTTCGCAAAAAAATTTAGAAGCAAAGGATAGGGAAGAGGAGAAATCCCTTTATTTTAGTATTTTATTTCATTTCATTTCATTTTATTTATTTTTAATCGATGGCTCCGAGCGCGGTGAGGCTGTTCTCTCGCCTCTGCCGCGATACGGCTACCTGTGGTGCTCAATCCCACCCCGTGCCCCGTTCTTCTGCTTTCCTGACGAGGTTTAACCAGCCACCCCGGCGCTGGGGCTTGGGCCAGAGCTCTTCTTGGATGTACACGGCGCTCATGGCAGCCCAACACATAACCCAAATCTTCATAAAAATCCACTTCACGGAAGACTAACGGAATCAATCCCGATATTCTTCCTGCCATTGACTGTCCCACTGCGGCACATCCCCAACCACGTCCCCCCTGCCCGTCAGTGACCAGTTCCTGCAAAAGGGAAAAGAGATGGAAGAACACCAGGATCATCTCTCAGTAGGGTCAGCCGCAGGGGTGGGCTAGCAGGTTTAAGCCATTGGCTTTCCACCTCTGCGTGGAGGCCACTTGGACATGACCCTGGGCAACACGGTCTTGGTGACCCTGCTTAGTAAGGGAGGTTGGACCAGGTGATCTCCAAAGGATCCTTCCAACCTCAGCACCTCTGTGATTTGGACCAACATGCAACAAATCGGGTCTTCAGCCGTAGACACCGAATGGAACTCAATGCACACACGCCAGCTTGAGGCACAGTTTTCCAGGAAAGCTCAGTGGATTCTTCCAAGAGCCAGGCTCCCCGGGGGCAGCTACGGAGGTTCCCATGCAAAAGCTGCTGCCTGTTCAACGCTCCAGCAATCCCAGAAATTCCAGGTACCCCCGAGGAAAGGAAAATAAAGCACCCTGCCCAGCATTGCCCTTGGTGGGGCAAAATCTGTGAAATCCACAGCAGGGCTCCAGCAAGTCAGTGCTCCAAGTTACTCTGGATGCTGCTCCGACGTCCCAGGCTGGAAGTCCAGGGAGACAGATAAAAGTGGAAAGATGCAGGACAAATTTATCAGATGTCTCCGTAAATCATCCCCACCGTTCGCATTTGTTCTCTGCCTTTCATTCTTTCCTTACTTACATTTCTAAAGCCACTGGGTGCCACGGCGCAGTGGGGCTAATAAAAAGGGAGATAAATTTTAACATCCCTTTTTGAACCGTCTTAAAAACGGTCTCGCTTTCCTCGGAATGCTAATGGCAAACGCTGCAAGAAATGTGCTGCCTCGAAAGCATTCACCGGGCTGGAAGCAACGGCCGAGTCCCGCTCCGGCCTGGAAATGAAAGGCTCTTACCCCCAGCCCTTGTGTTTGGCAGCCTTTGCTTCTGCAACGAACCCCGTCGTCACGGCCCCCTGCAACTTGGGGGTGAAATTCCACCCCAAAAAAAAGGAATATATATATATATATATATATATATATATACACATTTATATATGTATCATTGGAGTTTGTCTCTGCAGTTTCACATTTAATGAAAGAGAAGGAGCGAAATATCTGGAGCACCCTTGGGTTATATTAGCAGCTAATGATGCTCTTCCCACCACACGCCCACTGCTCCGAGAGTTTCAGTCTGTGCTGTGCAGGGGCACCTGGGAAAAACGTCCCCACAGGAGCCGGGAATGGGGCGGATCAGGAAGGGTTGGAGCCAAAGGCCTCCCCAGCCGCCTTTAATCCGGGTGGGTAAGCAAAATAAGTGACGTGGGGAGCGAGCAATTAAAGAGGAGACGGCTTAGCTCCTTGAGAAAAAAAAGGTAAATAACACAAGCAGAAGGAAAATCCGGCACCCTTCCTTCTTCAGCAGCTGCTAAAGCAGGGGAACGACTGCCAGGATGTAGGACTGACCTACATCCAGCCGTAGGGCTTTATCGCACGCAGGAGAAACTTAATGAAGCTGCTGGTGCTTAATAAAAGCCAGGGGAAGCCTCCATCTCACAACAAGGCGCTGCCGCCATGCGGAGTTTGGCCCACCCGAGCACTCCCTCCTTCCCATCCCTCCCCGTTTGAGGGATAAGCAGGTTATCTGCCCAAAGCTTCTTTAAAACATCGTAATTCAAATATTTCCCCTGTGCCCCTTGCTGGGCAGGAGTTGTCACCTGGTAGCTCTTCATCACCCAGAAAAAGGCCAGGAATTTACCTGTAACCACGTAGGGGCTGCTGCCACGTTCCCCAGGGCAGGGGGGACCTGCCAACTGGCCCTGGGCTTTGTCCAACTCTGCGCTGGATGCCCAAGCCCACAAAGCCACTTGTGGGCTTCTCGCTGCATCTGACCCCACGCGCGTCCTGGTGACGTTGGTGTTTACAGACCTCCCGGCTCTCTCTCCAGGAGGCCACGACGCAGGCGTGCAGGTGACCCTGATGCTCGGGCCGGCACGAAGCCGTCCGTATCCCTCTGTGGCTCCCCAGAGACTCGCTTTGAGGGACTCTCGTGTCACCCTGGGGAAACCACCAATCTTGAGGATGGGGAAAGAGAAGAGACATCCAGGAAGATCGTGGGAAGCCCTGGAGACCTACTGACTCCCACTTATTAGGGAAGAAAAGCTTGAGCTGAAGCCTTTTGGCCGATATCCCTACAGAAGGTCAAGCCCCTCTGCTCTGACTCATTGCCCCCTTCTTGGAGGGGATTTACACCTTGCAGAGGCTTTTTGAGTTCCTTAAAGGACTTGATGCCCTTCCAGTTCCTCTGCCCTCGCCAAGGTGAGGAGAAAATGCCTGCCTTGTGCACTGTTCTCCCTGCTTGCAATCCGCCAGCTCTGCCTAGTCTGCAAGCTGGCACGTTTCATCCCCAAAACACCCCAAAGAAATGAACTAACATCACCGTAACAACCTGCACGTTCAAAACCTGCATCAGCCTGGAGGTCCGCAACGCACCACGATCATAACATCGATTCATACTGCTCCGACTAAGCCTTGTCTCCTAAAACCACTCGGACTCTGCTCTGTCCACTTGTCTGGCACTGAGGGAACTTGCCGAGGATACGAAAGAAGCAGATTCAATTCCTTAAAATGTTAGTTCTCACCATCCCGCAGATAGTCCCAGTGGGAATGAGTCCCGCGTGCTGCTGTGCATCCCACTTCTCATCATGAACCTAAGAAGTGCTGGTGGAAACAGCCAGGGCCTCATTCCTTAGACTTCTGCCCCAAAACACTGTGCCCTTTCCTGCCTCACACCATTCCTGGTTGACCCATGAATTCAATTTGAAAATGAAGGGTAGGGAGACACCCTCTTTCAGCTTATTTCGATAGTCCGTTTGGAAGCCTGGCTCTCCAAACTATTTCACTAGTAAGAAACGAGCAAGAATTGGAGCTCAGACACCGAAAGCAGAGGCCTAGATGAGCTCTAAAGGTCCCTTCCAACTTTAACCATTCCATGATTCTATGATCCAAGTTCCTCAATCTTGTTCTCCCTGCAATAAAACAAAATTAATAAAAATCCACGGGTAAACTGAAAAAATTAGGCTCTTCTCTTAAGCTGTAAGTGCCCTTACGAGCGTTGGACTCACGCTAGGCTTTTCAAACTGCTGCCTACAAATTCAGCAGTGCCTTTCAGAACGCACGATTCACCAGAGTGGGCATATGGGCAGTGCCGAGAATGTTTAGTGTGAACAGACTGACAGGCAAAACCTAAAATATTGACCAATGAGGAAAAAAAAAAAGGTATTTTCTGTCCCAATCAGGCCACATATCTGTCCCTGCAACAGCCTGGACAAGGGATGCTTTTGTTCTCCAACGCAAGGCCACCAACCTGGAGAGCCGAGAACCTGGGTACTTGCAAGATACTGTGGAACCGCTGCTAAAATCTGGCCTCTGCCTCACCAGGCATCCCGAGGGCTCCAGCGAGCCTCGTTCCACTCACCGCGGCGCGGCGGAGTAAATAAATAACGCCGTTTACGCAGCGCCCTCCGTTTGTCAGCCCATTTGTCACCCCCGCCGCCTCAGCACGCTGCCGCAGGGCTTTGCTCCGACCCGCCTCACAGGTGTGATGGATGCTTTATTTATCCGGCACCATCCCACCCCGCAGGGCTGCTCCCCGGCAAACACAGGGCTTCGAATCCGCGCACGGTGCAGGCAGGAGGTGCAGAGGGAGAGGAAAAAACCCCAGAGGCAGCAGAGCAATGACAGCCGGGGGGGAACAGCACGTGGTTCAGCCGAAATTGGGAAATATGTGAGAGAAAACGGGCATTAACCTGACCTCTCCGCAAAGCCTTGTGAGATCCACGGATGAAAAAACAGATTATTGTTATATATTTACATATTCTTTACACAAGCCTAGAAGCTGCTACGGAAACCTGCTGAGATCCACTGGGTAGTGAAGGGCAGCAAAACCTCCTTCCCCCACTTTCTTCCTTGATGTGGGGAGGCAGGGAGGAAGGGGAAGGAGGTCAGAAATAACGATGTGAGCAGACATCAGCTTCGTGTTTATCGCCCGAGCAATAAAAGATTAGAATTGACAAATGGAGAGGTTTTTGGAGACGCAGATGCTACAATCATTTTAATATAATTTGGATTTCCAAATCAGTAATTACTCTATCACATATTTATAATTTTGTAGATGCTACTAGAAATGCTGATGCCTTTTTCTATGCATAGTAATGAGCAGCAACAAGGGCTGTTAATATAAAGCCCGCAATGTTTGCATTCATATGTAAATAGGTTATGTAAACGTTTTAGACATTTCTTACCAAAACGCGGAGTTCTAATCTAAGCGGCTCCGTTGCCTAAACTGGAAAATCGCGTTCTGCATAGAAATGGCTTCCCGGGCTGCCGGCGGAGCAGCGCGCCGGGTTCCGACGGGATCTGCCACGAGCAGCGGCATCCGGGCGCTCGGACAGGCACGTCGGGGTGCGGAGCGCTGCTTGCCCGGGGTGGCACCTGCATCCCGGCCATGGAAAAGCACAGGCACCTTTTCCCGAGGCTGCTCCAGGAACGCCGCTCCAGCAGCATTGGAGATCTAGCATTTGATTTAATTAAGCTAATTTAGTTAAACGGATACAAACCGCTGGTGGAGAGGGATGGAATCAGTTTAGTGTCCCCCTGCTCCTAATGGACTTACGATCAAACTGAGTAAGCCGGCACCAGAACTCCAGCCACAGACTGCAAGCAGGGCTTGCTGCTCATCTAAGTCGCATGAATTCAAACCCATAACTTTGGTAAATCTTCTATGATCATCTGGGATAGACTGGAAGGCGAAAGAGCGGACAGGGGACCCTCCAGCGCGCCAAAAAACACTTCACAGGACGCTTTTCTCCCCGTCCCTCCTGCTGGATTGAGCGAAGGGGTCGGCGTTTTCTTAGGATGACCTAAGTGTGAAAAGCTGGCTGCATTTAGACAGGAATGGAGGAGGGAGAGCCACTGTGCTCCCTCACCTGGAACTTGTTATCCCAAGTGGAGCAGCAGACGAGCACGTGCGGCCAAATGAAAGCTACTCAGAAGCTCCTGTTTGGTGAACCTTCACCTCTACATTTTAGGGGGGAAATGTAAATAACGGGCCACATGTTACATTTTTTTCAGCAGCGCTGGTGGTCTGACATCACCGTTTCACTTCATTGTAGCAAAACTGTTAGCAAACCTGACCGGATTTCTCGTTACCTAACTGTTGCCAGTGAGGATGATTATTTTTACTACATCAGCCCGATGAGAGACCCTTATTGGGGAATCAAAGGCCCAGCTGGTTGTTGAAATGCAGCTTCCGACCTGAGGAGTTTGCAGTGCGGCCTGCAGATCCTTCAGTAGACCCTGTGCTCAAAGCGATGCTCTCCATCTGGACAACCTGCCCACAAGGAAGGGAGAGGGGCACGGCCAGAGGAGCTACCTCTGCCCAAGGGCAGGAACAGGAACCTAAGGGAGAAAAGTTGCCAGGGTAAAAGTACCGTGAAGACGAAGGTGGGATGGATCTGCTGCCTGGAATCACTTTGATGCCTGGAATGAGTTTCAAAAGTTGCTAGGGCTTAGATAGCCTCTGCATTTTCCTTCATGGGAGATGCTGTTACATAAGACCCTGCGGTCCATAGCGATTCATTCTAAACCCGCTCGGCCGTGGGGTAAGGGAGAAAGCCGAAAACGAACCAAAAGCAGGCAAAAAAACCCCAAAAGGGCTGCGAGGAGCATCCTTGGGGCCAAGGCAGCTGGTTAATCAAAGCGGCTTAATCAAAGTGCACTTCTAGAAAGCACAGGCTAAAGTGGCCAAACGATAAGAAGGATTAAACCCCTCGAACCGTAGCTCGCCTGTCCCTGCTGCCAAGTGCACGGGACGTCTGAGAGAGGTTTAACTTGCACATTTGCTGATCTGGATCCAGGTCAGTAAAGGCCCCGTTTTGCTCCTCGACCAACACGTAGCCACTCCAGCCTCTGCACTTCTTCCACCGCTCGTTTGCAACCCCAAGAATATCAGCTGTGCTGCTTCTTGGCAAGTCCCAGCACTCCTCGGAGCCCAGCATTTTCTGACAGACTCTTTCTTTACCTAGGAGAAGGATTAACCCTTGAACGAATAGGTTGTGCGGGAAGGTTGTGTAACGCCACTTAGGGAAAATAAAAGCGTTTCAGTTCAAACTGCATTGCGTGTGTTATCATTAACGATAATGCAGATGTGAAAAGCAGGATATTCTGACT
This sequence comes from Tinamus guttatus, assembly GCF_000705375.1. The sequence continues at coordinate 629,613 of NW_010585308.1, forward strand.
CAAGGGAACATTTCTTTTAAGGGAATTCAGTCTCACAGACACCCTGCAGCCACATGGATTCAGGATGGGGTTGTGTCGTTCCTGGGACGTCCCTAGGTAACTCCAAGAGCGGCTCCTTGTGCGTGTAGGTCACTAGAGCTTACACAGATGTTGGGGTACACACGGGCACTGCTGTGACTTGGCATCGGGGTAACACAAAAAGGAAAAAATCACACACAGCAAATGCAGCTTTCTACCCGTTTTGCCTCCGCTTCAGGTACAAGGCGTAGCAAAGCAACAGCTTTCCTCTTTCATCTGCTTCCCAGCATATTCTGATGGAGGCTGTTTTTCAGCTCGAGTCGTGGGATGGCCATATAATGCATTTACTTTTGCAGCCTTGGGAAGGGATTTAAATCAGTGCATGAATGAGGCTTAAAGAAACAGAAAGCCCCCTAACGCAAATGCAGCTGTGCCCGATAAGGAGGACAAGGGACAGAAATCCCCGACTTGATTAACTTAGTGACCTAGAAAGAGGGATGTGTCTCACCCCAGCAGCGCGGCACAGGGGGACACTCATTAGCTGTCCTCGGCGCCTGGGAGCATCCGCGGCGCTCGCTCCCGCACCCCAAGGGGCTGTTGAGCACCAGCCGGGATGCGCCGCCGCGGCCTGCCCGCAAAGGGAACGGAGGGACGGGCTTCGCACGAAGAAGCGCCCTGCTCCCACCCGCGCGCCCGCCTTGGCTTTTCAGAGGGATTTGGCTGGCCCGAAACCACGGGCAGCCTCTCGTCAAAATGCCTCAAACCCAGGTTAATTACGGCCATTCTGCAGGGGGGAGAAGGGAAACAACCCATGGTGCCCAGAACACGCAGGCTGGGAGTATTTGGTTCCTAGGAGTATATGGATTCCCAGGTCCAGGTCCATCCCAAAAACTCAACCAAGGGATGGCAGCTTGTGGGAATGAAGAAAAGCCAAGAAAGCTGGATCTGGGCAGAGATCCAGCCCGGCGCCGAGCGGAGGCAGCTCCGCATCCCGCCTGGCGTGCCGGAAAGCAGGACAGAGCGAGCACGGGAGCGAGGGGCGCCAAGAGGCGTCGGCGAATCCTTCCGGGAAGCACAAAGGAGTGCTGGGAAAGCGGGAGCCACGCGGCGCCAGCTCCTCCGGCCAGGCGCGGCGGCCGTGACAAGGTGATGGATGGGGCACGTGGAAGCGGCACAAAGGGAAGGAACCGCAGCGGGAGGAGGAGGAGGGAGCGGGGGACTGGCCGAGCAGCGAGGAACGGCGCCCAAACGGCACGAGGATCCAGAGCCAGGCAGGAACCGGGAGCGTTGCCTGCACCGGGGACAAAGAGCAACCGGCTCTTTCACAAAAGGGCTGTGGAAACGGCTCCGAGGAGGAGCACGAGGAGAGGAGAAGGAAGTGGGGCTGGGAAGAAAGGCGGCAACGCAGGAGAGCTGAGCCGGGGCGGGTGCAGGGGGCTGCCAGGCCGGCGCGAAGGACGGGGAAAGGCATTGAAAGGCCCCGAGAGGAAGAGCAGGAAAAGCACAGCGACCTCTCCAACCTGGCCGCCGCCACCTTATTTTCTTCCCACCTTAACTATTCTTTCCTTTTTTTCTTTTTTTCTTTTTTTTTTTTCCAGCAGGGAAAAAGAAAAGTTTTTATTAGTTGAATTAAAAAAATCCCTACTTGACTCCGGCCCATCCTGGGCGACAGCAAATCCTCTCCAGAGGGGTTGCAACATCCACCTGATCTGACGGCAGCAACCAAACGGAAGTGGGGACTGCAAAAGCGAGGTGTTACATCTGCATTAAAGCAACACGTAGGTCGGAACTGGAGAAAATCATTTGGGTTTTGATCACTTTGGAAGGGAGAGCTCCTTGGGAAACCCACCGTTTCGGGACACAGCAAGCAGGGCCAACAGCAGCTTTTGCACAGTCCCTTTCCAACCACGTGTCCTTTTATCAGCCCTAGTATTTCCCTCCCTGACTCCTTTCCCCATTCCACGGTAGTTAAAGGATTAAAAAAAATTCCTGCTATGCTCGAAGCGACTGTCACCCGAAACACAGCTTCCTTGCCCTGAACCTGCCAAAGAAAACACATCTAGAAAAGAAAAACAAAGGTGAGGTGGAAGAGGAAAATACTGAAAATCCATGCAAAAAAAAAAAGTATATATATGTATATAAGAATATAAGATATATATATACTTTTTTTTTGCATGGATATATATTTTATATATATATACATATATCTCCCTCAAATCCACTCTTTTTTTTTTTCAAATAAAGTACTAATCAAGTTGCACTCTGCTGCACCTCAGCCTGGATTTTCTAGAGCAATACTGCTCTTGCAACAGAGCCAGGAAGAAACCGCCTCTTTCCTCTTGGCATAACCACTGCAAAGCAGCCCCAATCCCGTTAATTTATCCGCACTCCACTGTTGCCCACAGGGAAAACCAAGCAAGAGCAGTGCCCGAAGCCACAGCGAGCTCGTGCACGAAACAAGTTCCGGCTCCTCTCTTCAGTGGTCGCTTTGCTCCATGGGGATGTTGATCTTATTCGTGTACAATCGTGCTCCTATGGATATAATTTTATTACTGCATATGAACACAGAGCAGTTTGTTCGCTGACACGCGCAGGAAAATAGGAGAAGTTCCTCTTTTCAAGCACAACTGCACTTACCACGAGCAGGTAAGGATGAAGCACGTCTCCAAGCTGGAACATCACTGCAAACACGCCCTGCCTGCAGGATTCAAGGTCAAGAAGTCCTTAACGGGCTGCATTCCTATTAGTGCTGGTTTTCTATGTTTTCACTTAGTGGAAAAAAAGGGATTTTTTCAAAACATGATATAAAAAAAATGAAGAAAATGTTGACACGCTCCTGGACCTCTCAGGCACAACAGTTTGCCTTTTCATCTCCTCTTCTGCCTGGCAATGACGAGGGACTAGGAAGCCTTTTTCCAAAGACTGGCAGTGCCCGTCAAGGACTTAGCAGCGGAATTGATGGGAAATCCAGAGTGTTTAGACAGGCGTGCCTGAAATCAGCCTGTCCAGCAGTGCGTGCCAAAACCCTCGCGCCGGCACGAGAGGCAGCCAGGGAAAGCGGGCCAAGGCCTGGCAGCCTCCACGGCAGCCTGCTTGGATGGGACCCCAGCGGCTCCGTCCAAAAAACGCAAAGCAGAGATTTGCTCTGGGAACTGTTAGGAACGGGAGCGTGGCCGGTAATAGGCCGATAACGCGGAAAAGGGCAATGTTAGGCAAGAGGAGCGTGGGGAACAAGTGTCGGCATTGCCGCCGATGAAGAGGAGCCTGTAACGTTTGCCCAACATGGCTGTTCATCCGCTCGAAGGCCCGCCATCCCTCAGGTGGAAATAAAAATTCAACAAGGAGATAGAACTAATAATAGTGTAACCGTCTACAAAGCTTTCCGCAGACAGCGGACCTTAGGTTATCAAGATCCTTGCCTTGACCACGAGGTCATCAAGATCCTTGGCTTGACCACGAGGTTATGAAGATCCTCGGCTTGACCACGAGGTTATCAAGATCCTTGGCTTGATCACGATGTCATCAAGATCCTTGGCTTGACCACGAGGTTATCAAGATCCTTGACTTGAGCATCTCCAATGGTGGGGGGAAGCCTGGAAGATGAGTGCAGAGCAACACGCTGGGCAGGATGGGAGATGAGTGAGCTAAAATCAATGTTGTCTATGGTTAAAACTGGACTTTCCCAAGAGGCATCAAGTCTGATAGTGCCAAAACACATCAAGGATATTCCACAGGGAGGCTTATAACCCGCCACCTCTTGCACCTTCTGATGAACCTCCGTAGTTTCTCCACCCCATCAATGAGCCCACGCTGTTGCTCTTTGGCACTGAGCAGATCGCACGAACACAACGAACAAATTTTGGCACAGATGTGACCTAATACCACCATCAAATACCAGGAAGGTTTCACAATAAAGACTGTGTTCATTAGCATGAGGCTGCTGGTGGGGAGGATCTCACTAGATCAAACTCGGTATCAAAACTGCCTACGATTTAATCATCTGAAAATTCTTATAGCACATTTCCCGTGAGGCACACTTCATGAGCACATGAGCACATTTCATGAGATCCACGCAGAAGGTTCACCGAAACCCTCAGCTTTTGCATACTAGGCTGGGTGCTCTGTTTTGCTGGATTTTTGCTTTGTTATGTTTCTTTTGAAGACCTCTCCAGCAGGCAGGAGGTTTACAACTCCGAGCTCCCCAGAAGGCAGCAGATAGTATCTATGGAACGATAAGCTTTTGGAGATGAAAGCGTAAGAAAACACCCTTCCCCTTAAGGAGGGCTCAAAGAAAACCAAAAATAATAAGGGCCGACTGAATCCTAACTCTTTTTTGGCATGGTTAAAAAATGCACTTGTAAGTGAAAACATTCCTCTTGCCCTCCGTGCACTTGTCACGTGGAAGAGGTGCTGTTCAATGCCAACGCAAGCCAGTGGTGGCAACGTATCAGAGCTGCAAAGGGTTACGGATAAAAGCACAGCAAGGCTTTTCATTAATTCTCCTAATTCATATGAGGCCAACAGTCACAGATGCAATAAATGGTAAAATTTCAGGTGCGTAACCTCAAAAGAAGAAGAAAAAGTATACAGAAAACTCTTCTACATTAAAATCCAAGATGTGAAATTTTTGTATTTAAAGAGGGAATGCTTTTTTTATAAAAAAACGCATTTGCTGCTAATCACTTTTTGATGATTTTCATGGGTAGCCATTAAAAATATGAGAAGCATCCCAAAGCTGGAGGTCTTAAGTAGGAAAGGATACATGGTTTGATTGCTATTTTAAGAGAAAGAAAAAAAAGGACAGAGGAAAACAGCGTAGAGGTAACAGCCCACTATTTCAGTATCATTACATTAAAAAAAAAATGGCTGAAATGGAAACAAAATTTCCATTTCCAAGCGACTTGACTCTTCCCAAAGGATTTGAAGGAACACGCCTCACACAAGATGTCAAGCAAAGTCATTCAAAAGCTCTTAAATGCACATGAGCATCACAAGGGTGTCAGACTACCCACTGGATACAGCAAGTAACTTACAGGAAACACCCTTTTTTGGGGGGGTTTCTTATTTTTTCCCCTTGGGTTTCGAACCCACACAATTTGTTGATTGCCAAAGGCCTGGGTAGGTTTAGGACACATGCTCTAGGAGAGCATTAATAGGAAATGCACTAAATTAAAGTAAATATTCACGAGGTCCACATACGATACAAAGAGTTGCTTGCCACCATATTAGCTCCCTTTGTTTATTTATTTTTTATGCATTGGTAGCCTCAAAAAAAAAGTTTCTGGATAGAGAATAGAAACATCTTGGGCTCCTGCTATTACTAGTCCGTTTTCTTAGACAAAAGCTCCAGGGCAGATTAGTTTCCATTGCTGGAAATACCCACACTTTACTCAAAGGGTTAGCAATTTCATAGCATGCCTTTGCTGCCAACTCTCTGTCAATTTACTTTCCAACTAATTTAACACATCTTGACTCTAAAGTGTTTCTTATTTCCTCCCCTGCTGATACCGCGATGTCAGAGATCAAAGGCTCCTTCCCATCTTCCCGCTCTCATTCCAGGCGAGCAGATTACGGGACACATTACAGCCAATTCCCAATGTGGGCACAAGGCACCCAACGACGCTTGCCCAACGAAGGCCAGATCCAGAGGCCAGAGCCGGAAAGATGGACGAGAGCGCTACGAAAACCTCTCTCCTGTAGCGTCCACGTGAAAGCATGTGAAAGTGAGCAGCAAAAAAGCTCCCCCACAAAACAAAATATCATATGCAGGGGGTCTCCTAGCTTGGGGTGGAAGCTGGACTTGGTCTGATGTGAGACGGGCCACGTTCTAGCTCCCAACTGCTCATATCTGTTCATACTTCTGCATTTCCCTAGACTGGGTCACACCGATACCAGCCCTGTGCTGACAGCAAATTAGTGCTACTTGTGCTAAGCAGTAGCACGGAGTCAGAATTCATATTAGCAGCAGCAATGATATCTAACCATTCCCAACAGTGAGAAGAGCCCGTCTGCAAACAGGGAGCTGACGCAGACAGGGAAATCCACCCCAAACTCTACCCTTGGTGAAGGAGGAGGAGGTCATTCTGGCCCAAGTTGATGCTTCATGTCCCACTTTAACGTCCTACAGCTCCAAGCTCCTCCCGTTGCCATCCAGCTTTTCTGGCCAGGATGCCAGGAAGTGTCTTGGCATCCAACCAGATTTTAAGCCCTTCAAATAAACAGAAGCTGCCCAACATGGAGAAAGGCAACGGCGTGGCCATGGGGACAACAGGAACCTCTGCCACTCGCCCAAGGGCATCCAAGAGATCTAACGCGGTGTTGGGATGCCAAAAAGCAGACGGAAAATAACACATGTAACATTATACCCTGCCAAAGCAACTCAATCAGTGACAGCAGGGATCAGCGAGGAGGGAAGGGAAGAATTTGCCCCAAAGGCAATTTTTTTCTCCAGGATTGGCCGGCTCCAGGAGCGCTCGGGTCCTCTGCGCTGGTCGAGATTAACCAGGGACCCCACGCAAATTGACAAGCCTGAAATCCCTATTTTCATAAAGCCAGCGGGGGCTCGGAACACGCCGTGGTTGGGAAAAGGGTTTCTTTTAGGAAGGGTGAAACTTACGGCTTTGCACCTGAATGCCCCGTAAGGGGGAAAGAGGTCTGAAGCGGCCCGCGGGTTAGCTCTGACACGGCTCGGACCAGGCAAGGCCAAGGAAACCGCTGCAGCTCTCGCGACGTGGCAAAAAGGAAATACTCGGTCACGACACGCTGGGCGCTCACAGGGCAATAAAACAGCGCGAGAGCCCTGCAGATGGGCTTCTCCTCTGGAAAAGCTGAGACACTCGTCGTGCACCCCAGGACCGAGCCGGGGGAAGGCTGAAGGATGTTCTTATTGCAGTTATTAAGGCAATTAAACACGCGGAAAAGAGTGCTGAGGAAAAGGCAATGTGTGTGTGTGCGTGTAACACGCAGGGAGTCTTGAGATGAGTCCTTATAAATAAAGCAAAAATAGACCGATAACGTATCTTCTAATGACTATTTCTGTGTGCATATAACAGCTCATTATTTCAATTCTCCGCATCAGGGATTTCTTGTTTCTTCCCTCTACCCTTTAAATAAATCTAAATAAATTATACATTTAAAAGCAGCCTATGCATCGACGACAACAGAAACAAATTTCATTTAACATCCAGCTGTCAAAGCCAGCCCTTCTGTCACTCTTTATTCAGGACTGCTCTACATAATTCATGTCGTCTTAATTATTCCCTGCTCTTTCGGGATCGGGCGGCACTTCAGGAAGAGCCCCTCGGAGCGCGGTCACTTCCCTTTGGAGACGATACGACTGCATGACGTGATCACTCCCATAAATAAATAAATAAATAAATAAAAATCTGTGGACGTTGTAATGTCTCCAGGTGAGGAACTGGTACGCAGGGCCTCGGCCCACGGGACTTCCCGCCTTCCATTAGCCAGAAGGGCCAACGCGGCTTCAGTCCCACGTATAGGAATACACGTTTGGATCCATGCACGCATCACCCTAGAAACAGCCTACCCCATTTGCACAAGATAAATAATTGAATTGTTTTAAGCGGCTTAATCTATTAATGCCTGGAGAGGCCTTAAATTTGGCCACTAAATTCCAAGTAGCTGCGCTCATCGGTTCCATATAGTTCCAGCCATAAATCAACTTCGCCGCTCTACGTGACTAATGAATTTACCACTTGATGAAAAAAGGCAATTTCTCAAATTAAGGACTCACTCTTCTCCCTGTGGCCCTGTCCTTCCTCCTCCTCCCTGGGGTGTTGCAAAACCAGCAGCAAGAGACCTGAGGAAGAGACGGGCTGGATGGTGGAAGCGTCTGCTCAAGGGCAGAGCCAAAGGCACTTGGGCAACCCACAGAACTGCAAAAACACTCATCTCAAAACCCTGCAGAATGGGCACGAGGCTCTCGGCACTGCAGGCAGCGGCTGGAAACCTCAGGGACTACAAGAAGCCCTTCTCAAGGCTACAGAGGCGGCTGGATTTGCTCCCTGAGTGCCTGATCCCACTCGGATGCGCGTTACGGAGCCCGTTCTTCTCTAGCCTCCTTAGGAAAATTTTGCGGTATTCAACAGTGACGGGCTCTTCATTTCACATTCTTCTCCCCGAGCTGCCTTATTCCTGCAGAAACAGTGAAGAGAAATTATGCATGGGAACTCTGCGGAGAATTTCCTTCGAGGAAGAGCAAAACAAAAGCACCCAACACGCTCAGAATTCAGATAAGCACCACAAGTCCCTAAATCCGTATCCATGTTATCGATATGTGACACATTGGAAAAATCTCCCTGCGCTTGCCCAACTGGAGAGGGTTCCCCCCGCCGGGACGGAGGGATTAAGACGTAACCTTGGGTCTAGAGAGGTTACACAATCAGGGTCTCCCATACCGAGGCCGAGGAAATTAAATTCGCCGCGGAGATGCTCAGCTGCTGCAACGCAACGGAACGCTGGAAGAAACCAACGCGATTACAAAAACACAGATTAATTATTTTTATGCAGAAGAGCCCCCAAACTGATTTGGCAGGCATACTCCATAAGCTCCCTTATTTATTCGTTCATTTTAGTGGCCACGCTCCACTTTTTGTAAATGATTCCCGATAATTCAAGCGGATGCGGAAGAGGAATATTCAGCCCTGCACGCATTTCAGAGCCTTGAAAATTGAGACGTTTGCAACATATGATAGTTTCTGCGCGTGCCTATCTGCACGCATCTCCAAAGACAACAGTCGCAAGAGGGGATATTTGCTTTTTAATCCCTTAATTATACTTCTCGGCCCCGAGCGTGTTAATTTGGCAGCCGAATGCTTCCCAGAGCCTCCTCCAGGTTTGGATTTTGGCCTTACATGGAGGCTATTTCACCTCTGATGGGTTCTTTCTCCAACGAGCTCTCTGACGACCAGAACTGCGGCAAGCTGATCCTATTAAACCATAAGAGTTTAAACAAAGAAGTTTGATGTGAGGCAGGCGGTTACCAAACTACGAGCGAAATTCCAAAGGGCAGCAGGGCCACTGCAGAGGGAACTTCCATTGCCGAAAGCAATCCTTGGGAAGGCGGGTCCTGGAAGGCCAGGCCCTGCGCTCAACCGAGCGGCGCCGAAGGCACCGGCACCTTCGGAGCCCGGCGCTCGCCTTCGGCTCCTTACAGCCAGCTATAAGTGCAGCTAATCAACCAAAATTGATTTTCCAGGGCTCAGCCTAATCCACTGCATTGAAGGTGACCTATATTCTCTCTCCGTGTTGGTAGCTTGCTCTTTTTTTTTTTTTTCTTTTTTTCTCCCCTTTCCCCCCCTTTCTTTCATATTGTCTCTTTTATGTTGTCTCACAGGATGCCTCCAACCAGGCCAGGTACTGGAAAGGATGCCAAGGAGCACTTCCAAACAGTGGGTTTTGGAAGGATGCTCAAGAACCCCTGCCCCTCTCCCCCTACACAACCCCAAAATCCTCCACAGCGAAAAAAATCGCTCATCTGCTTTTGTACAAGAAGATGATGCCCAAAGGGAAATGGCCTAAAACTCTCAAATTTAGTAAAAAAATAAAGTCTTCCCCCTCTTCTGTGCTTTGGTTTTTGCTTTGAAGTAACCATGATAATAAAGCTTCAGTATTGAAGTTAGGTTCCACAGGAAAAAAGAAAACAGAGTAAATTACTAATGAAGAAATAACATTGTCTGTATGTAGGTAGATGATGCGGCGTGAACCAGAACGCTCCACGCAGCGCAGCTCAGCTCCAAGACGGGAAAACAAAATTAAAGGGCATCCAGAGAAACCCAGCGAGAGCCTTCGCACGCTCATAAAGAGAAAATAAAAAGCCAGAATAACTCCCGCACGAAGCAATATTCGGAAGATCCTAACTTTCCTCCTTGGAGAGCAGATAAATTAGAGGTGCTGGGACAAATGCACGCAAGGCCATGGGGGGCATTCGGGATGGACCGTCCGCGGGGCGGGATGGCTGCAGCATTACGACCCACCCCAGATTCAACAGTCCAGTGCACACTGTTCCAGCAGCACTTCATTATTATTATTATTTCCCCTTAGTAATACCACGTGTGCCCTCATCCCGGGGTCAAGGTGGGTATCAGATTAGTCTATTTTTCGCTCCATTTTAATACACCTCTCTGCAAAGCGAGGGAAGAGGCTGCTTAGCTAAGCAGCAAGGTCCATCTCCAAGCCTTAAAAGAAAACAAGATTTTGTTTCCACGGGTTAAAAAAACCACTATGTAAAATGAAACGCCACTCTTTTTCCATAGGGACCGGGCTTTTCCCGCAGCAATCCCGAAGTGCAGATTCCTGCTTCCCAGGAGGAGAGGAGCTTCTCTTCCCCCTTGCAACGTCTCCGCTCTGCCCAGGCCGCCTGCGTGCCGACAAAATGAGAGAAATTCGAGATTTAGAGCAACAAGCGGCACGCGGGCAGTCCCCGGGAACGGCGCTCCGGGTGCTTGGGAAGCAGGCGGAGGGCGTCCCAGCGGATGGGACGTTCGGCACCGCAGGGGAGGCCCACGTGGCAGCATGGCACCCAGTGCAGGGCTGTCACAGCAATAACCCCTTGCAGGTTATTGCAACCACAGGTGCTTGTTATTAATGTTATTAATTACTTGTTATTAATTGCTTGTTATTAAACAGGCGCCGACCTGTTTGCAGCCAGGACGCTGCGAGAGCCACGACGGAGGCAAATCGGGAGCCTCCAACCCGCGCCCTTTGGCTCCAGGTGGGAAGCACCCACCTGAAATTCAAGAGAACCCCCGAGAGCCACTGTCCCCTTTCCATCGGGATGCTCTTGAGCACGCTCCACAGCAGCCTTAACGCTAGGAAAACAGGGGCAGCTCTCCCGGGAAGGCGAGGTTGGTTTTTCCTGGTGCCTCCGGAGAATCCCAGCTGTTTGCATGGACGACACGTGCATTTTGGGCTTGCTCCACGAGGCCCTGGCCCGGCGCACGTGGCTTGCGACGGGCACGTGGAGAGCTTGACCGTGTGCTGCAGCCCTTGGAAAGCCGCTTCCCATGGCAAATGGGCTGCAGAATACACCTCTCCCCTCTGATTGCTCCCAAGTTGCTTCATCTGGAGCAACGCTAGGAAAATTGTGGAGAATTTCAGCGCAACCTTTTGAGCAAGGGCTGCTCAGAGGGCTCTGCAAACACCCCGTCAGATTTATGCCTTTCCCTTGCAGAAGGGCCCCACGTGCTCACCTGCAAAACTCATTTCTGCAAGCATGCAAAAGGAAGGAACAGGCTGCCTCCTTTTCTTGAGACAGTTGGAGCAATTGCTAGAACCTGCCGTAAATCCGGCTGTCTCGGCTTGCACCAACTTCACTCCCTGCCTTTCGGTGCCCCCCTTGCTTTCCTTACTGAATGCACACAGATTTGGTTGCCACAAGCATCTTCAGCTCCCATTTCCCCCGGCTGATTCTCCCTATGCCAGAAAATATCTTAAAAAATTCAACAGTAACGAAAGGTTTTCCATAGCCAGCGTGCTTATATGTTGAAATAAACCTTTTGACACAGCCCTGCTATACTGGGGTTACCACCACCCTATACAGATGCAGCACTAACAGCATTGCCTGTTCAAGAGAAATGCTAATAATGGAAAACCTCCAGCAAAACCATAATCCTGAGGGGGCTCTTGACAGGGAATTCAGTCTGCCCCCCAAAAAATAATGAGCCTGGTGGGCCTGGCAATGATCGAGATTCTTTTCTTTGCATTTGAAAAACGCAGGTGTTGTTTGGAACACCAAAGTCTAGTTGTTCGGAGCGGATTACCGGCCATCTGCAGCAACAGCACAAGAGAGAAAGAGCGTTCGGGAGCCCGTGTTTCCGTGGGAAGAGGCGGGATATCGCCGCGTTTCCCGCCAACACCCAGGAAGCACCATGATGATGACGTCGGTGCCGGGGCAGCGCAGCTCGATGGGGTAGCTCTCGCACGACAGCTCCCGCCGCACCACGGCCATGGGCACTGGCGCGCGGCTGAACGCTGTGGGGAGACACAGGCACACGGTGACGAGAGCCAGGAACACCCGGCGCCCGGCCGCCTCCTCCACCCGCGCCAGGGCTCGCAGCCTCGGCTCTACTGGGCGCAGGGGCATCCGCCCGCGCTTCCCCCCACAAAAGCCGTCCTCGGCCCCGGACCTGAGCTCCCAACGCACGGCCGCTTTGGCCCTGCAAGCCTGCACACGTGCGCCAAGGGCCCTCGTAGGAACAGGACCTGAAAATCATAAGAGCAAAATAAGGAGAATGCCACTTAGGAAGCACAGAAATGATTGCCCCATCCATTCGCTAACACAAACCGTGTGCGCCTGCTGCTCATCCGCACTCCCCTGGGTTGCTGCAAACAGGGCTCTAGGAGCTGCTACCAGCAGGGTGGTTTTATTAAAAGAGAGGTTTCTGAGGGCTGAGATAGTGTCCTAATCTCACAGCAAGGACGCAGTGCTCGAAGCTCCTGCTGGAGGAGTTCACGGCCAAATATGAAAAGACACAGAGTTGGCGAAAGCTCTTCACCGTGTTTGTGCACCCCATCTCATGTGCACGTCCTCGCAAGTCCAAGAGGTTTTATGGCACTCATCTGCTAAAACTGCACGAACGTCAGTGCCCAGCAGAGCATCTCCAAGAAAACACAGCTCACGTTCTCCTTCCCACGACGGGGCCTGAACGTTACCGAGCACCCTCTCCCATCGCAGCGGGTCTAGTCATCCCGGAGCGTTCAGAGGCGCCCGCGCAAAGCGGCCCACGCCACGGCTGCTCCGAACACCGGGAACTGCCCGCGCTGACATTGCCGCGTAACCTTGAGCCTCCGGTTTAATGCGGCACAAATTAATGCGCAGAAGCGAGGGGAAATTGGGTAATAACACAACTCGCCCCGTTTTCAATTACTCTGCCGTCGCTTTTTTTATTGGAGCCATTAGGAAGGTTAATTTTTTAATCCTGGGTAAAAAACTTTTTATAAAGCACCGCAGCAGGTTATGCTCGGAGCGGTACGGAGATGAACGAGCACCAAGGGCTTCACCCAGGAGCTTAAGGGAGAAAGAACCTGCCGATGGTTTTCAGATTTCACACAGAACCTTAAATTCCCGGGGGTATTTTACTTTGTTATTGCTTCCATTTGTACTGCCCAGAAAGAACTGCATGAAATCCCAATTGCTGCCCAGAAAGAAAGAAAGAAAAAGAAACATTTTTCCTTAAATGTAAGAGGGGATCATTCAAATTCCCATACGAAAATGTGAGTATCTAGATCGTGTAACTTCACGGAAAGCCAGGAATGTTTCCTTTATAGTTAATTTTACAAGAAATTACCCAGCCCTTGAAGACTAGCCTTCCTTGGAAGCGCTAGGGCTAACCTGGAGATCATTAATAAATAATGGAGGTTTTTCTTGGCATTTTAGATATTGCGGCTCCTCTGAGCCTCTGCCATGAATAACAGGGAATTTGTTCTTTCTACTTGCCTTAACTCCATGCAAGATTTATACAGATACCTAAAACTGCTTAAGATCGTGGCACCTCCCCAGAATTGCACCCTGTATTATCTTTATCCCCATGCACGCGTGCATGTGTATCAACACACGTACGTCCCTCTATAAATGCACGACGGGCAAGAGCAAACGTGTCATTCCCTAATTGCAAAATGCAATTTGGTGCAAATGCATCATTCCCTAATTGCAAAATGCAATCTGGGGCCCCCTTCTCAGCCCAGCTTAAAGAGCATCGATTTTTAGAAACCGCCGGGTGCTTCTCAGCACATTCTGCATCCCACCTGCAATGACACCCCGGGGGGAGCTGCTGGACACGGACTTCCACGGCTGGACACCTCTGAGCTCCGCCTTGGGAATAAACAGGCACGAGATGCGGGAAATCCCACGTCAGGAGGCTTCCTATCGCACTCACCTGACCATAACAGCTGATGGGGCTAAACAGTTCTCTCCATCGCACAGCCTGTGTGGGCATTGAGCTAGAAATACTGAATATATGCATATTTATACATATATATATGCATATAATGCGCACACAGTATGGCTCATTGCAAAGCAAGCCAGAGAAAAAGCTGAATAATGCCAATAAAGTCACAGGCACGCTGGCTAGAAAGCAGCCTTGGTGCTGCTGCAAAGGCAAGGGGCCTGTTGTTGGAAGGTCCCTCCAGCTCTGCATTTGGGGATTTACTTACCCCATGGTCAAGCATGAGGCTTGGAAAGAGGTGCACGCTGGATCCCCAAGCTCCCCCGGGCAACAGATGCAGAGCTGATGCTTGAGGGCATAATGCTCAGTTCAGGGAAAATATGGTTGGGAAAAAACCTGATTTGCTTAAGGAAAAAATAAAAGAAAAAAGAAAAGAAAAGCGATCTGCTATGATGAATGAAAGACTTTTTCCCCCCCTTTTTTAAAGCACACTCACAAACCTCGGTTCAGCTTCTCCTCCTCCAAGAGCTCTCCCCTCCAGGCAGAGCGAAAGAATTAAATGTTCCTTTGAATTCTCTGCCAACAATAAAGCACCTAATTGCCCAGCAAAGCCAGACAGAGACTCCCGAGCCGAAGGCACATAAACGCCTCCGACGCGGCACCCGATGGCCCCTTCCTCCCACAAACCCGGGTGGACGGAGCGGGATGGACGGCGTCTCGGCACCGCCGCGGCAGGAAGGAGAGGGGGACGCGGGAGCGCCGTGAGCAGCCCCCGGCGCCTCGGGCTGGGTGTGCGGAGTGCCCAGCTGGGTGTCCCGGGACATGAGGCAACTCGGATGCATTTCCAAAGCCATCGCGACGCAGCACATTTAAGCGCAGCTTTGCAAGAGGAACAGGTCTTGGCTTTTCCTGCATCTATGGCGCCCACTTCCTTTGGTGTCCACTTCCAGCATTGCTCTCCTGGTGCTATTTATATTCACCACCCAGTGCCCTCTGCCTTTCCCCAGAGTAAAAATGTTGCCACCTTCCCTCGCGTTGCACTTGCCACTCACCTTCACGGGCAGCGTCTGGATGTCGCCGCGCTCCAGGGGCGCCGCGCTCGGAGGAGAGGGCCAAACCTTCCCAAAATGTGAAGGTCGGACCTGTTCATTTACCATCCTTCTGTGCTCCCTATCCTCTTCTGTACTAACGCTCCTCAGGAGCTCTCCCATGGGAACCATCCTCTGCCACAGGCCGAGGCAGTTACAATGCCGTTCTGCAGGCAACGTAGCCGGGCGGAATACCAAAGGGCGGTCAAAGGCAGCTTCTCCCTCAAAAACTCCCAATGCACTTTAATTTTTTTCCCGTATTACTATCAGGGAGGTATGTGCTGGGAGTCTCGCGCCCTACTGGCAAGTAATTATGAACCAATTCAACTTGGAGAGTATTAAAAATACATAAATAAGTGACATAATCACAGTTCTGCACTGACCTGACAGGTAACATACATCCTTGGGTGCCTCATTCACAGCAGTTCCATGTAGATGGAACCAAAGTCATACAGCATTGAAAATACATGGAAATAAATATTTACACTTAAAAATGTGGTTGGCAAACTGAGAAATCTGTTTCCAAATGACGAAATCGTCAACTTGAGGGAAGAAGATTTTATTTTGGGGATTTTTTTTTCCCCATGGTTGTAAAGCAGTCCATCGTCGCTCACAGGAGAAGACAAAGGCAGCAGTGGCTTCAACAAGCACAAACGAAGGGTTTGGCGACGCCAACACGCCGGAGCAAAAGCTCAAAGTATAGATGGAAACACTGCAGGCCATCAGATTGAAAAAAAAGGAGTAAAAAATGTGAGGAAGAAACAACATTTTTGTAATAGCAAGCGTTCAGAGTGATAAAAAGATGCTTGTTGTTCTCTTAGATATTAGGAAAGATACAACAGCAAATATCCAAGCTAAATATTTTTCATTCTGCAGGATTGGGCATCTTATATCAAAGAGTGTGAAAGAAAAATAAAAATAACCCAGCTTACAAACTCCTTGCTGGCTTTTTAACACGATCTGGGACGCCAGCACATTGCTCCTGGCAGGCCTGAAAGAAATCAGGGCTGTAAAAGCAGCACATAACCCCCGGTGCACACAGTAAAAAGGGAATTAGCTGGTGCTTCTCATAAAGCAACGGGAACGGGGAGATCCCGGCGTCCCGGCTGCGCCGAACCTGGGGGTTCTGCGAGTGCCTCGTTCGCCCGCTCGCCGGCCATCTGGAAAAACAACGTTCAAAGCAGAACAGATTTGGAGCCTGTGCAGAAAAACGAGGAAACGTGGTGCTAGAGAGAGCGTTGCTGGAACGCGGGGACACATGGCGGTGTCTGCGCTCCAACAAGAGCGGTGGGAACTTGGGAAGGGAGTGTGGAATTGCCGGAGGACCAGCACGAGGCCAGGGAAACATGAGCCAAGCAGGTAACATGGGTTAACTGGTCCGAAAGAGCATGGCAGTTCCACGCAGGGAAGACAGTTCTGGCCAGAGCGTCCTCTTCAACGCAGCAGGAAAAGGCAGAACGAGCTGCAACGGCTGGACGTGGAAGCCAGGTGAACTCGCACGCACTGGAAATAAGAGGCATATTTTTAACGGCGCCCGGAATTTACCGCAGGAAGAGTTGGGTATTTGATGCAACCCTCATCAGCTCGCGCCGCTGAATCACGACAGGGCATTTGTCTCAGCTCAAAGAGGAGATACGGGAGCCTCATGCCCAAATTGCAACGCGGGACCGGGCTCGCTGGTCATAGGAGCCCCTTCGTATTTTAAAGATCTGTGAAGACTTGGGAAAAAGGGGGAGAAAAATAAACAGGAAAAAAAGAGGGACATTTGGCAGCTTGCTGCATTTATTATCTTGCACTAGCAAGAAACCCCTTCCCCAAAAGCGGTCGTCTCTTCCTTTTACCTCCAAGACTGTTGCCTAATAAACTATTAAAAAACTGCAGAGCTCGATGTAAGGCACAAAGCCAAGAAAAGCTTGAACTACCTTGCAGCAGCGACTGCCACATAAACGTATTGCTTTCCTCAGTCCCAATATTTAGGTTTCAACAGCGCATATCTACTTGTGGCTCCTTAGCTTGCTTATATTCCCACCGTGTTTTGCAACTTGAAATACTGACTTCTAATCCTACCTATTTCCTCCTATTATTAAGTTCATCTTCGTATTAAAAATAAATGGATTTAAAATGTAGGCAGATATATATGTATTTATATACATAAGCACTCTGCTTGAGAGACATACTTCGTCCTTAAATAGCAGCAATCAATAAACACAGTATATAAGCTAAGCAAATTTCTATTATGAATCCTTAATGGATGCACAGTTTGGCCGTTTTTATTACTAATATGTTATTGATTTACAGAATACATTACCACCTTAGGCACCGGGATTTGCTGGAGCCCTCAGATGCTGCATGCAGTCTGAGGCTAAACAGGAGGCCGAGGTCGATAACCCATTTACCACCAGCGAAGCCCCTCTGCAGCGCGAGGAGTTGGAACGCTGGGAGCAGATTCCCTTGCCGTGCCGTGGGATTTCTAAGTCAACGTTTCATTAATGCTAAATTACCCGTCAGGCCCCTGTGCTCGTCTTTCCGGGTGATGGATTTCTGCCCAAGAGCACTAAGGAGGGAAGGAAGCAGCTCCCGGGGTTCCCAAGTGAATCCATGTGCATGGAAAGACAGAGGAGAGACCGGCCCGCGCAGAGCGGGGACCTGGGCTTCTCGTCGTGTCCTCCTTTAAACTGGCGCACGTGATGAGCAAGAAAAATATTTATCAGAAAAGAGATTTTACCCCTTTGCAGAGGGCAGAGGAGCCACGGCTGGCGCCGAAAACATGCCTGGGAAAATAACAGCCGCAAAAAGGCCCCAGTCGCAGCAACTGCTTCGGCCTCCCTGCACGCAGCAGCGAGGGGAAGTGAAGCGAGCAAGTTTAATTCGCCCAACGGCCTAAAATGAAGCAGACGGGCCAGCTCCGAAGCGGAAGAGCAGCCCCAAAAGGCCCTGCATGGCCAAGGGAGCTCCTCACCCTGCCTGCTGTCTCCAAGCTCCGGTGAGGCTCCCGGAGAAGCGCTATGGGAGCTGGTTATTCCCTGTGTTTGCAGGTACGGCTTTCCTGCAGCACCGTCCTGCCCGGGCGCGCTGCGATCCCAGTAAATGCAGAGGTGGCTTCCTTGTGCAACGGCGTGACAGAATGCCAAGTTTCTAAAATTCCTGCGCCCCACTATCCGCAGGATCTGGGAGCGGTGTCCCGGCCAACTTCCAGGCCGGAGGCACAAGCGCAGCCCTGGCAGAAGAACAAAGTCCTTCTTTAACTGCATGATAGTTTGCATTTCGGCATACTTATAGCAACATATCTATGCATTTTTTTTTCATTGAATTTGGGGACATTATTTGGGGACATTACCCTGCGTGTGCATGGGGGTTGGACTAGACCATCTCCAAAGGTCCCTTCCAACCCTACTGATTCTGTAATTCCATGATTCTGTGTTATTTGTTCAGATTCACACTCGACACAACAATTTAAGACAATTTAAAACACACCAAAACTGGAAGTACTGAAAAAAATACCCCAAACCTCTCTTCTTTAAACACACAGCCAACATCATACCATGGAAATACCTTCCAACCAGAAACAATGCCTTGCAAGTGTATTTTTCTGTTTCTCTAAATGCAATTTATGCAGCTAGACAAAACAAGCAAAAAGGGCCTAGAGGAAACGTTTCCTATGTGGCCCAAGCGAAAGGTGCACCTTGGTCTCCAAAAGAAGGATGCAGGGTCTCCAAAAGAAGGATTTCTCCTCCCTGGTGGCTCCACCAGTATTTTAGGCCAGGAGGAGATGGCCTCAGGCTGCACCAGGGGAGGTTCGGGTTAGGCACTAGGAAAGATTCCTACCCAGTAGTAGTCAAGCACCAGAAGAGGCCTCTGCAGGGGTTTGCCATCACCACCTGCCTGCGTGTGCTCGCCGGCTGGAGGACAGCTCTGCTGGGTCTGGCTCTTTCACCTTCGCCTCCTCCCAGGGCAGATTCTACACTGGGGAACCTTCAGTGTCTCCAAAAAACTGCGTGCCCGAGTTAAGGCATTACCTCTGCCTTCTCCTGCATCTTGGCTTCAGGTGAAAGAAAGAGCCTTGCTCCATGTCTAGGGCAAGGCCGCTCGCCAGGCCCGGGCAGCCTGGGGCGATGTTCTCTGCTCACACCCTGGGGTCACCATCCCCTCACGAGGTGCAAAGCTCCTTTTGCGGTCGCCTCCTGGCCACAGGCCTGCTCCGAGCGGGAAGCTGGGCTACAGCAGGCCCTTCCCAGCAGCAGTTTGGCGATCCTGGTCTGCTGGGGGTCTCATGGGCACATTCCACACTTGGTTATTGCACGTCATCTCCCCGAACTGAGCAGTTCCTGCAAAGGTGAAGAGACAAGGAGAGCCCATGTCCTGGCCATGCTCCTCTCTTGCTTCTCTCAGCCCCTCTCCTTTTTCCAGGGAGGTTGCTATGGAGATTTCTTCAAAAGAAAGGAAAATGGATATGCAAGGCACCAAGCAGGGCATGGAAGAGGTAAAAACACAGTGGCAAAACATCCTCTGCATTAATAAACTTGCTTTCCATCAAACCCTCTCCTAGAGGCGCCTGCTGAAGAGCAGGTTGCTGACGGCTCCTGCTCTGCAGACACGTTCCCCACGGTGCTTGCTGGGCTCTTGGCACCGCTGCCAACCTGCACCACAGCAAAAAGTGCAGCATGAGGAACAGGACTGGCCACATACATGGGTGCTCGTGCCGAAGGAGCCAGGCGGCTGGGCCAGAAATGCTGCAGGATGTACGTTATGCGTGTGGCACACGAAAGGTTGCCATGGGCCTTCGGGGGGGCACGAGGTACAGAGACTCCTCGCGGCTTTGGGCTACAATTTTAAGGCTTTAGCTGAGCTTCAAATCCTCATGGAGAGCACCGAGAAGCAGGCTGGCGCCCACTGAAGGACACACAAAGATGAAGTTTGCATCTCGCCATGTAAAGAAGGTACCCGCCGCTCAGGACATGCCATCAACACGGCCCTCCCACAAGGCCTGCCTTTGCCACGAGGCCTTGCTGGTTTGGGCTGTCAAATACCTGTTTTTGATATGTATGACCGTATCTTTCACAAAGATAGGAGCTGGATGGTTTATATCTAGGGGTGGTTCTCTTTTTCTTGATTTCCTTTGCCTCCAGGTTTGGGGATATACAAAACACAAGAGACGAAGTGACGTCAGCAGTTGAGGAGAAGGTCTCATGACCTTTCCCATCCCTTAAGAGTAGCTGAGAATGCCTTAGGTGACTCACACTGGCTTGCAACGCTCTCTCAGAGCTCTCCAGGCAGCCCTGGAACCAAAACAAAACGGCAGGGAGAGAAACGCTGCTGAAACCCTGAGGCAGCTCCTCCAAATCGTGAGGAGACGGGCGGAGGCCTGAAATGCATAAAGCCCGTCACGGTACGAAGGGGCTAAATGAGATGTTGCTGTTCAGAACGCGACACCGCTCAGCCAACAAGAAGCCTCCAGATCCCATCAGCTCCAAGGTTCACACATGCACGGTGATCCATTTTTGGCACCGTGGCATGTGATGACCTTGTGAACTCACTGCCACGGTGATGATGATGGTGATGATGCAGATGCCAGAGAAGCGTTCAAGAAGAACCAGACAAATCCATTTCGCACGGATCCATCAGTGAGTGCTACAGGACAGCGCAGATGGCATCCCTGGACTGAAAGCCTCCGAGCAGACCCTCGGGAAGGAGGAATGTCCACCGGCAGCACGAACACGGCTGTGCTCTCATTCTCACACTGCGTTGATTTCCCCCTCCCCAGGCACCTGCTGCGAACGGCTCATGGGGGCTCCGGTCAGGAGGTCTTCAGCTCAACCCAGCACTGCTCTCCCTAGAGAACCCTGTGACACTCGGAGGAGAAGAAGGCATCAGGTAGGAGGACGCTAGAAGGTGCCATAACTGTTTAGAAGCAAAAACCAGAGCGATTGTGAGAGAGATGGGGGAGAAAGAGCGGTGATGAACAAATCCAGAAGACCCTGAGCAGCAAGTCTGTCCCTTGCCTCCTCTCCGCTCTGTTGAAGAGCAGAGCCACGAAGAAGGTGGTTATTTTCTTGGGAAAGGATCATCGAAGCCTCCCTTGGCCTTTGCAATAGGAGCTGCCTATTGGCCTTGTGCGTGCCATCGACCCGAGAACTTTGGGGTAAAGAAAGAGCTTTTGCAGCTCCCCGTCACCTTGAAAAGAAGGGCCAGGTGGAAAAATAACGCCCTGTTAGCACAGGAAGAGCAGTAGTTTGAGCTCAGGCCATGCTTGAAACCAAATATACACAAGTGAGCACTGCACACAAGGGCCAGGCAAGCCCAAAACACATGTCCAAGGCCTAGGAGACCCCATTGCCACAGAAGAGTCAACCAAGGGAGGAGACTGACCGTGCTCTTCCTCCCAGGCTCCTGCAGAACATCCCCTGCTCCCCAGGCACTGGGAACTGCACCGAACTCCCTTCTTCCCGGGGATCCCTCCTGGGGACCCACGCCCACGTGTTTCTATATGAAATTGTTTCTATATGGAATTGTTTCTATATGGAATTTCTATAAGAATCGGAGAGAAAAACAGAGCAACAGCCTGAACAGACACAATCGCCAGGGCCTCCCAGAATCCTGGAACATTCTGCAAGCCATCGCCGGCTCCTCCTTAGGCTACGGCATCGCTGGGTAATGCCGACAAGTCCCAAGAAACCACAACTTTATCCAAGGGCGTTTTAGGCTTTACTTGACACACACGTGGATTAGGCAGGCACACCTGTCAGACTGATGTTGCTGAGAATTTCCTGACAAAACTTATTCTTTCATCAGAAAATGATTATCTGTCACAACTAAATCTGTTCGGGGGAAGAGGGGAAGTTTTGACAAATCTTTTTTTGGTGGAAAAATAAAATGCAGACAGATAGAAAGAAAAGTTTCAAATTGTCAAAGGGTCTCACTTGAACATCTCCTAAATGGAAAGATTAAGTTTGAAGGGCCTTTTCGTTCCCAAACTTGTATTAACATTTTTTTCTGTTGTTCAGGTTAAAAAAAGGTGGTGAGATTCTGAAATTAGAACACAAGGCTTTCAGATATCTTCAATTCAGCTTGTGAATTGACATGTTCCCATGCTCTTTTCCCCACTCGCAAATTATCCTTGATTAAATTTAGGAGACTAACACACCAGTCGGGCTGCAAAAGTGTTCCTTTCTTTCCCTCCTCAAACCTTTGGCCACCTCACAGGAAAACGGGGCCTGAAATGTGAAAAATCAGCCCAAAACACGTCTTGGTCTTTCTTTTTTTTTTCTTTTTGTTTTCATTAGAAGCTATAGAAGTTCTTCAGGCAAATAAAACCACAGTGGCTCCTGTTCAATTCGATGCATTTTCTGGAGCTGCACGAGTGCAATCAATCAATCATCCACGTAAAAGACATGCAGCAAACCGTGTCTTTTGCAGCACGGCCAGGGCAGAAGAGCCAGCTCCGCGCTTTGCCAGCACGATTCCTTGGTTCCTTCTCTTTTCCATCCAGCAATATTCCCCGTTGCTGTGGCTGAGGTGACATTATAGCACAGCAGCTCCGACTCGGTGCCCAGGTGATTGGGTTTGTTGGTCAGGAGCCCTCCCCGTGCGGTGCAGCTGGAGTCCCCATCTGCATTGACACATCTAGCAGTTCCGGTAGGAAGTTAGCAACTTTGTGGCCTGTTTCCCCCCGGTTTTGGCCCGAGCGCACCTAGAAAAACGTGAGGACGCCGCGCCGAGCCCAAACGCCTGCTCGGTTAATGCAGCTGTCACTCACCTCGGTGTTTTTGGCACTGTATGGCCGTGTAGCATCCTGCTGACGCAGCAACGGGATCAGAAGTCAGGGAGAAACCCACGGAGAGATGGGATGTGAGCGTGGGGCACAGCGAGCAGCCCATGTATTTATATGTGTGAGCACCCCCGTGCTCCTCACGTGCATAAAACACCCGGGCACAGAGTGTTGGCATTGCCCCGAGACCGGTGACCTGCCCGCAACAAGGAGAAACGTGAAACGTCCGGTGCCAAAGCTGCAACTTGAGGCCCAAGATTGGCCCTCCTGCCTGGGAATTCTGAGCTCCGCTCCCGCAGCTCCTGCTTTAGCAAGTTATTTACTAAGTACATTAACATAAATGGAACCTGAAGATTTATTTTTAATTAAAAGAGAGAGAGAGAGAGAGAGAGAAGGAGATCTACGCACACAGTTAATATTGCCAACGCCTTCCACAACTTCATTAAAGAATAAATTTTCAGATTCACCTTTAGTAGCTATTGTAATAGAGCCATTTTTCATTAACTCGGTGAAATTCTCTTCCCCTTCCTTTTACGAGGAGGCTGAGATGTAAAAACCGGTGCAGACACCTTCCAGCGGGGAAGCAAAAACAACGGAATTATTTAACCGCCGCGTAAGGCGATGGTGAAAGGAAAATTAAGCCATTAGCCCTCTTCAAACCAGAAGACAGCTGTCCCTCACCGCATGCTACGAGTGCTGCCCTAAGCATACCCAGACTATTAGGAGAGCAGGAGGCATCTTGTGGCACTCCCAGACGGAACTTGCCCCTCTTGCGTGGCCGGTGCAGTCCCAACACGTCCCTGGCTCCGGGGCAGGACGGACACGGGCACCGCGGCACTTTCCAGGGCCTGTTTCACCCAGCCCCAATAATCCCGACCCGCAGGGAGCAGGCAGACTATCTGCACCTGCTCGAGGCTCCTTGGAGTCCCCGAGCACCCGAGGGAGAGCCCTGGATGTTGAACCCGAAGCGCTGGCGCACGCCGAGGCAGCACCAATGTCTTGGGGGAGCGAGCAGCTCAGCCGGGAGCGCACTGCGCTGTACATAAATACACGAGGGATTAGCATGCCCTGTTGGATATAAAACGCATGATTTGTTTCAGGGACTATCATTCAAATACGCAAAATTAAAGATTCTGCTTCCTTTGATATCCAGGTCTACATTTGGTTGTGTCCTATTAGGCCCTGGGGGCTAAAACCTTCTCTTTTGCAAGGAAGTAGAGTGCAAAAACGTCCAAAAACATTTGAGGGCCCCGTGAGCACGTTCCTCCGGGCACACAGGCCCCGCTGTGCCGACAGGGACCACGAGCCATGGGACTGACCCGGCGGTCCGGAGCGCGGCGCGGGGGAGACGCTCGGAGAGGTGCCAGCCGGGAGCTCGGCAGCCCAAGTGACAGCCACACGGGCGCCTGCGGCACCAGCACGTGGCCATCCGCAGGCAAACTGCTAGCCCTGATCCTGCTCCAGGTTTGCCCAGGGGCAACAGCATTCTCCCAGCATCCGGCTTTGCACAGGCCAAGTTCTCCTTACAAAAAATAAATGAATCCCTTTAGCAGCAGCATCTTAGGGGACTTGCAGGCTTTAATTATCACTTCTAACAAGGCTAAAAAGGAGAGCATAAACCACGCTGCTTTTCGAGTCGCTCTAAGAAGGCACAAAAAGGGTTCCACTCCCTATTTGACTTCAGTGTGCATTACGCTAGCGCGCTAATGAGAGCAAATGAGAGCACCTGAAACCCGTCTCCAGCTCATTCTCATAATTTGTAGCAGAGCATTTTTCTAATTAATAGCACGCTTGCAGAGGCGTCCGTGGTGACAAACACAGGCGCTGCCTTTCTGCACCTTCGGGCATCTCTCTCCAGCACTGATGTCCATGCTCAGCTTAGCACAAGAACCTGCATTTCCCCTCCAGTCTGCTGCTGCCGCTGGAATTTCCCCATGTTTGGGAACAAAACAAGGGGGAACATGAGTCCGAGCTGACGGTGAGAGAAGTGGCCATCCTTGGAGATGGTCATAGGCCAACCAGGCATGGCCACATCTTCCAGGTGACCTTGCTTGAGATGGGGCTTGGAGCAGATGATCTTCCTTCCAAACCCAACCATTTGAGGACTCTGTACGGACACACAGACACGTGTCACCGTTGCCAGTGGTTTAACTCAGATGCTTTGCTTTTTGCAAGTAGATACCACAATGAAGTCATGAGAAGTCTTCAAAACGCTCCTCACCACCGGGACGAGCTGCACACTTATATCTTTAAATGCTTTTAAACCAAGAATGAAATCCTTAGGTAATCCTTTCATTCCATGAAGTCACTGTCTTAAGAAAACAAAAACACTATCAACAGGCATGACACAAAATATCCCAAGATACGGCTTGGTGATGACAACTCATGTGATGCAGGAGACCACTTCTTTTGTTGTTTTTTTTTTTTTTTTCCAAACACATAGTAACGTTTTTCATTTAAATAGTCTAGTCACCAAAAGGCAGTTCTGGTGTCAAAAATCTTCTGTAAGTTTGTTATGATGTAATCTAGCAAAATGCTAGACCGAAATATTATTAGGGAAGAAAAAGAAATATAAAAAGAAAAGAAATAGAAATACTTCTTTTGGACTCATGAGAAAACATGGTTTAACTCACACTATTTGTGTTCAAGAAGTTAGAAGCTTAATCTTCATTAGAAGATCTGATTTTCTTCCTAGTATGATTATTTAAAAAAAAAAGAAAAAAACCCTATTTTTCTTGTCATGTTGCTCCAGTTTCTGGCCTAACAAAAGAGTAAAAAAGCAAAATTCCTCTGGGTCTGTTGTTTCTCTAAGCACGGAGGGAAAATGAGGCAGGAGAGGCTCTACGCAGCCCTCCCGAAGCTGCAGAGCTTTCAGGACGAGCTCAGCCTGACCAAGCTGCCACCAAAGCGCAGCCAGCGGCTGCTTCGCACGGGGAAAACCAGCCTGCAGGAGGAGAAATGTCAAACCTCAAAATAGGAAATCTTTTTTTTTGTTTCCAACAAGGATCATGACTCAAACAAATTACTCCCTCTGAGAAAGTTCCCAGCATTTTTAGAAGCATTTTCACATCAAGAGCTTCTCCAAAGCTATTTTTCCTTGACGTCGTCGCAGGGAATCTAAGCGCCTCCGTCGATTCGGATGTTCTCGGAGCCTGCTTGCCAGCAACACCCCTGCTCCGACACGCAGAGTTAGCCCTACATTAAAGCCATGCCAAATAAAGCACCGGGCAGAGCTCCTAACACATCTAAGGATACCCACAGGGTACGCAGCAAAGTGTATGGACACACTGCGCACACGTGCAATCCATGGGACTCGAATCACGACAGGAAAACCATGCGGAATGCTCCCAAACAGCATTATTCTGTTTTCCAGGATTTTATGGAGTGTTGGCCATTAGTCTGTGCAAATTTCCATATGATCTGTGCAAATTTCCATATGATCTCCCGAACAGAAAATGAGATTTCTTTGTCTGAAAAAATACTTTGTATAAACATATTATGGTATAATAAAAAAAAAAAAAAAAAAAAAAAGAGCCTGGGAGGAATTAATTTTTGCAAAACACAAGAACCAAAGTATCAGTTTACTGCTAATTCGCTGTGCTGCAAACCCTTGCTCAAATGCAAATAAACTTTGCGTCCTTTAGGTCAGGTAAAGGAAAACAGTCTTTACAAGCTACTGCCCATAAAAAGCATCTGTCAAATTTGCAATCCAGAGATGAAAAGCATTTGAAAGTTAAATCTGAAACTCCAGACTGAAACAACACGGAGCTTTAATTTAAACACATTACACGGCACGGTTATTATTAAGTTCTTCACTCCGAGTGTAATTTAAGTGCCAGTCTGATATTCTGTTTGAACAAAGAGGTGTCAAATTAAGGAAACCGGTGTCAAGCCCAGAAACTTTGCACAAACGAAGCCCTCTCCCTAAGTGCCCCCGCGCGGGTTTCGTTTCGTGTCTGGCCACGGTGTCAGCAGCACCAAGCATGTGTCAAAACGTCCTCTCTCCATCAAGAGCTCCCAAAACTTCATGTCCAGGCCCGTTCTGCCAGACTGGAGCCCCGACTTAAGCAACTACTTTATTTTTTATGGCTGTCTGACGCGCTAACGTCCGACCTCCACGCGCTTTTGTCAGCGGCACTTGGAAAGCAAGGTGTCTGCCGATGGCCCAAACTCATCACGTCCTTGGCTTGGAGTCAACGGGCCTATTTGTTTTATTTATTTTTTCTCCAATCAAATTCAGCAAAAGAACCGAACGTTATTAGATCTCGGTCCGCAGAGCTCTTCCGGAGTCACATCCAGTCGGAAGGTTTTGAATTGCGCTCGCTTACAGGATCAGGAATGGCCTCCCAGCACTAATATCCAGAAATAGTCTGTTTCTGGAGAGGCAAGGCAGGAGGGGCAATGGCGAGACAGGCACAGCGGGCACCTGGGACCGCTGCAAAAGCTCCTCAGTGCAGCGGAGCTCCTGGCAGCACCCGGCTAGGCCCAAGGGCCTTGCGTGCCAGCCTGCCCTCCAGAGAAAAACACCGTGCAGGGCCGCAGCACCAAGGCCGCTTCGCCGTTTGCTCCCGTTAAAACTAACCCAACCCTCTGCGTGGCCTCCAGCGTCAGCACAAGAAAAGCAAAACCCGAGTTAAAACTTGGGCCTGGGTTTTGAGGCTGCAGCTCGGCGCGGAGGCGGGAGGCAACGGGCACCCCCGGTGGGTGAGGGCTTCCCGTCACCCCCTGCTAGGGGATCAGCGGCTCCTTCACAGCGAGGAGCCCCTGCCTGCCCTGCGCCTGGCCCGAGGGGGCTCTTCCCAAGGGGAAAACTGCAGCTCTACCCAAATGCGGAGCAGCCGAGCAGTGAGGCCGGAGGCGGTGCGAGAACGGAGCGGGCTGGGTAACGCGTTTCCCTGCTCTCACTCTTCTCCTTTTAGCTTAGGCTCCAACACACCCAGCGCCTGCAGACAAGGAAACGGGTGCCAGGCAACCCCGAGAAGTTTGGGTTTCTGTTTTGTTTTTTGTCCTCCAGCTCGTAAGGCTTTAACCCTAGCTGCTTATTAGGAAAAGAAACAGGAGCAACATCCCAGCTGCGGGAGGGTGCGCGGCCCTGCAACACCTTACAGCGGCGTTGCGAAGGATCAGGGGAAAAAAACTATATATTTATGGATATATATGTATGTAGCAAGCGTCTACCCTTCCAAATCCTGGCTCTGCACCGTTTCTGCTCCTCTCCTCCCTACGCACCAGCCTTGCTCAGCCTCGGCTTGTTCCCCATCAGCCCCACGGAGCAGCTCTAGCTACGAAGAAAGCCCTGCTGCCACACTGGCACTATCCAAGGGACATCGGCCTCCTTTGGCTTCCTACATTTTTCCACATCCAAAGTGGAATTTTCATCATTCTCACAAGCGTACGCAACTGTCTCATGCCACGTATTTATCTATGTCATCCTGCAGTTTGGGTGGGAAACCAGTCATTTTGCAAAATGACTAACAGAAGAAAAGAAAAAAACCACACCCAGCAAGAGCTCACAAAATGCCTGCTCCACTCAGGCATTTTTCAAAATGACCTTAGAGCCACTTCAGCAGATGACTGCCTAGCACAGGAACGGCACAAAATGTCACAGTCCGGCTTGCCGGGGATCATTAACTTCAAGAGGACGGATAAAAAGATTATTCTGATGTGTTCATTTGCAAAATATCACGCAGGGATTATTTTAAATATTTACGTGTAACCCCGAACTACAGCAATGAGAGGCGCTTCTTGCAACTGAGATCGTTGTGGCTTTTCTTTGGACCACTCTAATGTTCCTGGAAGCCAAATATTCCCCAACCCCGAAAGAGCTGTAGCCCCATCAATGTCCCACATCAGGATCCAGGCCTGGTGCAGCAACAAGCTCAACACCCCTTCTCAATCCCAAGAGGAAAACTAACGTTGGGCCTTGCCCCGGACACCTGGCATCTAGATGAACATACCAGCTACACGGGGGCTCTTTCATCATTTCATTAGAGCTTCTCATTGGGAAGAAACTTTTTTATTGATCCCAGGGAGCCTTTGGGAACCTCAGCGTCACGTACAGAAGGGAAAATGCAAAGAGCTTCAGGTTGCTAGAAAGGCAGAGGAATAAAACTTTAGAAAGAACCATTTCCACGGCCCTGAGCACCCTAAGCAGCCAGGAGAGCTACGCAGGGCAAGTGAACCCCTCTTTCCAAAAGGGGTTTCTCAACTCCCAGACCACGGTCTAGATGAAGTCTAGACATCCCTTTCCTCCAGAGAAGCATTTCAAGCTCTGGAGAACAAGCCTATTTTACTTTATTTTAATAAAAAGCCCTTACAGCCCTTCTGCTGGTCTTCCCCAGCACCTCCTTAGGCAGCTCCCAGGTCAATAAAGGTATAAATACACCTAAAAGGCTACGGAGTTCAGGATTCACCAAGACCAAAGTCACTTACTCCTCTCTGATGCAAGGTCTTCGCTACACTTCAATGCTCTGTTTAGGAATAGTGAATTTCTATAAGAAAAGTCACCACACAAACATTTATAAAATCCCAGTAAAATGTAATGGGAATTAAATGATGCCATAATAAGCCACCCTCGGCTATGCAGAGGCCGTTTGGCCTTCGCCTTCACACCTCGGCGTGCTGGGCATGCATTACTGCGCCGTGATTCACAGGCTGTCACATCCTACGGCTCCGTTAGCACGGCCAACGCTGGAGCAGCTCACCGAGCGCGGCGGCCGGGCTCGTCGCGACACGTCACGACATGCACGGGGACCACCACATGTATACCCACCTGAGGAGAGGCATGCCCCTCACCGGGAACACCTGCCTAGATCCTACCTGCCACGGCAGAAAAGGTGGCTCCGCTGCAGGTAAGACAAAATGCCGAGACTGGCAAATATTAGAAATACTTCGAGGATGCTTAATCTTTTAAAACAACGAAGTTGGGCTGAAGGCTGGAAGCCAACCCGGCTGTTTCGCAACTAATAAAACACGTCCCCTCTATTTCATTTTGACTACGTAACGAGTTTGTAGTAAAAGGGCAATTATCCGCCGCTCGCTAGCGAAGCCGGCGCTCGCGCGAGCACAGAGGAAGCGGTTTGTACTTGAAGCGCTGCCGGTACCACCGGGGCATTAAAACAGCGGGAAGGCAAATCTTATTGAGCGGCCCCCCGTCACCGTCCGGACTCATTTGGAGATGCTTTTGCTGCAGCTTCCGCCCAGCGCTGGGATCGAACGATGCTCATCCAGCCTGTCCTGGCTGGGACAGCAAAACGGCCCCGGTTTGGGTGTCTGCTGCTGTCACTCCGAGCTTGCTCTGGTTATGTTGGCACTTAACTGGTTTCGGCTTTGGCGCCGCTTAGCTCTGTACCCGTGGGTGCTTCTCCCCCAGCAAATCACGGCAATAATCATTAACCACCCCTGTGTGCCACCAGGAGAGGAAAGCTGCCACACATTAACAACTCAGAGGTAAGAGAATATGGAAATAACCCTGGTTTTTCCCAGGCAGGGCCCCCTCCTTTCCAGCGAGTAAACTGCTCACTGCTTTACCTGTTAATATACCGTTTAATTACACTGATTTACAGACACCCACTGCTCAGAGGCGAGAGCACCTTGCTGGGGAGCCCTTTCCTTTCCACCCCTGCGGGCAGACTCGGTTTCATTCCTCATTTTAGTTTCCACGTCAGCGAGGGGGCCTGCCTCAAGAACGGTCGTGCGGATCACCTTTGCACCCAAAGGTGTCAGGAGCGACACGGGCAGACGGGCTGTGCTCCACAAACAGGTACGCTCACCCCGTTACGCGTAGTTCGTTTGTTCTGCAGCAGGTTTTCCCTCGGGCCTTTGCCACGGACATGGTGGATGTTGGGCAGCGCGCGTCTGGCCGGCGTGTTAGGAACAGGGGCCCACCCGCAGGCAATCAGCCTGTCTGTAAACATGTTTTCAGCCACCTGTAGCTAGCACCAGATGCCTCGTGAGGGGCAGTCAGCTGCCAGCAAGGGGCCTGGCTTTGCCAAGCTCTGCTCTGCGCGCTCAGAAACCAGGCCCGAGAAGAGGAGCTCCCGACGCCTCCACCACCTCAGAAACGTCCTGCAGCCAACGTCCTGCGTTTGTGTTTCCCTTGGAGCTACAACCAAGATGTCCCCAGCAGAGAGGTCTTCTGCTAGTGGAGACACTGGGTGAGCTCCTGCACGCAGCCCAGCTGCGATATCTCCCCATTTCCAGGGCAGCAACTCCAAACACTGGAAATCCGAGACCGGGCACAAGCGGACAAAACCCTTCCCGCATCCCGCTCGTCCGGCACTCGCGCGCCGCACTCACCACGGGCTAACGGCGTCAGGAGCATGGTGAGGAACAGCAGCTGTGATGACCACATGACTGGGAAGGAGGCCTCGGAGGTATCCCGGCAAACAGGGGGTCAGCCGCAGCGGCGCGCGCCGCCCCCTGCCCTTGCTCCCGGCGCCGCACGCGTTGCTCTCCGCTTCACATCCGAAAGGAGAGGGGGAAAAAAGCCAGCCAAAAAAAATCCAACAAGAATAAAAAAATCCCACAGCCAGTATCCAGAATGAGACCTGCAAGAGAAAGAAGGAAAAAAAGCAGTCAGTGACAAGCTGAGATTGGAGTTACTGTGGATTTTTTGCTGTCTGTGCCTGTCTTGCCCTTCCAGGATTCACTATGGATAGGAGGAATTAAAACTTCTCCCTGCGCAGGGAGGTAGTGCGAGTCCCTAATACTCCCCTTTCCTCTCTTAAGATTGGGCTGGAATCAGCACTTTTGAAGCCCACGGCCCAGGGAGTCCATGAGGGTGACCAGAAGCAACAAGAAGTGACTTGTCACTGACTTTTAGCTCCCGGGGCACCCGAAATAACGGTCCCATCCATCCCACACGCTTACGGGAAAGCGCAGGGAAATCAGCGCCTCGGCTTGCGGAGAAACACTGACTCATTTAATGGTAAAAGGGGCTGCTGCTTCCCATCATTTCAGTCGTGGAGGAAGGGGCTACACGGCCACGGTGACTCAAACTTGGCGGGGGGTGGAAAAAAGGCCCCGGACTCGGGAGCTGGGCCATGGCACTAGCCTGGGACTTTGCTCCCTGCTGCCTCGGACGCGATGACAGAACACGAGAAGCGCTTGGCCTACCGGTTTGAACCTCGCTGCCTTCACAGAGCAGCCCTAGCTACAAAAAGAGCGAGCTCTCCAAAACCCTCCGCTCAGCAGGAGCTGCTCTGCTCGGAGCAAAGCAGCTGCTCGTGCCAACTTTTGTCCCCGCTGCGAGCACGGCTCTGTGAAAAGCCACAAAGTGCCCCCTGCTTCGCCCCCTCTCGCCGCCGCATCAAACCCCGCGTTGTTCCGGCCCCGGCTCTTTAAGGGAGCTGCATTTTTCTCCCCTGATAAATCTATCTGCTGGCGCTGCCGTGGTTTTACTCCCCCAACTCTTCTGCCCACGCCAGCGACTCCCAGCATTTATTTTCCCGAGCGTTTTCTCAGCACCGTAACGGGGTGGCCACAAAGACCAAGGTCAACATGCAGCCAAGCGCCTTCTGCACGGCCCCGAGACTGCAGCGATCCCGACTGCAGAAGTGCCGTGCAGCAGGAGTCCAGACTGTTTTGAGCACTACGGACACGCCGGCGAAGGAGCGTTTACCAAAGTGTGTGACTAACTTCGAAGCTGAGGATGACCACCAGAGTTTGAACCACGGATGTAGCTCCCTGTTCCCAGTGTCGTTAAGGCCATTTATGCAGAATTGCAGCAACAGGGGAAGGGCAAAAGGCCACCGCTGCAAAGAAAGGTCTCCTAGATGGCACGGGAAGCGTCGTGGCACCCGTGAAGAGCAGATGATGCTCTTCAGGTGCCGTCGATGCCGTATCGCCAGCCTGGCCTCCCGCCTCGAAGCCGCTTCAGAAGGACGGGGCGACCACCGCGGAAGTCAAGCGAGTCCCACGCCTTGGACTTGGTGCCGGAGCGTGTGGCGGGCGGGAGGAGATGGAGAGAAAGAGTCTTGGAAACACGCTCGGAAACTCACAGCAATTATCCAGGGATCGCAGGCACAGATATCCCAAGCACCCAACGCTCCAGCCTTTCCGGGAGCGCCTGCTAGTTTTCTCCTGCCGCACACTTCACTAGGGATCTAAAACAGGATGGGGCATCCTTGACACTGGCTCCAAATGCTTGCAAATACACGGTAATGCTTGCAAAGCTTCCCGAGGTGCAGGGCATCGGCTGAGGACGCTGCAAAACGTGCACGTGGCTGCATCGCAGGCCCCCCAAAACCCCAGAAACTTCACACTTTGTACAAGCTGAAAAACAGCTCCCAGCTCTCCGTTTCCACGGGCACGTTGGGAAAAGTGGGTGGCTTTTCCGCAGCCTCCTGAACTTGTGGCCGCCCAAAAGCCAGCCCTGTTTCCTTACCACCTCCAGCAGGGACGATACAAGTCACGGAAGTCCCCCGAGGACCGGGCGTTCCCCTTGGGAACGCGTCGCGCTTCCATCCCCCAAACGCGCTCGGCTGGAGCCATTCCGTCCGGAAAGAGGAACCCTGGCCTCGAGCGAGGCTGCCAGCAGGACCGAGTCCTCCGCGAGACTCGCGGGATGCGGCGGCTCCTCCGAATAATGAAACCTCAGCTCTCTTCTCGGGGGAGTTCCTCCTTACAGAGCAGAGGGGAAAAAAGAAAAGCGAAAAACAGGACTCAAATGCCGCTTGGAGGTTGAGTGGGCAGGTGGTAAATAAACATAACGTGGCATATTTGTTTGATTTACAATTTGCGGGGCTTTTAGTCAAATCTCCTGCTTTTGCCTTCTGCTCTGGGAATGATTCATGGGGGCGAACGCTGGGTTTTGACTCTTAAAACACTTATTTGTGCCACGATTCCTCTGCAACAAGAGGCTGACGTGTGCAAGGGAAACATGTTATAATTATCCATTATAATCCGTTATAGTTATGGATATAATTCCATAGGTACAGATCCAGGGACTGGCTTTAGACTGAGAAAGGGGTAGCTCTGAGGAGGAAATTAGCTGAAAATTTCCCCCCAAAAAATCCCTAGGGGATTAAATAGCCCTTCTTCAAGCAAAGTATTAAGGGCAGAGCTTTGCAGCTATGAAATCACAGCAAAAAAAAAAAAAAAGCCTTTCGGGGGGAACTTCCTGTAGCACTGGATTTCCTCACCCTCGAGCTCCCCTCCGGATGGGTAACCCAAGCAGCAGCAATAAAGGGAAAGGGCAGCTGCAGTCAACTAAACTGCAGGCCAGTTCGTGTGAGCAAAGAGGGGTCTCCAGTGCCTTTTCTATTCCACTTGGGCTTACCGTGCTTTTCCCAAATGGATGGGTTTTGCACTACGGAAAGGCAATAATGTAATTTCCTTCACTTCTTTTGGATGCTGAGGAAATTAGCAAGCGATACAAGCGAGGTTAATTGCTTTTCCCATTCAAAGAAGCACCGCTGTTAAGACGGGAGTAAGAGTGAAAAGGCATCATCCACACACACACCAGTGTGTGCCTGCACAGGCACATTATCAAATCAAATTAAAAAAAAATAAACACGCTGGCAAATGAGATTAATGGCAAAAGCCAGGTGAATAACACATTTTAGGAGAAAGTTATCAAGGAAGAAAAGTTAAATTTAATTGTCTTCCAGATCTGTTATGATGTAATAAATGTCTCTTAATGTTTAGCAGCAAATTGGGTTTTAATGATCACGGCTATTTCGGGCCGGCGGGTGACACGGTTAGTCCAAGGCTAACGCAGATTGATGTCCTGCACCAGGGTGGTTCTCGCGGGCGGCTCTCCTTGACTTAACCTCTTCACACCCCACAGGACATTTAATATAATTTCATTGCTAATAGACTGCGAGCCAATAGGATCACGTTGGCCGCACGTGATGTTTCCGATCAGAAATAAAATCAATGAGGTTTACGCTGCGGATAAGTGCAAGTGATTACTTAAGTGCTAGTGGCTTGGAAAATATGAGGAGGGTTGTATTATTCGAGCAAATGATGCACATTAAGTAACAGCCTTGAGAGGGGCCAAGATCTTTGGAAGACTCCTGACCTTGCTGTGTCGAGGAAATCTCGTCTACAGTAAAAAAATAAAATAAAAGGTCATCAATAGGGAGAACTTTTGGCTCCATTTTCAGCGCAAGAGAGGAACCTTAAACATTCATATGCACAATGCCAAAACCCACTCTTCTCAGTCCTCCGTTTTTTGGAGGAAAAAGTGTAACTTTATTACTGCATCCATGTTATGCCCAGACGCAGTTGCTATTTGCAGTCCAATGGTAGGTGACACCACCTAACCCAACGTCAAGTTAATAACTGGGCTTCCTTTTCCTCTCCTACTTCTTCAGAGGATCATAAAGGTTGGGAAAGACCTTCCACGAAGGGAAGATGGAGACAAAAAAAGAGAAAAAAAGAAAGAAGACCACATCATTTTGCAGATGAGATAAGGTCTCATGAGATTGCTGGTCTACAACTTGGAGCCAAGTGGCAGCCCGTAAGCAGAACTATTTTCTGGCGGCGTTAGTCACACATGGTCAGTGTCCAGGAACGCCCTTACCACCGCAGAAGCGGCTCTTCCCAACGGGAACTGAACCCAGCCCGATCTCTGACCAGAAGTACCCGTGAAATCCTAGGGATTTGCAGCTGTCTTCGCTCGGGCCCTCATCACCAAAGGGCTTGGCTGCTCCTTCAAGGCAGTGCAAATCCCCTTGTGCCCCCTTGAGTACCAATTTTACGTGGCCGTGCACCAACATCAGCCCAAGGGAGATGTCTCCATGTCCAACTCTGTCTTTCCAGCCCCCTCACGTAGTTGTGGACGACTGTGATTTACAGTTGCAAGGGGCTACAGCTCCACACTCTACAGCTCCAAGCCAGCTCTTTGCTAGGTACTACGAGAGGAGCAGCTTTATTCCAGCAGCTCCCAGCGGATAAAATGTTTATGTAATATGGAGCACACGCACTTCTCCTTCCCTTTTGAAGTGAGACAAAAGTCAGATATTTCCAGCTGAAATTACACGAGGGATCTTAACCAAACGAAACCTGCCAACTGCACTGGAACCGCACCAAGAACTCCACGCTGAGAGCCCAGCTCCTGCATCACCCCTTGGACCCCCATGTGGCAGCCAGTGCATCCACTCCAACAGCAATCCCCTATTTTTTGGGGTTTTTTTTGCAAAATATCTGTCTTTAGAGGCCACACACTTTCTTCCCGCAGAAGAAAAGCGAGCAGCTCCAGTAAGCGGGTGCCCTTTTTTAGAGGGTACTACGAAATTTCCAAACAATAAAACGTTTGGGCGGGTGAAAGGCTAAAATTAATTAATTCCTTGAGCGCTTCCTTGCAGAAATTAATTGCGAGGGCAATGAGGACACACGTGCTTCCCGAGCAGCGCGTCCTGGGTACCTGGGGAAGGGCTGCGAGATCCCGGCCCCGTTTCCGTGCCTCGGAGCCGCGGATCGGGCGCGAGCAGCCCAAGGGGAAGAGGCACCTGCTTTGGAATTGCCCCGTGCGGAGAGTGCCTGCCTCGATACGCCACAAATTCCACGCATTTCCTAGCGGCCCTGCTATAGAGCATCAGGCACTACGAGGTTCCAGGGAAGGCTGCACGCTGTCCTTGACACGCAGGGTTGCACCAAGGCTCCGCCGATGAGGCTTTCTCATGTCGGAAAAGGGAGAGGGGATATTCTCTATTTTAATTCCGCAGTATTTGTATGTACAAGCTACGTATATGAACAAGAGCCGACAGAAGTTAACACCATGAACCCCAATCTACTTTGCCCCCCGACACATTACTTTTCGTGCTCTTTACAAGCTTGGCAGAAATGTTTTTAAGTGAAACTTCCCCAGCGCCTTCCCATCCTCCGCTCCAACCTATCTGCTCCCCTTCATCTTCCCCCAGAACTTGGGGAATGAACAAAGTGCTTACCCAAATTCCCGGAGGAACCCTATTCCACAGGAGCAGCCTCCTCCGGAGTGTGCCGGGCACTTGGCCGGAGCCACCGCTCCGCTGTGCCCACGGGAGATCCACGAGGGCAAATCAGGAACACCAGGGCTCCCAAAGTTGCAGGGAGGATGGACTAGATGATCTCCCTTCCAGCCTTAGCGATTCTATGATTCTTGCAGCACCGAGGGTGGAAAACTCGCAGGAATTTCCCTCCTGCTTACCCCTTGCTTTTTGAAGAGAGCCTCTCCTCCATGGCTCTTTCCCCATGCAAGGAAGTCGCAGCTCCTGCAAAAATATGTGACTAGCTTTGCAATTTGAGGCGTGCAAACTCTTTCAGAAAAAAAAAAAAAAAAAAAAACACAGACAGATTTGCCATTATCCCAGCAATGCAAATCCACACAATCTCTGTTTTCCTGAAAACAACCCAGTGACCAAATTCAGTATTTTTCAATTGAGTTTTTCCAATTACCCAGTTAGAAAATACTCTTCCCGCTACAGTTTCATTTAGTGGTATTCCATTTTTTTCTTAAGAAATGGAGGTGCTCAGAAGCGGGAAAAAAAGACTTCTGGCCAATACATGATTTTAAGAAAAATAAGTCAGTTTGCTGGGGGAAAAAAAGCACTGCCCAAGTGAACACTGTAGACCTAGAAAGCTCATGTGAGGCAGAACTGGAATTAAAGCCAGGGACCAAAACCAGGGACTGAAGCAGCTAATTAATCCCTCCGCAAAAGCCTGGCATCACAGCTCAATCACAGCTCCATAGTTATAGAAAGCCTCAGTGGCTACGGTGTGCTTCGTACCCACACGTAACATGTGTGAAGAAGAAAATCGGGGTGCAAAGCGGTCCTGCTACCCACGTGTCATGCTGCAAGCTTAACTGTGACCACCTTGGGTGACCCGAGACTACATGGGCTTTCACC
Organism: Tinamus guttatus; assembly: GCF_000705375.1. The sequence goes on from NW_010585308.1 coordinate 667,222, forward strand.
ATGCAGGGCCAAAAACGCTCGACTCAAAGCTCTTTTGCTGTAACCTATGTCATTGCGACCCAAACGAGGCAAAAGTAGATGACCAAAATCCCACATCCCGCTAGGTAATGACACAAATAGGCTGAATCAAGACACGGGCTTATGCGAACGTTCATCCAGAGGGAAACACAAGGTTGTGAACACGCCTCTTCCTAGGCCTTTCTGCCCAACCAGGTGGACATCCTCCTGGGAAGGTATCCACCACCTTCCTCCCCAGCAGCTCCTTCTCATGCTCCCTTTGTTTTAGTAAGGCTGAAAAGCAGCCCGCGGCTGGAAACGAAACTTTGGGGATAAAAGCAGAGCCGAGAGGGCAAACGCCAGCTAGAAGAAGGCTGGGAGATGGGGATGGAGCTCACGAGGTCAAAGCGCAGCTCCAGCCATCACCTCGGTCGGGGCCTGTTGCTGCGCCGCCATCTCCCACATCCATTTCTTGAAAAAGTTGAAGGTTTTTTGTAGTTCTTTAAATGTTTTCAAATTTCTTTCTTCCTAAAGAAAGAAGACCTCCCCGCTGCGGGTCCCAAGTGCATCATCTCACCTCCCGAGCTGCTCTTCAGGCTCTGGCCCCGTCACCCAGGGCTGAGCGTCTCATCCCACCCCGGCCAGCTGGGAGGGGAGGCTCAGGCCCTCCCGTCTTGCTTCACACCTTGATCCAGGAGGTATTAAGCTGCTGAATGAAAAATACGCCCTTCAGGTCAGGAAGGTGCCATCCAAATGGGAGCACTCTCAGGAGCCACAATGCCTGGTAGGAATTTGGCCGCCTAAAAACTAAGCAGCACCCCCAAAGTAGCTCTGGATCTGTGACATTCCTCTTCCTCTCTCTTCCGAAATCATCAGGTTTTAAGCACATCCTTTACACAAACGGTCTGCCCGTTAACAGGAACAATTTCTTATGGGCATCCACAGAAAGGAGGCAGCGCTACGGTGCTGGGCGAGGCTTCAGAAAAGAGCCATAAATCCTCGGCTTGGGAACGAAGCAACCGGCTCGCGGGCCTTCGCTCCTCTCTCAGCGAGGATCAGCTTTGATCACTGCTGCTAATGTCTCCTCCGGTTTCTTCCATGCCCATCTCTGTGCTAACGGGCTGTGCTCAGTCCACGGGGCAAGTACTTCTGCCCATCCAACACCAAAACCAGCAAGATTTTGGCTCCTTTTAAGAAACTGGATGCAAGTCTCACCTTTTCATCCCAGCAGGGCAAAGGAACCAGTAATCCAGGTTTGCCAGGGCAGCAGCAAAGACCCTGTGGAGAGAGGAGCTCAGTCACAAGCTCCTGGCTCGCTGTGCCAGGGGGGATGCCACAGGGATGCATGGAGAAGAGCCGTGTGTGAACACACAGAGCGTCCAAGTGGGAAGCCCGAGGTGCCTGAATAAAACAAAAGTGACCCCCTCTTCTTGAAAGGGTTACTCAGATGCACATGCTATAAGAAAATGACAAAACCCCCCACAAAAGCAATTCACTTCCCAGCAGTGTTTTGCAGACAGAGCTCCTATTTGACATCACTTGATTCAATCTGCAGTTCATTTCCTGCAGACTAGGGAGAACATTAAATGCCCGTGTGGTTCTTGGATATAAAAAATCAATAAATCAAATTGGAAGGCTTGCTCGTTTTGAAAGTCTCCTTTCAATGCTACATCTGCCTCGGGGATTTGCACCCTGCTAGAAACACCCGCTACCAAGAAGGAGCCATTGGTCACATAAGCCTGCAGTCTCATGAGCCAAAAGAGGAGGTTGAAGACGAGCACAAGGGCAAAAACTCATCGTGCTGTTTGGAAGAGCATCGGAGAGGCAAGCTGAGGTGAACTGCATCCACCTGCAACCAACGAGGAGCAAAGGGGAGGCCACCCAGGCCCCACCTGCACGGGAAGATTTTAACGGATGGCAATGGTGAAGTGCGAGACATTCCAGCCCGATACAAAGGAGAAGGTTGCGTTAATCCTGTTTCCTAGGAAGGCATGTCTTAGAAGGGAACTTGCTCCTGAGAAATCCCAGAAAACGGGTGATGGAGTCATCTGGGCAAAGCAGAAGGACGTGGCAACGTCTCCTTGAACTTGGCTTCGTGCTAAGATGCTGCTCTTTGGCTGAACACACCTGCCCACACCAAGCTCTTCTAAAGGGTTAGAAACGTTTACCCCATCCGAGCACAGTTGTGGAAGCCTGTGCAGCACAAAGGATACCTCCCCAGGAAAGGGCCTTCCCAAGCCAAGAGGAACGAAGCACCTATTCCTTCCTCAGCATCGCTGCATCTTGCTGCTTTCTGCAACGAGCTCTTCTGAGGAGGAATCCAACCATCTGGATGGCATCCAGGCGTCGGGATGGCCCCGCTCCCGCACATGAGCCACCTTTTAACTGCTGCTTCCCTGAAGGAAAGAAGAACTTCAGAGCAAAACAGGGACTTTGGCAATTAGCCGCTCTCCAGGGTTTCATCTCCACAGGGGAGGGATTCGGGGGATTTAAACTTGCAAGTGATGATGAAACCGCCCTCCCCGGTGCAGTGACCAACAGTAAACAGCGCGCGCAGGCGCACAGGTGGGTTTAAGCTCACGTCACCTCTCACAGGGGTTTAGCAGGCGTATTGTGCCTAAAAAAACAGCAATGGAGGAACAAATGCAAGAGCAGCATTAATGCAGACTTCTGGCTGGTTCATTTTGGGGAGGGCATGGCTTGTGGTGAAGCCTCCACGTAGTTGTCTATGCGCGTGTTTGCATGCATTTATGCATATATATATTTAAGTGCATGCGCAGAGAAGCACACGCACAGGAGCAGAGCAAAAAGCATTTGAAAAATATCCAAGGGAAAGGCCAGGTTTCCAGGAGATGGCGCATTCATGCTGGAGTCTGGCCCCAAAAAGCTGACAGATCCCTTTGGCTCATGCCAAACCTGAAGCTGGGATTCACGCCCCACGACGGGCCCGGAGATGCTGCGATTTCAAGACAAGCCTCCCCAGGAAGTTCTCTCTGGAAAAGGCAGTTCTGAACCCTGCCCTTCACTGCAACCCCTTCCCACCAGCCACAACCCTCCTTGGCGAATGCAAGACCAAGACCCATCATCAGCTTTTAAGTGAAGCCCCACTTAAGGTGAGAGCAGCCAGGAGCACAAACCAGCCCTAAACTGGCAAGGATTGAGCCCAAACAGCCCTTCCTTCAACCGTTCTTACGTGCTGTGTCACAGCCTCATCTGCAGCGCAGCCTACCACAACGGAAAAAATATCGATGGATATGAACAAATGGGGAATTGATTCCGAGCTGCAAACACGAAACATTGACTTTATCTGGGCCATCAGAGTGTTTTAATTAGAACAATAAATTTCAACAATAAAAAAGCCCTATTTTCTGCAGAGCCAATGGCTTCTATCGTAATTAAAGAAAGGCTGGTGATCAGCCAAAACAAGCCTGGAAATGGTCTGCGAGCGGAGGGAGCTGCCTACAAACCCAGCGTTAGGCCCGTATCTCCCCAGGTAGGAAGTTCTGGCGTAGGTGTCACAGCGGGTGTTCCCTAGTGTCCCCATAGGACAGGAGTGCAGCGGGGCTGTAGAGCGCGACCATGACGTGCCGAAACGGGGTATCTTGCCATGCTTCCCCCAGGGATCTCGCTGTGGGAACGGCCTTCATGAGCCAGCACACCTTAGATTTCATTTCACCTTCAATTTTCAGACCAAGAAACGTTCTCCAGCAGCACGGAGCCTTCTCTGCTCCGTAACTCCCATTCCCTCCCCTGGGCGGTGCCGGTTTTAGTTACTCGGATCAGGAGCAAACAGCTATTACGTCTCTGGCCTTCACTCGGCTGCAACCCCTGAATATTACTGCTAATAAAAATGCTTTATAAAAATATTATAGACTCACGAGCTATAAAAGTAAATAGCTATAAATAACAGTGCTGTGGCTTATTTGTTATTTTTCAGAAAAAAATATCACGACAGTGCCCCATGCAAAGACCGCTTGAGTGACAAGACAGGCTCAGAGCGGGCACGTCCTGCTGCCCTGGCTCCAACACAGCCCCACGCCTGCGCTTTGCTGCAGGATCCGCAGGATACGGGCAGTCCAGAGACGAAGCACCTCAGTTACACACGGAAGCGGCAAGCCCAACAAGTCGCACGCCTCTTGTTTCCCTTTCCGGGCTTTACGCGGAATGAGCCGCACACTCCCGCGAGGCCGGGAGCCTCTGCACGCGCATGTTCCCTCAGAGCTGGGACCGACACGTCAGCACCCCTGCGGGACCCGTTAACGAGCCCCGCTTGGGCGCCGCGAGGGCCACGAGCCACCTCCCCCGCTGCGGCGCCACTCCAGAAGGCCTCATCAAACCCAGCTCTGCCCCCACGGGGCGCACGGCAGCGCTTCACAGTGTTTCAAGACTTCGGCTGCATGAGGAGCAGCTTTCCTAACGAAACCTGGCTTTAAAGGTGGCTTAGAAGCGTAACCTCAATGGGCTATAAGGAAACCACCAGCCTATGAGGCAAGTGGCCATCACAAGTGACCAATGTGAAGAGCGCGGCCCAACCCTGCGCTCACACCACGCACCTAACGCTCATCCCCTGCACCACCTATCCGCAGCGTCTTCCATTTTCCTGTGGAGCTTTCTGGGACGCGGCCAGGCAGCAGGGATTAATCCCATCGGTTGATTTCCATGATTAATTACGTTCCCATAAGCAGCTTTCGCCCCATCCCTCCTTTTGCCAGAGCAGTGAGCGCCCAACCCTGGCCCCAGTTTGTCCCATCAAATCTCTTTTCCTCTCCCACTGCTCTGAAGAGTCAAGGATGGAGTCACACACCAGTGCGGCCTCAGCTGAGTGTGGGCACCCACCACCCGGTCCAGAGGCGACTCCGGAGCCGTTTGAGGACGGCGTGAAGACACCCTGCGCCCGCTCTGTCTGTAACAGCGCCGGTGTGAGTGCCACAAAGGGAAAACAGCACCTCCTGCCCTCTGCAAGGGGACAAACCTCCATCTTCCTCCTCCCAGCGGCAGAGCCCGGGATGGGGCTGCTGCCAGGACCACCTGAGAAATAGCCCGCGGGGATGACCAAGGGGCGCTCGCAAACCGCCTAATTTCCCCTTGGAGACGAGCCGGGCACCACGAGCTGCTTGTTGTCCGGAGCCATCTGCAAGGAGTGGGGCATCTGCAAATGAGAGGGGATTAGGAGGAGGCCTTAATCCTGCGTCTGCTGCTCATTCCTGCCATCCCCCTCAACAACCAGGACACGTTTCAATCTCAACGTGCAGCCCCCAGCTACAACCAAATTAAAAAAGGGACTCGTGTGATTAAGAGGCGCGCAAAGTTGGGAGGTTCCTTCTTATATCGGCTAAGCCCCAGGAGGAGGCAGAGCCGCAAGGCAGCAAATCGAGACTGACTCTGGGCAAAGGCAGCTCCAGCAGCACCTCAACCCGAACGGGCTCCGGTAGAGGAGCAACCAGGTGGCCTCAAAGAAGGGGATGCCCAAAGATTCCTCCTCCGTTTCTCACTTTTCCAGCTTCATTTCACTGGCGTGAGGACGGAAAAGTCACTAGGCACCGTGTTTCTGCCATGCGCGCTAAATCTAAACTGCTGATGCAGAAATAGGCCTTGTACAGCAGACTGAGCCTTCCCACCCCCAGCCCGATTTATCTTCAAAAATAAAGTCGTTTTTTAGATGAAAATGATCACAGAAGGAAGGACCTGGAGATGGCCCAAGCGGGGAACCACTTCCCTCCTCTTTCAAACGTCTCGGAAACCAACCCCAGTGCCGAACCCCAAAAAACACAACCCAAGGAACCAACCTAAGGGTCGAACCCAAGGGCTGAACCCAAGAAATCAATCCAAGGGCTGAACCCAAGGGTTGAACCCAAGAGACCAACAGAGGGGCTGAACCCAAGGGCTGAACCCAAGAAACCAACCCAAGTGCTCCTCAAGCCAGTCCCTCTCTGGGCACCCAAGCAGTGTTACACCCAGCATCGCGCTGTCGTGCCATTAGTTTAAATCCCATTTTACCGCCAGCTCACGGATCGATGGAGTGCAAAGCACGATCATGGAGAGGAATGAGCATCTGTAGCCCTGTGGTTACGTCAATCGCACTGGTCAATCGGTCTGTAATGGCTGTTGTGTTTATGGGGGTTTACAGCAGGCCTACCAAGCTGAGCCACCAGACGTACATGGGCAGACACCGTAAAAAAAATAAGGAACAAAAAGCGATTCCATCAGCCGAGCCCTGGCAGTGGGCACTGACACAGCGCGGATTGGGCTCTACCTCCTCCCTGTGGCTCTGCTAACAAGCTTGCCAATGAGGAGCCAACATGAAGGCTGGGAAACCACACAAGCTTTCCAGGAAAAACCTCTAGTTCTGGGCCGCCATGGCTATCCAGGATTAAGTTGGGGGTTTGAGCCTACATTTTGGGTTGCTTTGTTGCGTTTTGAGCGGGGCCTCCAATTTGTGCTTCCGTTTAAGGAAGCACTGCTCACGGCCGAGGAGCTGCCAGTGCCAAAATGCAGCCAGACCCCTGGTCTGCATCTCCCTCCCCATCTCCGAGCCCCCCGCTTATCTCGTCGCACTGAGACACGAGGAGCCCTCTGGAAGCAGCCTTTAGCAGACGGCTCCGTTAGCGGAACGCAGGAACGCCATCGTTTCTCTGAAGCCGTCTGCTGAAACTAATTACGAGAAAGCCGCTGCTTAATGAAAGTTTGCTTTAATATGACTTACACTATTCATAAGTTTGCTTTGGACAGCAGCCAGCTTTTCACAATTAAATATTAGCAGTCTGCCAGCCTATCAAACAAACCTAAGCGTGGCAGGTTAGGATTTTAGTACATTTTTTTCCATGTTTTTTCCTTCCCTCTCTTCCAAGTGTGGCTCCCTAAGGGACCTGCTGCTTCCAAGCCTGTGAACGCCGAAGGCTGCGGAGAGGATGTCCCACTTAAAGGGCTCGGAGCGCGTGTTGGTGCATCTGACGTGCTGCAGGTTTCCGACAGCATTCCCACTTTTGGGGTGAGCGGGGAGCAGATCCAGGCTCTTTGCCACAAGCAGGAATACACAAACAATCCCATTCGGGCATGGCCCTGCCTTTAAAAAGGCACCGGATAAGGGTGGGAACATTCCCAGCAGAGCCAGGAATGAAGGGTTGATGTCTTCGTTTAGGCTGATTCCTAAAATGAAGGGATTTTTAAATGGATTTTTATGGATAATTTATGGATTATCAACAGTGCCCGTATTTACTGGGTCTTTGCTTCAATGCAGGGAAGCAGAACCAGGAGCGAATCACGTCCCGCTTCCCGTAAAGCATTCCCATGGGCTCCCGGGGCCCTTATCCGCCTGCCTCTGGAACGACATTTCCAGGGCGCTTTCTCCAGAGAAGCTGCCGGGGCCCATGCATCCCTGCAGGAAAACCCCGGGGCACAACAGCATCCTTCCTGCACACACTCGCGTGGCGCCCTCCAAACGAACGTGCACGGAAAGTTCATTCCCTGAAACACTCGGAGCCACGCTGTCAGAGGAGAGTTTGAGGGGAAAAACTGCTGCTTTCAATCAGCTCTTCACTCCAGAGGTCTGGACATCCTTTAGAGCCTCCGGCTTCCCCTCCAGCGGCTGCCTGGCCCGGAGCATCCCGGGCAATCCCAGGGCAACGCTGCTCCAGGCGCTTTCCAGGTGCTTTGGGCGCCCGGGACGGAGCCGTGCTCGGCCCTGTGCTACAGGTTTTCATTAGGAGAGACCCAGCTGCAAAAATATTTGTCAGCGCTTCATTAATGCCAAACGAACCCTGCAAGCACGCGGGTTTTCTTAAGACACGCTTGAAAGGTAGGGCTTTTTTTGGGGGGATTTTTTTCTTTTTTTTCCTGTTCTGAGTTTTTTTCCCCGTTTAAGCCCAAAAGCTGGTAGCAATTTAGCACAACTTGCCAGTGGGACGGCACGTGGGAAGATCAGCAGAAATGAGCTTTGGCCCAGGCCGCTTTAAGTCCCTGGTTGCAGGCAGAGGTGCGTTTTGCCAAGGACTTGCACCACCCCACGGGCAGGAGATGGATCAATCCCAGGGGATTTATCAAGGCTCAGCCGAAGGACACGACCGAAAGGGAGCGGGGAAGATGCAAGCGGCACGTGGATGTCCATCCCAGGGGCTCCACGCAGCGAGCGGGATTAAAGGCAGTGCTTGATTTCAGTGAGGAAGCATGGAGGAGCAGAGGATGCAACCCCTGCCTTCTTGCCAGCAAATCCTCTAAACCCCCAAACTGCCAGGAATTAAACGCTGAGGCTGGCAATCTGCCCCGACATATGTCCTGGTGGCTTTTTTCCTCCCCGCCGTGTCCCCGGATAAGGCTGCCACTTTGGCCGTTAGCGAAGGGATTTCTCTGTATCTGCCTGTTCTTCGTCCTCCCCTTTTCCTTCTTCCCCTCCTCTAATCAATGGGATTTCCCGTGCTCTCCTGTTGCCGGTTTTTCAGGATTTCCTGGGAAAATACAAGGAAGACTTGGAGCGACACGGAGGCACGCT
>NW_010585308.1:675780-691272 GCF_000705375.1 Tinamus guttatus
TCCCTGCTAACACCGGAGACCTTTTCCATAGACAACAGGGCCTTCCAATGGCTCCTCGGTCAGTGCCAGGAATACAGCCTATCTCATGCCCTGTGATTTCAGCTGGATCTGAAGCGCTAGCAGCCGGAGAGCTACGGATCCACGAAGCCCCTTCCATTCCGACAGAAAGCACTTCCAAAGAGCACCCGGAACCTAATGCTTTCCTCGACGCCATCAAGTTGCACGAGCAGAGCTTTACTAATATCCTACTTACCGTAAAGCAGCACAAGCCTAGGAAGCTTTTCCCGGCCCGGCAGGGCCACGACAGCACTCGCGGTTGGGTGTTTTGTCTCCGCTAGCACCGGAGGCACCGCTCGCCTTGTTACTCAGAGCCTTCGGAAAGGATAAGGATTCCCCTCCCGATGCGTGTGTGAGGGAGGGATCCTTAACGGAATCGAAAGCACCAGGGAAAAGGGGGAGCTTCTAGGGACTTATTACTCTCTTCCAGGATTAATCACTCCCCTCGTTAAAGCTCCCCCGTATAATTATTAACCGAATTCCGCCTGACCTGGAGGCTGAGGGGAGGCTGCCTGAGCTACTGCTTGGGTGAAAGAGTAACTCGGGCTCCCGGGCACCGACCGTGGAAAATCCCACCGGTGAACTTCCAACCGCAGCAGATGCTACAGGATTTCCCTCCTCCTGCTCTCTTCCTTTTTCCCTTCCCTGCGCTAACTTGCAAGTCATAAGAAATAATAAATTCAGGCTTATGTCCTGATAAACAAAACCGCAGCGGAGCATGGCATAATTTCTCCTGTTTGCTGCCGCCAAGCTCAGCTTTCCTAATTCATGCCATATTTAATCTCCACGTAGGAAGGCCACATTTGTTTCTAATAACAGAAGGAAAGTAATGAGATGTCAAGGAATGGTTTCCTTGGGTCAGAGACTTCAAAGGTGACTCTGGCAGCTTGTCCCACGTTTACTGCGTGTGTCAATGTTAGGATTTTTCCAAGGAGCAACTGCCCATTTGAAACAATTACAAGCTGCAACTCAAACCTGAGCTGCACGTGGGCTTATGATAAAAACACTTACAGCATCAGCCTTGGATCAGGGAACACAGAGATCCAGGTGCCGCAACCAGGAAAAGCTGAAAGGGAGTGTAAAATTCCTCCAGCTCATGGAGAGTGGTCAGGCTGCTCAACGCAAGAGCAGTTCCAGTTGCACGAAAGCCTGGACTCTACTCAGCTCAGTGCATGGGCCACGGTGACAGCCACTTCTGGTGTGTCTGTCAGCCACATCCATCGGGGAATATCCACTGCACACGCGAGCACATTTCTTCTCCTACCTTCCTCTATCTTCTTCTGTCTTTTGCTCACCGAGTTGGCCCACCAGGACCTGGGAGGTGTTTCCATAGGGAGCACCTGGTTCTGTACCACACGCCAGGGAGAAGCTGGAGCCCATCGGAAATTTAATTGGTCTCACAGGACACCTGGAAAGTGCCAGCCAGGTATCATTGAAGCCCTAAGGACTGACCACGTCGGACAGGCAGGAGTCTCAGAATCACTGGCATTGCAAAAGACCTTCAAGACCATCAAGTCCAACCGCAAAGCCGACGAGCAGATCTGGCAGGACCCTGGTGCTCATCTGCAATGCTCGTTAAATAAGAACACAGCAGTAACGGCCTCTTGGGCTGTAGGTGGTCAGGAAATAACGAGTTAAAGCTCCCAACAGCCCTGACCTCCCATTCGCTCATCTCAGTGGTCATTGCCTGGTCATTACGGGTGGGTAACAGCTAGGTAACAAATGCAGCTTCCTTGGCATTAAGGATCAGCAGGGGCTTCATCAAATTCAGAACAACCCAAACCTCAACGTGTGCCACGAGCTCTAGGTGACCCTGTGTGTGCAGGGGGTTGGCCTAGATGGTCTCCAAAGGTCCCTTCCAACCTTAACAATTCTGTGATGAAGTTGGTTTAAAGCTAAACAAAAAAAATACCCAAGATCCTCCCATTAGCCTCATGCAGCAGTGAAATGCAGAGGATGAAATGCAGAGTAACGATCCACAAATGCAAATATCCAACCTGACGTGGCCTGGTACCTCTGCACAACATGAAAGCGGTACCCAAAATGCTGGCTGTGGAATACCTGAAATCCATGGAGGAAAAGCACTCCTTGAAAGGATCCATTATTGCCTAGTCTGTGGGATGCCACATTTGCTGGTTAATACACAGGAGGCTGGGAAGGTTGTGGTAATCAAATGATGGATTTTCAAGTACAGCCCATGTACATCAAAGCAATCCCCTTTTTGATACAGGGAAAAAAAAATAAAACGGGTCTTAAAAGCAAGGAGCAGGAGAGGGAAGTTTTTAACAACAACAGTATACAGTGATTATTATTATTTTAGAGTAATTATTATTTATAGAAGCGGGCGTTTGCTGCACGCGGTAGTTCTGATGGGCGCTGACAAAAGCAAACTGCTCTTTCCGCTGCTGCCTCGCTTCGCAGCGGAGCTTTATTTAAGACACCTGCAGGCTCCTGCCACCAGCATCCTCCCGTCTCGGAGGCAAGTCCCAACAGCATTCCTTTTCTTATCCTAGCGATTTCCCATTGCCATGCAGCTTCGGAACTCCTTCCTCCCCCCAAACAGATAAGCATGCAGATAAGCGAGCCCTGCCAGCAGGTTAATACTGAGGCTCTTTGCAAAACCTGCCGAGCAAAACGAATGTCTAAGTCACTTTTCAGAAAACAAGAAGAAATACCTCTATGGAAAAGTTCCGCTCGAGGTCTCCCAGGGTCAGTGTTTCCCATCCTCCGGGCCCATAATCCAGCCAGCTTCGACAACACGGACTTATGTGAACACCCATCTCACCCTGCCAGGGCTGGCAGCATCGAGCACGTAAGGAGAAGCGCAGGCTCCGAGGCAGGGCAGCTCTGCTCGTGGAAAAGGCAGCAGTCCCACCGAGGCCTTGCGGCCACACGGAGCCGGCATCAGCCATAAGCGCCGGCACACGGGAATTCTCTTCACCTTGGAAATTTCTCGCATTTTCTGGGAGAAAATTAAAAACCCGACGCGATGCAGGCACCTCTGCCGCGCGTGGCAAGTCGGGGCAATATCCAAAGCATCTCAAAAGGAAGCCTGGGAAGCGGAGCTAGAAGGAATCTCCTCTACCAACAGTATCTCCACCTACGATCAATAAACAGCAGTCCGATGCCCAGGAAGAAACTTGTCCCGGGGCGGATTTTTTATCCCCCTTGGCTCTCTCCAGCTCAAGGGCAGACCACTTCCAGCCCCGATCCGCTCTGAAGGCCACACAAAGAGTAACACCAGCCCACGCGAAGTATTCCCAGCATCCTGGTCCGGCTTCCTGCAACTTCATGGTTTATTCATCGTGGGCTGCGCTTGGAAGCCTGCTGCCTCGCTGCGATCCCCGCACAGCGCACTGTTGGCTTTAAAATTTCATAGAGCACCGCGCGCTTGACGAGTTGAGGAGTCAACAAGGGTTATGAAGCAGCAAAAAAACGGCTCTGATCAGCTCGGCCCCCAGACTCGCAGCTTTTCCGAAGTGCTGCTCCTTCGGACGGAGAAGAGCAGGAGCAGCTTCATGCTCAGGAGTCCGACAACGCCCGCAAAGGCATCTGAATCACACCGATTGCTGTAAGGCTAAGAGTATATGTGTACACAGATACATACACTCCACACATCTCTGCTGCACCGGCCCCCTTCAGCACACTGAGGACGCCGGAGCAATTCCGGCAAGGCCCTGCAGGGAAAGGCAGGGCTCTGCTGCTGGAAGGAGCGCACGGGAGCGCGTTCGCCTCGCGCAGCCGCCCGACGTCTTCACCAGCTTGCAGCAAACACCGGGCCCTTCTCCCTCGCACGCTGACACGCGCTTTGAGGTGCGGAGGCCGAGGGGGATGCTGAGGCCTGGGGACAAACCTCGGGGCGGGACGGCCCCTGGATGCCGCTGGGATAACTGCAGCCCACGCGGGACGAGGCGCTTCGTCGCTCCGGCTCCGCCAGCCGCTATTCCTCATTAAAAGCTAACCCATAAATACCGATTTTACTGTGAGGTCCGCAGGGTAAATAAATTCCAGCGGTCGGTAAAACCCTCGCGATGGAAATTATCTTTCAGAAATGCCCTTTCATTTCCATCGTAGCTTCCTAATTAAAACGGCCGGTTCCCGGCCGCGTCCCGGCAGCTCCGGCTGCAGTAATTCAGGAGGCTCCGAAAGGGCGACTCGTGGCCCAACCACTGAAACTCGCTCCTCGCCGTCGGCCCGAGCCGTTTCACAGCCATCGGCAGGGGATTAAACCCCGCGTTGCCTTGCAAGTCCCCAGGATTTCCTGGGCAAAGGAAGGATGGATGGAGGGTCGGACGGCTCAGCGGAGAAGAAAAACGGCGCGTGCTGCAAGCTACGCACCAGAGAGGGGTATTGGGGTGATTTTTTGCAGTTTTAGAGCAACACAAAGGGGGTTTATAGTCAAAGCGGCCATCTGTGCGGGTTCCCGTGCTGTATGATGAGGAAACCTGGCCGTAAATGGCCCAAAATGTTGTCTTGAAACATTTGTAACGGGCTGCGCGGATTTACCTGTTATTTATTCTCTAGTCCGAGCACTTAAAAAATTAATTACACGCTCTGCCAGAGCTGCTTAATCTATAGGCGATCTCCCCTATAAAACACCGCGGGGCTCCTTTCGTCCCCCTTCCCTCCCCACCTTGGAAATTACCCTCGCAGGGTCGTTAAGGGACACTAATGCCCAGGAAAGCCGCAGACGGGGAGTTCCGGCCCTGCCCTCGCTTCAGCGCCACCTGTTCAATTCCGGCATCACGACGCGCCGGTCACTAATTCTCTCCTTAAACAAAAGTGCCATTTTCCGGGGTTTTTCCCTTGTACCTTTTCGGGCAACAGAACCCTGCTGTCCCAAGGGCTCTGTCCCGCACCGCGACGCTCCGAGCTGCGGCGTTCCGCAAGGCTTTGGGACAGCGCATCCTGACGGGGAGCCGCCTTCCGCCTCTCCTCCATGGAGCTGCCAGGATGCTGCATGTGCAGGAGGGCACGGGAGGGTGCCCGAGGGAAACACCTGCAGGTATTTGCGAGCGGAAAAGGGAAACTAACCTCCCAGGGGAGGCGAGAGCAGGCGAACTGCAGTAATCCCCGTCCAGCAGCCTCCAGGAGGAAATCCCCGAGGATCCACCGGGACTTGCTCCTCGCCCTCTTTGCTCCCTTTTTGGAGGGATCTAAAGCGAGGGCAGAAATTGCAGCCCTTTGAACTCCCTCCTGCTTTGGAAGAAGCAAAGCTTCTAGAATAACCAGGCCTTATTTTCCTAAAGCAGAAAGCTCTTTGCTCTGGTATCTTCCTCCTGCTTGAGCAAGCAGGACTCCTTCTCACTCACAATAAGACGTAGTGGAAACTGCTCCTGCATCAAGGCCGGATGGAGGCTGCCTATAATGAATATTTATGATTCAGATGGAGATGGACATAGATGAAAGAGCAAAAACCCGCCGCAAAACCTGAAACTATGGCTGAAATTACCCATTTCTGACTATTCCCGTGTATCTGAGCACAGGCCGGCACGGTCTCAGCTGGAGCTCTTTTGCGAGGCAATAAGTGGAATCTCAATCCTCTGCCATTTGAATATAATATTGACTTCTGAATTGCTGTTTTAATGGTGCTGCTGAGCGGCCGGCATATGAATGCAGCATGCAGGAATTATGTGATGTATTTCCATCACTGGGAAAAAAAAAAGGGAAAAAATCATGGAATTATTTTCACCGCAATGCGCCCACTATTGCCTGGCCTGCCTTCCAAGAAGGCTTTTTCTCCTTCCAGGTGTGACAATAAATCTGTCTTCTTCGCTTCATTTTACGGACTCCAGCCTGTGGGCATTTGCTAAGGTATGTGCCTTAATTTCTGGTATTTCGGATACCAAGTCCTTCTGCATTTTTCTTTTTCTCTTTTGGAAAGCCTCCATCAGTTCTGCATGCCTCTTCCTCCTCCCAGAGGTGCCTTGAGCATTACAATCCACAAAATAAATTAAAAAAGAGAGGCACAAGACTCTGGGCCTGTTCTCAAGAGCCTCTTACTGTGCTATACAGCTGTGTTCCCATTTTTGCACTGCACTGATTGTAGCTTGCCTGGGCAGAAGGGGACAAAAGCCCCTACCTACTCTCTGCAAGAAGGGTTAATTGCTCAAAGTTTTTCCTTTTACAGAAAGGACGCAAAACGGGAAGAGCAGAAAGAGCAGAGGAAAACGCCTTGGACGGCCGTGCTGCTCCCACCGCCTCCAGCGCCGGGACGCGGGACATCCTGGGCACTGCCGGGAGGTGGCCAGGCAGGGTGGCCGGCACGCGCCCTGTGCCCGTTGCCTCCTCCAAGGCCGCACGCAAACCCGCAACACGCTCGTTATTAGCTTGTTATACAGAACTGTATTTGTATTTGCAAAGTAGCTCAGTGAGTTTCGCTTCGCTCTTGATGCCACGCGCGGCTGGAACTTGCTTTGCACTCCCGGTAGTAACAAAAAAAGGGAAAAAAAAGCCCTTTTTGCTCAGCCCTCGGGTCTTTTCCCCCTGTTAGGCCCATGCGTCTCCTCCGGGCGCCTTTGAATCGTTTGCAGATTGAAT
This sequence comes from Tinamus guttatus, assembly GCF_000705375.1. The sequence continues at coordinate 682,378 of NW_010585308.1, forward strand.
CAAAATGGCTGTTGCAGGCCCAAAACGGACAGAGCTCTTTCCTTGCCGTAAGCAGTTACTGCAATGAACCTCCTGGAGATCTTCCCTTACCGTTGCATTGCGACGGCTCCCCACTGGAAATTTTAACGGGGAAGAATTCATGGCGCGATTGGGAGCAGCTCTAACCCCTTTGGTTTAGCTTCCTGGGAGGCTAAACGGAACTCACGGCTCCCGTAGAAATCCCATGCAGGCACAAGCGATCTGAGGGCAAAGCCCACGCCGCGCTGGCCAACACGCCTGAGCTACGGATCTTCAAGCGGGAAGCACACAGAGATGGGCTGGGGTAATGCCCACGCCACCTAAATCCTCTCAGCTACACTTCCATTGGGGAATTCCACACACTGAGGTCTTTCCAAGCCTCTTGTTGGGGGTGCAAGGGCTGCATGTTGCTCCTCTTCATTTCAGCTGCTTACAATGTCTCACCATGTCCAGCCTTCTCAAAGGAGCGTCCAGCTCCCTCCACCTAGGCGGACGTGGGAATACTCAGAATATTCATCAGCTGCAGGATTATCCATCAGCGTTCCCAGCCGGAGAGAAAACTGAGCAGCTCCTACCTGGCTGAGCAGGAGGCGGCGGCGCTCTGGAGCGCCAGGGCTGCAGCAGGGACCCAGCTGCCATGCTCCCCTTTCCCAGGGAAGCTCTTTCCAACGAGGGCACTGCAGCTCCGAGGGCGGCTGAGGCAGCAGTTGTTGCAGCCTGGCCCAGCAAACGGAGGGTGACGAGGAGCTCGAAAGCAAGGAAGGCTTCACACCCGGTTCCAGGGCATCACGGACGCCCCCTCCTACCTGGTCCAATTGCAACAGGGAGCAGCAGAGCTTGGTTGGGTACTCTGCTTTAGAGGTAAAAGAAAATATATAGGGATAAAAACACAGGAAGAAGAGAGACCTCCTCTCCTTGCTTCCAAATTATTTCTGGAGCTTTGGACTTCACACTTGCATGAGAAAACCAAGTGCCCTCTTCAAGGGGCTATTTATAACTGCAGGCTCTTGAATCAGATCTCCCCCTCTTTCCAGCCCTAGGGTGGTCCCTTTCCAAAAAAAGGGCCTGACAGCTGCAGGGACAGAGGAGAGGGGCTGCTGCTGCCCACAGCAGCGCTCCAGGAGCCGGCCGTGGGCTGCAACACGTCCCGAAACACCGCGGCGCTTTCCCCCGGCACGCGTTTTCCTTAGGAAGCCACACGGGCAAGACCCGCTCCGGCACAGGGCTGTGGTGGGAAATGGCCCGGCTAGATACGCTCAGGCTTCCCGTTTCCTACTGATAAGCGCTGGCCATAGCTCCTAATGGAGTGCGGGGCTTCTGCACGGATCTGTGAACGGCGGCGCGCGGCCCGGCGGCCTGCAGCGTTTCCAATGAGCCCAACTCCTTCCCAGCCACAGCCTCCAGCTCACAGCGAGGGCCTTTTCCATGGAAAACGCCTTTGCGATTCCCCAGCTCGTGCTGCATGACTGCAATTACCCCAGTGCCATAATTCCGTGACCACACAGGCTAAGCTCACCTACTAAAGACGACGCTCCAAGTGCTCCTCTTCTCACGCTCATCTTCCATGCACTTTAAGTCATTGGCGGTTGCTTAAAGTTTTACCATCCTAGAAATTCTTCCTAGGCTGAGCCAGATGTTAATCTTCATTAAAAAATAAAAGAAAATGTTCTCAAACTCAGCAGAGAGAGAGCATCATTAATAACCAAATTTTCTATCGAGTCATCTTTGAAGGATAGTTAGGGAAAACTCCCTCATGAAATCTATTTTTAAGGCATTGCTGATGTCTGAATTGTCTTGATTTTACCACTCCATAACAAGCTTCCTGGTAGCCTTCAGAAACTACCTTGGTGAGACAGCTGATCCCTACAACAGGAGAGGAGATCCTTACTGGCAACAATGCTACCTGAAGCCACTATTAAACCTGGCCCTTCAACTACAGCTTCAAATGACAATTTAGGAGCCTGCAAGCAGTATCCGAGCCCGATTCCCAGCCCTGGTGAGGTCAGTGGGAATAGCTGCCGCTGGATTTCCAGGATCTGCCCGCTGCGAACTTGACAAGAGTTACTGCAGAACGAGGAAAGCAGACGTGGAAAGCTGCAAATCCAGCACGCAGCTTGCTCTCTGGCTTCACCTCGATCACACGAGAGCCAGCATTAGGTATTAGGCTGGGAATTTGTACGGCCTCCGTAGTATCACCCTCTACAAAGCAAAACATACGCTGGCCAACTACTAACAAAAGAGCATTAAATATTTAGACAGCTTTGCTGGCTCTCAAAATAATCCAAAATTAGTGCCTAAGAGTATTGCATTCCGCAGCAGTGTTATTCCAAATGTCACTGTGTGTAGCAGCAAGCTCCGCAGCTGGGACGCAGGCAGCTTTCACGGGAAGGGAGATTTCCCGGAGCGAAGCACGGACAGCCCTGGCCCGCGACACGTGAACTAGCGTCCTGCAACCTGATACTCGCTCTCCAATTACTCCAATGTTTACCCTCCTCTTTGGCATTCTCCCTAAATCCTGCTAGACGCAAAGCATCTGCCACAAGGTTACGCTGAACTCGGCACGGGGGCCCTCTCGGAAGAGATGGCACGGGATAAGCACCAACGGCTCTGCCTTGCCGAGGGACACAGGTAACTTATTAGCAATCGTTTCTCCCCCCCAAAAAAAACTCTTTTGCAGTAAATCATCTTCTGGTTTTCCACATCTGAAAGTTTACGTGCAGCTTCCCAGGACGTCACCGAAGTGCGAGCAAACTATTTACATTCCTGCCATATGTCTCCCGATATCCTGCAGCTGCCTGGCTAATTTACAATTAGATACCGAACTTCTTCTTGCGTAATCATTTGCATATTTCACTAATTGCATGTTTTTAACACCAGCTAAGGAGATTAAATTATTAAAAAAAAATAGATTTTTCCCCCCACTCGCCCAAGTGTACACGTTTCCCTTCCTTTCCTCATTCCCAGTGTGGGAGGTACAGCACGTCCTTCATTGTACTGGAGCCAGGTTTACTTTTTTCCATTTAAACATCCCTCAAAGTGGTGTTTTTGGGGCTAAATACTGGCAGACATGTTAGCCAGAAGCTTTTCCACCTGCACACTAAATGCAACAGTACTTAACTAAAGAAATGCAGGAGAAAGAACATACTTTACCACACGGGGACCTGCACTTCCACTATCATCTCCACAGTATTTCTTGAGAGGAGATTTAATATTTATGAAGGAACCATGGCGGAAGGCGTCTCCCAGGGCCCTGGAGCCGGGGGCGCCGTGTTCTGATGGCTACTGGCAGGAAAAATGGATTCCCAACCCAGAGACCTTGCCTGAGATTTGAAACTTCTGTTCCGGGTTTTCTTTTCTGCGAAACAGCATGACAGAAAAAAAAAAAAAAAAGTAACTGCAGGTTAATTAAAACAGTTGCCTTTAAATGACAATGAAAAGTTTCACTTTCCTCTTTTTCAATTAAAACAGTAAGAGTCATAACTCCAAGTCCAAACCATTTTATATTTTAAAAAAAAATCAATTTTGGAACTATCAAAGAGATGACGTTTTGGCATTTTCAGGATTGTTTTTGTGTTATTTTTTCCTCAACGAAAATCTCATCAATTTTCATGGCATTTAACAGGCCATTCTGCTCTGAAGAAACAGCCTTTTGCAGGGGAAATTTATTTCAATGGATTTTTTTTCCTGTTTTGATCGCTAATTATCTGAAGACACTGGAGTTCTCTGATCCTGGACATATGACATGGATTATAGTGAAACCAGCTGGAGATTAAATTTCTAACTCACATATGGAGCTCATGACCCTCTTTATGAATCATCACATCGTTTGTTTAATATTTAATGCAGCCCTTAGTTGCTCCAAAGAAAACGTTGAACAACAGAGGCCCATAAAAATCAAAATCACGCAGCAACAAAATCAGGGCTACTTGGAAGTCCTCTCCTGTCTTCGGGCCCTCAGCACAAATCTGCCTGATCTGGGTTCACTGCGTTTATTTTTTCGCCCCTGCAATGGGCAGATAGGACAGAACACTAAAATTTCATATAAACATATCTGATTGCAGCCTGGCAGCCACGAGACACCCCGGCTTCGCCTTCCACGCAAGCCTAGCCACGGGAATATGGTGAGATTGAAAAAAAAAGCATTTTCCAGTGCGTTCATCTACTGAAGTCCTAGGAAAAAACCGGGCGGCGGAAGAGAAGCCGATATCTAGATATCATTTTGCTATCTTAAATGCTTTGAATATCCACGCTGGAAAAGTAACTGCCTCGCTTGTGCTCCCTTCTCCTTAACTCATCAGCTCATGGGGAAAAAAGACAAAAAGACAAACAAGAAAAATATCAGTAGGTAACTATGGATCTCAGTGAACGCAAGCCTGGCAATGGGAACATTTTACAGACCTTTTTCTCCAAAGATAAAATAAGCAGATTTTTCCGAAGGCCTCCATACAGCTTTTCAAGAGGGTTGGTGTATTACCTGCTATTGAAGTAGCAGGGCCAGATGTTCAAAGCTTACTTGGACCTCCTCGCACGAGTGCAAGCAGCAAAGTCGAGCCCAAAACTGGTTCCCATTTGGTCAACACGAACCTGCCTTTGCTTCGAAGTCCACAGTTTCTCTGCAAGAGGGTTTTGAGCTCCCCAGCCTTCTGCAAGGCAGGTTTAATAACAGTTCCTGCTCCTTGGGCTTCCCGCCAGCCCTCATTTAGGGTGAGGGAAGGCTGCACGTAGGGAAGCCCTTCTCCTGACGGGCTCCCATATCCACCCCTTTCAACCTCAAGCGCCCTCATGCAGCATCAGGCAAATTACAGAGGAGCTCTGCCATTCTCTGCTTACTGTGACTTCTGCACGGCGCGCTCACCGTGCCCATCCCATCGCTGTGTGGGGCTCCCCCATCCACCTACTGCCCGTGCTGCTGCTTTGTGACCTGCAAACTGCAGGCTCAGGCTTTTGATATATAAAGCGTCAGGCCTAGCACACATGCCAAAAAAAAAAAATTAAAAAGTCTTTCCAATCCTTTGCCCTAACACCTAACATTATGGATGCACAAAGAAAACTCCTAAGGTTCCGTAAATGCAGATCCACTTAGCAGGAGGTGCACGTTGTGTGCACATAAAACCAGGGGGATTAACGCGTGCACTTTCAGATGTAAAGCAGGCACGTGCTGCCACAAAAGCCACGGGGCTACTGCAGTGCACGGGCTGAATTTACTGCTGGGGCTGGAGTGATTTATTTAAAATAAACAACAACAGCAGCAAGCGCAATCCTGTCACTGCAGATCCAGGCAAGCCTCAAACGAGACGCACGGGATGCAGGAGCCAAGCTCCGACCTTGCAGGACTCCCAGAGAAGCTCTGGGGCAAATTCAGCCATTTCCCCGCGTGGCTGCGGATCGTTCTCAGCCCTCCGGTCCGTGCCGCGTTCCCGATTTCCTACGGAAATCTCCTTCCATTGAGGAATGACCCTTCTGCCTGCTCAGCGTGACGGAGCAAACGATGCTCTGCGTTTGTAGCCTTAGTCTCTAGAGAGGCTGGATGAGATTTTCAAAAGCACTTAGTGTTGACCTACCTCTGCTCCAGATCAGTCTGATCATATTAGGTTAACTGTATTTAAGTTTGGGCATGTATATTTTGTTGTAATAAACTTACCCCCAAGGAACGCTGCTGCTTTAAAATGAGATTACTAGACTCAAGTCTATATTTATGCATCTCAGTAAAAGAAACCTGATTTTCCACGTCCAGTTCTGTGGATTTTTGGACCATCTTAAATACTCACTACTGCTGGAATAGAAGTCAATGCAATCATATCCACGAAAAGGAATCGGTCCCCTACTAACTCAGGACTAGAGGACTGTATTGGCGACCTAATGGCTCAAAGCTCCAAAAACTAAAGTTTAACATTAGCAGCAAAGTCAAACCAGGCAGAATACTCACATTTCAGCATCTGCGAATGGCTCTGCACAGTCCTGAACCAAATACGGGGATAAGACCTTATCTTTCACCTCCTCCTTTCTCTTTCAGGCCCCAGATGACGTGTGTTTCTAAATGGTACCATAAAGGACTCTCATGTGTCATCAGCTCTTGTGACCAAAACAAGTGACCAGCCTCAGTTCTTAAGGCACTGCTACAAGGGCCAGAGTTGGATGGATACGTCCATGAAGCTTCCAAGATGCAGCGAGAAACGTGCCCTTTTATAGACCTGTTTTTTTTAAGTTCATATCTTGGGCCTTGCTCTACTGCATTTTCCCTTTTGATATGTATATATTTTAACAGAATCCATAATTGGTCCATCTAAGTGATTGACAGGGAAGGTGAAGGAACAGCCTGTTAGTCCTGACTGCTGGAGTAATGAATAGAGAAGCTGACACGTTAAATTTCTTCACCTCCAATTGGAATTATAAATTATAGACCTCTTTCACATTATCATAATACCAAGTTCATATTAAAAATAGAACGATTCCTTGGGGGTGTATTTATAGTGGGGAGAAAATACATATCTAATCCTACCATACTTAAAATATCTTCACATTTTAATATAATTGGATTGGTATTTTTCCATTCTGTTCGTATTTTAGGGGAATTAAGCAGCAGTGCTGGTTCATCTTACCTTTTCTAAAAGGTTCAGAGCAGAGCGTTTGAGCATTTCGTGCAGAAATGCTCCAAAGTTGCCTGTAATTTAACCTCTCCTCCTGCTCTCCCCGCGCGCTGGACAGGCCGCTTGGCAGGTTGCTCCTTTACGCGTTTACCACGTGTCCCTTCTTTGCCTCCATCCCTATGCGAACCAGCACTGCGCAAGACATCGTCGGGCTCCGGTTAATCAGCTCGCGCGCTCCAAGTGCAGCCCACCAACCAAGACAGATTGCGTTTATCTCTCCCATTTCCTTCGCACAGCAGGGAGGGAAGATGGCGAGTTCCCACATTTTGGGAGCTTCCTATGGTGCCGTGGCCCCTATGGGCATCTCCCCTCGGGTGGAAGCAGGGGGAGATACAACCTGCTTGGCATGGCAGGGATCCAGAGGTCCAGGGGAGCCGCCACCTTGCCTAAAACTCCTTTCCCTGCTGCTCGGGGGCTAAACACAGCCGTGTTGGCCATGCTGTGCCCTACTGCCCGTTGAGCTCCCTCGTCACGATCGCGTCTTCCACGTCCCAACACGGGCAGAGGAAAGGCACAGCCACCGAGAAGCCACCGCGCTGCAGACCCAACAAACCAAGCGGCTTTCGCCTCATCTGCTGCAGGGCTGGCACACTGTAACCCGTATCCATCGCCGGGATGGCCTTCACTCGCATCTTCCAAACTGTGGTGGGGATGAAGGCCACGGAGGCCACGGCATCTGCTGGGTCCCCCGAGCTGAGGCCACGTTTCAAACAGGTTGTTTAATGCACCCATTGCCCACGCGTTACAAGCAGGGTTTGCAGAGCCCACCAAACGGCAAAGCCTCCCAACACAACCAGCCAAAGGCAGGAAGCGGAGAGCCGGGAAGATGCTCCCCAGGAACCGAATCTTGCAAACGAACATTGCGGCCAACGGCCTCGTGTTCTCAGTGCTGAAGGCACCATTTAGCTAAAGCTTTGGTCTACGGGGTTTAGCTGCTTCCGTTTCATGAACGCTGATGCCGGCCTAGCCTCAACTGCTGCATCCCTGGCACCAATGTGAAACACTAACCCAACGTCATCGTGTTTAAGTTACAGCTGCAGCTATTAGAGCAAATCCATTTTACCTGCTCCTCTTTGGGCCTCCCAGCCAGAGGGATTTAAAAGTTTTTGTGGGGAGAAGCATGTTGTGCAGGGCTACAAGAATCAGGGCATTTTAGGACAGCGCCGTTGCCTTCTTTCCACTGATCCGATTGCCTCCCACCTCCTTGATAAGCAACAGAATCCCAGAACAGCTGAGGTTGGCAGGGACCTCTAGATACCATCTAGTTCAACCCCCTGCTCCAGCAGGGACACCCAGAGCAGGGGCACAGGGTGGCATCCAGGCAGGTTTGGAGATCTCCAGAGAAGGAGCCTCCACAGCCTCTCTGGGCAGCCTGTGCCAGGGCTTGGGCACCCTCACAGCAAAGAAGTTCTTCCTCATGTGGAGATGGAGCTTCCTGGGGTTCAGTCCTGTCACTGGCCACCACTGAGAAGAGTTTGGCCCCATCCTCCCTACACCCTCCCCTCAGGTGCTTGGACACACTGATCAGATCCCTCTCCGTGTTCTCTTCTCCAAGCTCACTCAGTCTTTCCTCACGCGACACCTCCTCCAACACGGCTTGCAGAGGGCATGTGCAGGTACAAAGTCTGCCGAGACCCCGGGTCCACCCCAAAACACTGCTCCGGGTGCCACACAGCACCACAGAACAGCAGAGGTCCCAAGGCCCCTCTGGATACCCCTGCCCACCGCACCGGGCCGCTCCGGAGGCCGATCTCCAGGCAGGGATCCGGCAGCGCCGCCGGCCGCCTCAGGAACTGATGGGCTTTTACCCTACCCGGTGGCCCCATTATTACATCGTTCACTCTCCTCAACTGCCTGTGGTTTCGCAGTTAATTAGAAATCTTGACGGCACAGCCAAGTGGTCAAAAGAAAGAAAAAAAAGAGAAAAGGAAAGGAAAAAAGAGAGGGGGAAAAAGGGCACTGACTGCAAAAGCAGAGCGGGCTGCTCGTGCCCTCCAGCCCTGCTATCCCTTACTTGGCCTGGCCACAGAGAGAAAAAAAGCGCCGGCTAAAATTTCATGGCCTGCTTGGTGATGCCAAGGGCCAAACCTGGATGAGAGGGGGCTCTTGCCGAGGGGGAAATGCACTCTACCTGCGTGGAGCCTCCAAAATTCCCCGTTCAGGGTGTAAAACGTAAAACTACGAGAGCCAAGCGCAGCTCCCCTCTCCCAGAAGGGGGGATAAAGCTCTT
>NW_010585308.1:691305-715630 GCF_000705375.1 Tinamus guttatus
CCGAGTGGGTGGCGATGCCACACGACACCAATTAGGAATTAGGGGGCCCCGAGTTGCCCTCATCTTGCAATTCCCTTTCCCAGATGGAAAAAAACCCCTGCAACTCAGAGAGCCCAGGAGGCTGCGGAGAATTACACGTTGATCAACACGTAGCCTCACCTACTCTGAGCATTGCTCATGCTTAAACTTTAAACCCGTGTCTCCCACTTTGAAGCAACCTCTTGGGAATAATTCTGCTGCGCTTGAGCCACTTCGCATGAAAGCACAGGGAGTTTCTTTCCAAGCCTTTGGAAGGCGCTTAGCCATGATGAATCTGGCCATATTTATAGTTTCTTGAGAAAGACACATTTTTTTCCCTTTAAATCTGTTTACAACAACTGTAGCCTTTCCAAAAGCGCAAATAAATATACCCGATTGAACCTGCTGAAATCATTTCAAATTGTTCGACTAACTTAGAGACTAATATTTCACTTACAAAAAGAGCACCAACTAATCAAAATACCGATGAAATTCAATAGTGCAGCGCAGCCCGTCTTTCTTTTTGCCAGCCCACAGCATGCTGTTGCAATCGCAGGATGTGTAGAGGGGGGAGAAGTATAAAATACCCTTCATCAGTCCTCCTTTCAGACACTTGATTTTAAAGAAATGGGATTTCTGAATGTCTTTTTGAGCTGGATAACACAACTTCCACTCCGATCAAGCACAACCTGCAGTACCAGTGCACACACACTGCCAGGAAATGGCAGTCCTGGCATAGGGAAGAGAGCTGGCAACAGTGACACAAAGCTTTTGAGTTTTAGATGACACTGTAATTCCCAAAGAAGTATCCAACCAAAGCAATTCCATCCATGGTCTTTCATGAGGCACCCCAAACACCACGAAGCGAAACTACAGGAGAAAGCGTTTCTGTAAAGACTTACTACACTTTGCTCAAATGCTTTTTGCGGTCCTTGAGCTTTGCCCCCTCCTGATTTTGTTCTCATCTATTGCAATTTCACATAAAACTCAGGCGCGCAGATTCCACTAGAAAAAACACCCAAGACGTCACTCAGGCATCCCTCAAAGCCCGGCAGCGAAACGGTGCCTCGCGGTAACGGCTCAAATGCTCCTATGGAAACTTTCCCGACCCCTTTTCCATGAAGAAAGGGGCTAAGGAAACTGCTGTGCCCATGTAACCAAAACACGCAGACCGCACGAGCGGAGAGCGCGGTGCCAATTCGCACGGCGTGAGCAGGCTGGGAGCTTTGATGTTTTAGCACAGACAACAGGCAAGGTAAAACTATACGATCCAGTCATTACCTTTTCTTGTTCTTCGGGTGCTAAAAATCCATACGCTACTTTCTGTGGATCCCTGGGTTCAGCATTTCTGGAAACAAAGAGGAAAAAAAATAATTAAAAACATTTATACTTGCTGCCAAGGAGTTACTATGCACTCATGAACTTTCTGCTATACGTGCAGTAGAGGATACAGCAACGAGCGATGATTTTTGCACAAATAGATCTGATTTTTAAAAGCCTCTTAGCACAGCAGAAAGCAGAGCGAGTCATCTCATTTGGAAGAAGTGCATTAAAATGAGAAGCAGAAACTGAGACCCAAAAGGCGAGTGCAGGACAGGATTCAACATTAACGTGTCCGGTCATTCCCCAGGTTCCTAAAACTCAGATGATGCAGAGGGCTGAGATCCCCGTCCCTCCATCCCACCCAGGTCACCCTGCAGCCTGAAAGTTGTGCACGCCCAAAAAGCGGCCCCTGAACTCCAGACTGAGCACAGCTGATCCATGAGAATCCACGTTTCACCCTTGATGGCAACAAGATACGTTTCACCCCAATCCCCCTTGCTCTTTGACAGGTACTTCCATGAGACTATGAAAGGGGGAGACTCCTACGACTAAGGCGTTAGCCCCCAGCATGTAATTAATCTTATTTATCTACTTAAGAACCAATCGCTTCTGTTGAGTAACCCTGGAGATCATATGAGTAAATTAAAACCTAAGTCAAGACCTCAGAGTCCACCAGTTTTGGAGCACCTCAGCAATGGGCAAGCAGGGATTTTCTGGAAAAAAAAAGAGACCTGGTGCAGGTCGGTCTGTCTGCAAAACTGCCTCCATGAGCAGTAAAGATATTTTGGACCAGCTAAAAAATTTACAGGCAAAGTCAGGTTAAGAGTAGCTATTATTTCTCCCTGCATAAATGAAAAAAAAAAAAAAAAAGGGAAAAAAGGCCAGATGTTAGCTGTTTTTCAGCCATGGATTTTTATCAACTATATACAGCTTGAGAAGGAAAAAACAAGTTTTACAACTGCCAAACAGAGCAGGCAATATCTCACAAGCAGCATCCATATACTTTATTTCTAGGGAAAAAAGGGGCCATTTGCTTGGTGTATTCTCCTTATATTTTATAGCACAGCCTGCACCTCATTGCAAGCAGTGTTTGGAGAATAACTGTGCCTTGATGGCAGTGTTCAGCCCAAAGCGGCTCGCCTCGACGGAGGACGTTAATGTTTGTGACCCTATTACTTGCAACGGCTACTTAAATGCAATTCAAACAAGACCTCTGGGGAGGCACCTGGAGTAATGGGGGCAGTTCTGGGCTCCCCAGGACAAGAGGGACGTGGAGCTTCTAGAAAGGGGCCAGTGTAGAGCAACAAAGATGATGAAGGGACTGGAGCATCTATTGTATGGGGAAAGACTGAGTGAGTGGGGCCTGTTTAGCCTGGAGAAGAGGAGATTGAGAGGGGATCTGATCAACATGTACAAACACCTGAGGGGAGCCCTTCCCCACCTCGGTTTAAGGACCTAGATCTGCATGACTGTAACTGCTAATGGGTCACTTTACCTCATACTCATGTTTTAATGGGACTACGTGGGGCTGAATCTCCACGTTTGAAGTCAAAACCTCCTATGTCATTCACATGTGTTTTAGATGCTTAAAAATATTAGCACGGGTGATTGTGCAGAAGGTTAGACTCCGAGCAAGCTGGCACTGTTGTGACACCATAAGTGTCATACCGTTTTCTCTGACGACAAGAAAAGGAGCTGAAAGCCAATAAAACTTGTGGCTCCGGAATTAATCCGCACAGGAGCGCTGCTGGTGGGCACCTCGCAGGGAAGGAGCAAATGAGGAGCGTGCTAAGCGGGCAGAGCTCTTAGTCTTTGCAAACAATTTTGGCACATCCAATATTAAAAGCTATGCTAAACTCATCGCTGGCAAGAATGGGAGGCAATTTGCTGCAGCCCGCGTCCTGCATTCCTTTGGTTTACCATTTAAAAAACATTAAAGTCTGCCGTTATGGCTGCGTATCACAGAGCTGCACATTTACCTCTGGAATTTCCTCACACGCGGAATTGCAGGAGCGCAAATGAGACTATGGGGCAAAAAGGCTTTCTAAGAGAAGACGTCACGTTTAAAGCGAGCAGGCAGGAAAGTTCCTCGCTCCTTCCTGCCAAAGACAGCAAGAGAAAGTCCAGTCCTCCCCTCCACAAAGCAAACAGCAAAATCCCATTAATTTCCCCAGGAGCAGACAGATCCCTGGCATCTGGGAAGGGATTCAGTCTAAATACGTCGCAGACACAACAGGATGATTTGGGGGAGCGGGGTCGCCTGCTCTCGCTTTAACACTCCTGCCTAACAGGCCCGGAGCAGGTCACCTCGGAGAGCTCGGGAATACTTGGCGGGCTTGCAGCCGGGTTTTCCCTTCAGCAATTCCTGCCCCTGCCTCCGTTTGCTTCCCGTCCAGGCGCTTAATGGCTTCCAAAGCTGCTCCTTGAGCGCCCGAGAAGCTCAAAGCCTCCCCTTGACACTTACTGCGGTGGGACAAAACTGCGTTCCCCTGGAATTCCTCGGGAAAGGTTTCGATTAGACACCTCACCGCACTCTTCCCGTGAAGGATCACATTGCAGGCTTCATTTTCACCGGCACGTAACACATAGGAGAGCCTTCCTCCTCCTTGCAAGACGCTGACCGCACTCTCTTGTCTCACGTAAATTCCCAGCAAAGACCTCAGGAGATAAAACTGATTAATCCTAATTAAAACGAAAAATCAAGGAAATGACACAGTCTGTTGAATCTACTCGATGAATCAAAAGCCTCCCTCATTTCTATGGTAATTGTCTTTTTACAAATGTGCAATACTCTCGTCCACGCAAAATGATGTTTTCCTATTTTTCTTTGCTGGGAACATGAAGGGCCAGATGTGGGAAAGCTCTCAGGGAGCGTGCCTGGAGATGGGGCCCTGGCACAAGTGCCCGAATGGCTGCTGAGTACTTTTCATCCTCTGCTCCTCAAGTAATAATAATAATTACTGCAAGGAATAATAATAACAACCCCAGCCTGAAGCAACGTAGAGCCACCAAATAACTGCTCTCCATTTGCACAAGGTAGGGAAAACACAGGTTGAGTTTTTGCAATAAGGCCGCCTGCGTGTAACCCTGTGTCTCCGTAAAGACGTTTTGGAAAGGAATCCAAGTGTTAAGGTATTCCCAAAAAGCAGGAAAGACCCCTTCAAAGACCATGGGAGGCAACAAGTCCAAGAGGGAAGGACATAGCCCGCTAGATACTAAGCAAGTACCAACTGCAGCAAGTTGAGGGGCGGATGCGTTTTGCACCTCTTTCCCCGCTTTCTAGATACATCCCAACCTGTGAACGAGGCCCACGTGCTGTTTGTGCGCGGTCCAAACAGCCCTGCTCGAAGCCGGGGAGGGAGAGCCCAGCGGCGAGGTGGAGACAAACTGGATGCGATCCAGGATCTGCTGCGCTATCTGCTTAGACGCCATTTACTATGGTTACATTTTATTATACAGTAGTAAAAAATTACAAGGCAGCATCCTGTGTTATTCCCCACTGGGATAAATGCTACAGATGTACTATTAAATCTCAAAAACCAGCCCCAGCCTGCCAGGCTCCGTTTCGTTTGTGTGTCTCCAACGTGTCAGTCGGCCAACGTTCATGCTTTCCAATGGTAAAGCCATTTCCATTAGAGCCATGGGAGCGCGGTGCTGCGCGGGGCAGAGCGGAGCTCCTGTAACACTCACCACAACGAGGCGCCCGAGGCAGAGAACCCGCCGCAGCGAGCGGGGCAGCCCGGCCCCAGCGCCTCCGCACCGAGGCACTGCTTCAGCTCCTTAAAACGCATCCCTAAAATACAGGATTAACGCAGCCCTTCTTCCCCGCGCACATACTCGACACGCAGTTGCCTGTAGTTTTGTTCTATAAATACGTGTCCTTCCCCCACACTTTTTTTTCCTGTATTTTCACCTAAATCACCAACTTCCTGGCGTGCTGGGCAAGGGGACGAGCCTGCACCTCAAGTTCCCCCTACGCTGGTATTTGCAACCAAACAAACATAGCCGCAAGGCACCAGCCCCAACGCTCTATCCATCAGAAGCAAACGCAGGCGGGGGAAGCAGATGGGGGCCGCTGAAATCCATCTTCCCCGCGCCACGGCCCCAATTAAAAAGCCCATCTGTGGCCTGATTAATGAAGAAGGCTTCCCAGGCCAAAAGTAGCCGGGGGGCAGCGGCAGCAGCGCTGCACGGGGAGGTACAAACAGCATCACCCCATGGTTGCTTGGACCAAAGAAACCACTCGCTCCTGCCCCATGGCCACTGCCCAGGTGCCTCTGGCTTGTAGCAAGTTGCTTAATGTGACAAAGGAGAAGGTGGCAAAAGGCAAAGGCAGGATTTACCAACGTGCAGCCTGGAAGGACGGCTACCTGCTCCACTCGTCGTCCCCAGGCAACAGGAGGATGAAGGGAAGGCAGAAAGAGGCCGACCCGATGCCTCTCTGCAGGAACCGCGGCGTGAAACCGTACGGCTGAGGCAGACCAGCCCTGAAGTATCAGTGGCCCTTAAAAAATATATATTCTGGAGAGAAAATCAGCAGTGCAAAACAAGTATCTCCTCCCAGAACAACTTCAGAGCCTCAGCAGGTGGCTGGGTGACCAGGCCGCAGCCACGCCTGAGCTTCCTGAGCAGACCAAGCTGATCCATTCCCTCCGAGCAGGGGCCTTCTGCCCCGTGGCACGTTTTAAAGGGTGTCTGGGTATCCTCTTCCCCCTCTAGCTTTGTTCCAAAACCGCACGTTTTGAGAAAGCCACCCGAGGAGAAGGCCCAAAGCGCCCGCCCGGCCAAGGCGAAACCTCCCTTCCGAGACGCGCGGGGAGGAAAGGACACGCGGATAAAGACGTCTCCGGCTGCAGCTATTCTGGAAGCAACCTCGAGCATATTTGGTTTATTACCCCAGACAGCATGATGTCATCAGAAGCCCTTGAATGTCTTTTAAGGCCTTTCCCGTTATCCTGAGATGAGGTGTGAATGTGTGCATGCGTGTGGCATTCCCTTATTGCTGCAGCCATGTGATAAACTGCAGTGCCACAAGATAAATTGCCTTCCCTTTCCACATTTGACCCCCTCACTTGAACTCTGCCCGCTAATCCATTTCAGCTGGGACTCCTTCTAATACTCCGCACTTCCCAACAGCTTCCCAACAGCTGTAGGGTTGGTGGTTGTTATGTTTTAAAATGGATTTTGCATTTAAAAAAACACTCTTGCTTTGCACCAGAACACAGGGCAGATTAAAAACACACAACAACCACAACCACCAGTGGTTTCAAATTTGGGGTACCGTGCCCTGCTCCACTGCAGCCCAACTGCATTTTTCCCCAATTTTCTTGATCATGTTGGAACTACAAACCTGACGGGCTTAAGCAATTAGAGCCGTGTTTGCTATAAACTGCACAATCAAATATTCATTTAATCTTGCAGTGTCACCAGCAGCCTGACACGAGCCACAGCAAATTAAGATGCAGGAAGGCATTGCAGGTAAAGCGCCTCCCTTCCAAAGGCGCCAGCCTCCTTGTTTACATCACCCAGGCATTCCGAATGGGACAGCGAACAGAAAATCCATTCCAGGGACTGCCCGAGAGGGTTTTTTAAGGAAAAACAGAGCTCCCACACGCATTGGCACACATTTGTCTCCTCAAGGCTATATTATACTCTCCCCCGTTTACAAGCCCCATTCCCAATGCCTACAGCATCCCAAAAGCTGTTCATTCAGAGTCAACTCTTTGGGCTTGACTGTCTCCTAGGCACATTGATTTGGCCAGAAGGGTTTCACAATTTGCAACCATTTGCACACTAATTCCTGCCTTCCTAGCTCCTTTTCCCTTAAGGCTGGATTCCTGCTATGCATCTAGCAGTAGCAGAGAAGGAGCAGCAGTAATAAACAAGGGGAGTATATAAACGGAGTCGCAAGGAAGGCGCGTTTTTGCTGAGCAGCGTCAGGGAAATAAATTATAAAGAAATGCAACGGCTGCCTATTAAGAGGCAGATTTATAAGATAACTAAAGCTTTCAGAGTTTATGAAACAACGTCTAATAAAATGGCACTGCTATGATTCAGTTAGGTTTAAAATACCTCGTTCCGGAGACTTTGCATTTCAGACCGGTCTTTGCTACCTGGTCATATATTGGCTTTGCTTGATATACGCATCTTTTGTGCATATATAAGGAGCTTATCAGCTCTCAGTAGAACAGGCAATTTTAGAGCTATCTTCTCCCAAGGTTTGCACCTAAATATGCCAGATGACTCATTCACTGTATTAATATACACGTTGAATTAAACAAGGTGAAAGCTGTTAAAGGCTGAGCTCCTATGCAGTGAAGCCGGAGGACGAAGAGCACTCAGCAGCTATGCTGAGAGTGACGAAGGCTTACTGGGGAAGAAAATAAAGGCAAACGAGTCCTCCTTACCTATTTTTATCACTTGCTAGAGCCACATAGGTCCTTCCCTACCAAATCTTGATCAGACGAGTAGTTCAGTTGCTGAAATAGTAAGATGCCTTGCAAGAAGCACACTGAGGCTATGCAGGGAGAAGGATTATGCAGCTTTTTGGCACCGTTTCGAGACAAGCTTAGATGTTCACCACTCAGTTCTCTCCTTTAGCCATAGCACAGAGGTGGACAAATAACCTTATGCTGTTGCACTGACTGCATCAAGAGAGACACGGGAGGCAACTCTGCTCTAATTCCCTGGGGAATTAGAGCCTGGCACAAAGGGCGGGTGAAGCAAACGCCTGTATGTCTAGAAAAGAGGCAAGCAGGAAAAGATCCAGTGTACAAAAAACACTGCTGGATGCACTGCAGTCATTAAGATCCAAAGGCATCTTTGGATTTTTGGGTACTGTGCAGTGATGAAGTCAGGAATTACCACAAGGCCTCCAGGTTTTTAAGGGCAATAAAAATGTTGAAATTCTCAAAATTCACCTACAGCCAGTAGCTACCAATGAGGCCCTGCATTTTCCTACCATGAAATCTTGGGGCGTTTGTGCGAATTATGTAATGCTCCTTCTTCTTCCAAATCTTCTGGCCTCCAACATCTGCCTAGGCTGGTCAGGATCTCCCTGAAGTCAATGGCAGGCTGGCAGAGAAGGGCCATTTGACAGCGGGCAGAAGGACATGGAGCAGGCTGGGATCTAGCACCTTCCAGAACATCATATTCCAAGACCCTCTGGCCTTTCAGATGGCAGAAAGCGTGTTCTTCCCCTTCCTACCACCTCTGCACTGCAAAACCCTCCATAAACACCAGCAACAGAGAAGGGGGAAGGCAACGGCACCTCAATTTGGAGGCTTCCTTCCAAAGGCCGCTCCAAGCTTTTATTTAAGCACAAGTGAATGATCCCAGCAGCCAGGCGCCCGGAGGCGGCGTTTGGCCACGGGAAGTCACAGAGCCAAGGCGAAAGGCCGCGCCGCTTCCCTGGAGCCAGGGACTTCACGAAGAGGGTCGGAAGTTATTCCCGAATCCTGGTTGCTGAATTCCTCAGGCCGGGGACCGAGGGACTCGACTGCAGGAAAACCAACTTGCCAGGTTCTTTTGGGCCCCTTCCAGCCCTCAGCAAAGGGAATTCATTCCTGCCGATGGCTTTTCCAAGCTGCACACTCAAGCGAGGAGGATGTTGGCTACTTCTCACACCTCCAGATTCCTCTGCTCTCTCCTTCCACTCGGAGCACGTTTCCAAGTCCTTTCTGTGAAGCCTGCAGTGTTTTGAGTCCAAAAGCACTGCGTGCCCCTCGGGTCACAACCAGCACCTTTGCTGGGCCCTCCTCGAACCGGGATGGCTCCTCAAGGCTGAACTTCCAGCAAATGATGAGCACTCACGAACCCCAGGGCGGCATCGAGCAGCGCTGCTCACACACCCAGCCGTGGAGATGCGGAGACGACATCTCAGCTGAAGCTACTCGGCTGCCACCGAGGAAAAGAGGAATAAAAATTCCAGCTTTTTGAGCAGGTCTCCAGGGGTAAAAGAAAAAAGGTGACAGCGCCGCACGCAGCAAACCCAGGGCGTGCGGATGGGAAACACGCGAGCTGCCTGCAGGAACAGGGCCGCTCCGGGGCTGCCACGCGAAGGGGTTGGGTAAAATAAACCAACAGAAGTGAAACGAAGGCAATGGGGTCGTTTTTAAGATAAAGGGTCTCCCTTTGACTGTACGCACAAACCCTCTTTACGCCAGTCACTCTACCTGCCTTTGAAGGCTGCAGAGAGATGGCTAAAGGAAACCAAGCCATCTGATCAGTATTCACTCCAAAGGGCTTTTTTTTTTCCTGCAAATTATTTTCAAGGGCTGCAATAAAGGCATAGACTGCCTCGAGGTTTACAACTAGGTTTCCCCGCCATCTCACCGCATGTACGGCCAGACCAAAAACGAACTTTTTTTTCCTCCTTTTCTGTTCGGCACTGCGATACTCCGACAATCTGACAGGATGTTATACTGCCTCAGGCAAGGATATACTTAGTAGGCTAGGAAAAATAAACTGCATAGAAGCATCTTGTAACTGCACAACCATTTCTTAAGGTTGATTTTCATACTCAGATCTTAATAAAAAAATACCCAATAAGAAGGAAGAGCAGCACAGCCCCTCTCCTGTGAGTGCAGTGAGAAACTCCAGCAAAAAAACACCTTTCTGCCAAGGGGCCCCTACCTGCAACTAATTTTACAGGCTGGTAAAGCACATCTTCCAGAGAAAGCCTGAGAAATGTATTTTGAATACATATTTAAGAGTTTCCTCTGCATAAGCTACAACTATTTGAATAACCAGGCACTTGCAGAAAATCCTCCGTCCCCTGAAGAGCTGCTGTGCTAAATCTGCAGGCCAAATGCAGGCCTTAAAACCTGATATAGGAGGATAATGGCCCATGGCCCCGTTGGGCATCCCAGTTGCTTTTCCTACACTGCTAAATTCTCCCTCCTTCTATCCCTCAAAGGCCACAACTGCTTCCTGCAAAAAAAAGAAAAAGGAATTCAAGTCAAGAAAGAGAAGAAGCAACACTCAGCATCAGAAAAGCAGAGCTCCAAAACCCTGACACGGGTATGTAAGATTCAGAACACGAAAATCAGTGCTGAAGGATAATTTGACCTGAATAGACACACATTTTCTCATATATTTATAAACCCTCTAAGAAGAGGGGAGGGGAATGAAAGAAAAAAAGGCAAGGAAGCACGAAGGAGCACCACTGTAAACATTCATGCTGTGAGTTTTCCATTACTGGAATTATCTTGTAGAATAGGGATACCTGCTTAAAAATGGGTACTCATACATACATATACACACACACACACATATATATATGTGGAGATAGGTAGGCCTAAAACACCCTGCTGAAACCAAGCCAGGGGCAGGTAGGGAACGTGGTTATTGCCGCTGCCCTAAGCAGGAGACCCCAACACCCAGAGGCTGCACAGAGCAGGTCACGGGCAGAAACCACCAGCTGCTAAAAGGCCCCGCGTGCTGCCTCTAGCCACCGAGAACGTCCCTCTTCTTGCCAGCCTGCGTTCAAACCAACGTGTGTTTTGCCTCTCCTGCCCCGTGATGGACTTCTGTTTAATTAATCTCTCATCGTTTCTAAAACGATACATTCCTGAGGCTAATTCAAAGCCCGCTGGTCTTTGAACTGGCCTGTTTTCGCAAAGGAATTCACACATGAACTGGTTTTAAAAATTATTTAAGAGCCACTTGGTCTAATATATTCTAGAACCATTCTCCAGCAAGTCCAATTCTGCATTTTCAAACAAGCATTTAAGGTTTTGCTCCAGTTCACCCGCCGTGTAAGCCATGGTGTGTGTAAGCTTGCGGAAGCCTCAGAGAAGAGCCCTAACCATGGAGTAGCACCTTCCCCTTCTCAAGGGTACGTCACGTTGATTTTCTGCCATCCTTTCTCCCTCCTCTGCCGTGTTTTTAACATGGCTGCTTCAGAAAATTCACAGACTGGAGTTGTTCCCAAACCCAGGTACCTGCAAGCACTAACCAAATAAAAATGCAGAACACCCATCAGCTGCATAAGTTACGGATCACCCGTCCATCTCTGCATAGCTTAACGGGCAAGGGAGACCATTCCAGAGCCAGGATGGCTCTTGACGGACAGAACAAGAGTTGCAACAGGCCATAAAGCGAGAGGGGAGACATATGGCTCCTTGTTTCACTACCACGGCATCCCAAATCCCAGGGCAGTCCTGAGCTCCAGCACGCCAAGTACTAACTCCACACGCAGTAGATAGAGCCCTTTCTGTCCTGAACCACATAGACTCAATATACCTGTGGCCAAAGACTATGCAAGAAGGAAAAATATCTTCCCTGTGGTGCCGCTGCACAACCCAGACATGAAGAGGTCATGGGCCTTGCTCCAGGTCCTCAGAAAAACTCAACTGAAACCCTACAGGGACGGGCAGAGAAACCCAAGGGAGCAGTGCTCCCTCCAAAACCTCATACCAGCTCACGGAATACCCCAACGGGAAGCAGAAAGAAGCCTAGCAGCAATCCCTCCAGCTCCAGAACTGCAAGCCCCAGTTCTCCACTCTTCACTCCCATCAGCTTTGCAGCAGCTGCTTCCCCGCACTTTGGCTCCCCGCTGGAACAGCGGGAGATGGCGAGTCCTGACATTCCACTGCTTTGGAAACGGGCCCAAACTCAGTCCAAGCCTTAGCTGCTCTGAGGATACCGAGCTGTACGTCCCTGAGCCAACCACAGGCCGACACAGTGCTTCATTTGCTCTGGTGAAAGGCTTTTATCAAGGCCTCGCTACCCCTGGGGTCTGAAGAGACTTTCCTTTCAGAGCAAAGAAAATAAACCTCATCATTTTGCTTCTCTGTCAATCAAAGCTATTTATCACGCAGGCTATGAGTTCAACCATTAATGGGATAAAGTTTCCTAATCTATCAAGTACATATGCCAACACCTAATCATTAGATCCTCCGTAAGCCTATACATTACTTACTCCTGACACAACCGATCACAGGGCTCGCTCTTTCAAAATCATTTCTACACCCACACGGCTCTCCAAGAGAAGAAAGCAGTCACAGAAGAGGGAAAAACAAGTGTTCAGTAGCATAAAAGCAGAGGCCGCGTCAGCTCCTCAGCTGAGATAAATCAACACAGCCACTGACCTGGTTTCCTGACTTCAGGGTTCCCACTTCGCCCTCCTACAACATCGATCCTGCAGAGTTTCAGAACAGAAAGGAGTCTGGGCACCCAGATGTGTTTGGTTTTGTAGTTCTGTAAGACGGAAGATAACCAGACCCAAGGAAGACGATAACTTCCATATTTAAACAGCTACACATATTCCCTGCCTATTTCGGGAGCACAGACAGAAGATAATAAGGAGCTCCACTTTCCAGGCTTACCATGTTAAGAGGATAAAAAGAGAACTCTCTTTAATGCTTGTGCCTAGATAGTGCAGCATTAAGGCTTGGCTCCACAAAGGGATTTAGGACTCCTAAGTCCCACTGAAATCAGGAAATGAATGGGACTTAGGCTCCTAAGGGCCTTTGTGAGCCCTGCTCCAAGTGCCTCCTCCTTTGGGAACAAAGCCACAGCGTCAGGAGAGGGCAGAGGCTGCCCATGGAGCTTGGGCTCTGTCAAAGAGCCTAGGGGTTACCTTAAACGCAGCGATGAACGGAACTGCGCCGGGCTGCAGACAACTCCACAGCAGCAAATTAACTTCTCGGTCCCATTCCTCAAGTCGGTGGAACCCAATTCCTTGAGCTGCCCACGGAGAGGATGCGGGCCCGGTTCTGCACCATGGCCTTCCAGCAGGCAGAGACCTCCAGCACCACAGCGCACCTCACCGCAGAGCCCCAGCCTCACGTGGAAGCTCCACATGGCCACGGCCACAGCAGCTTTCTAAGAAAACAGCGTTCTGTGAATAAATCCAGGCCTCGGCCTCCTCGGTTAACACCATTTCAGATACGCTGTAGTAAGGAAGGATCAGTGGCACGCGCTGCTGGGGAGAAAACAGGGTTTGGCAGTAGAGACAATATCAGCACTGCTGAAGTGTCCTCACTGGTACTGCTTCGTTCCTGACATTTGGAATAAGGCTTGAGAGAAATGAAACATAGCAACTAAGTAAGGAACAGCTGTCTAAGTACTACTAACCACTAATAAATCCTTCCTTGTGCGGACATAAAATGACCCTTTTGCCAGTAGGACTCCAGGGGCTTCCTAACACCACATAAGGGTACCCCCATGGGCAAAACCACGTTACCATATGGATTATGTAGGGTAATCCCACATGAACCCCTCCAGAACTGGGCAAATCCACACTCCAGATCTACTCTGTACCTCTGGAGAGCATCAGCTGAGGACATCCAATATGGGGAGCCCCATCATGATCCCAGCAAGAGCCAGGCACCTCCAAGAGCACCATCTGGGCTGACTCAGCGCTCCAGGTGCTCAGCCAGGCTTTGAAGGCCCAAAACACAAGACCAAAACACGGTTGATGCTCCAAGAGGCCACCAAGGTTGCTGCACTTTTCTTCCTTGGCTGTTAACGCGGCACAGAGCTAAGAACTCCTCGAGTGTGTTCTACATTTCTGGGTATTTCTGACAAATGACCTCTCCTTAAAGAGCAGCCCTGAATCCATACGGTGCGTGCTGGAGGCGGGTGGGAAACTCTGGCCAGCGGGTCCGAATCGGACGCCCCGAGCGCCCTCTCAGCTGGGCCAGCGCTCCCGTGAGGAAGCCACTTAGGGAGCAGCTCCCATCATCTCCCCCTCCTGCCTGCGCATCGGTTCTTGGTCGGCAGGAGGGAGAGATAATGGAGAGATGCTGCAATACCTGTCCTGCCGAAGTCCCTGCTTTTAAAGGTACATGCTACGCTCGGGCAGAGCCCCACAGGAACCACATTTCATCGTTACCTTTTGCTTCATCATTAAAACCATCATTTGGTTCCTCTGCCCCAAATTTATTTTGGGGAAGGCGCTTTGCGTTCAGAAGGTAACCGGTCTCAGCGGCGGCTCCATTCCTACCAGCTCTCAGCAAGCAAAACACTCCAAGCGCTCTTCCAGCGGCAGGTGACTCGTCCCTCCGTAATCCCCTCCTTTGGGCTCCCCTCTTTCTTCTCCTGTGCCGCAGCTTTGGGTATGGAGCACAAGGACAACCTCTGCCGAGGACCAGGGGGACACCAGAAAGCCATTCGCCTTGCTCTGCAGCCTCCTCAGCTCCTGGCCTCGGCACTGAGGCACGTTCACAACCCTGCCAAGGCCACAGCCAAGGCCATGGCCAAGACCACAAGCAATTCCACCAAACACCCCAAAACCACAGGCTGGGACCCTGAGCAGGTCCTGCCCATCTCTGACCCAGCACAACCACCACCATCAAAACGAAGGTCCGACTGTGAGATCTTGCAGGCTCAAGAGGCCCTCAGGGCAGTCCTGCACCCCGAGGTGCATCCAGCTCTTCCAAGTCCCTGCAGAGACGGGGACATCGAAAGCCTCCGTGCCTACACCAAGGAAGGCCCTGCAGAAGGCCCATGAATGCGACGGAGAGCAGCCCCGCTGCAGGCGCCCAGAGCCCCAACTGCCCTGGTCCTGCGCCGCTGCCCTCCGACAACCTCAGCTGTGCAAACACATTTTAAGCCTACGGATTTTGCCACGGATTTTAAGCACACACAATTTACAGAGCCTATTTTACAATTGCCATTGAGCTTAAAGAACAGCAACGCAATATTTGTCTTACAAACACGGCAATGGGAATTTATACGTATAGCATAAATTTCAGTGCTTTGTATAAGAGCCTGCTGTTTCTCTCTATTCTTTAATTTTCTTGTTTCTTCTTGTTTTCTTTCAAGTTACAGAGATATTAAGTCCTCTGAATTATATACTTTTTTTTTCCAAATGTAGCTGTTCTCTGCAAGGTTGTTCCTCTGCCTTAGCAAGTTAAAACATCAAACGAAACCCAATTTGCTAATCGGTGGTTAAGGAAAAACTCTGCGGTCCAGGAAAGAAAGCAAATAATAAGATCCTAAGTAAATCTAGCTACGAGAACTGCCAACAGCATTTAAAAATAGAGGTATCAGATTATGCTATTTTTATGCTTTTACCTAATTTTCTATCCGTCAAAAAGCAAACATGAAACAGAGGCCAGAATAAAGTATATGCGGTAAAAGAATAGCACAGAATGTACTCCCTGCCTTATTACGGTGCCACTGTATTGGCACAGGCATGCCAAATGAATTAAGCAGCTTCACAGTAGCTTAGAAGTAGAAATAATTTCTCCATATACCTTATAAAAAAAGAAGGACATGGCCCCAAGCTTTGCGAACCACAGACTTCCTACTCAGTATTGAAAACATAAAATGAGAATTTAGCTAGATGCAGCAGCTCCCCTACCCAAGGGGAACAGGGTCGCTACTTCTGCGCCACGAGAAGAGCGCAAGAGACCTCTCCAAAGACGCGTCCATGCCTTCGGTTGGAGCTCTTCCCACCTGCAGGGCCTGACGACTGCCCCCGTGCTCCACGACTTACAATTAAAATCCTCCTTTACCATAATAATATCGTGTGTTACTACTAAGAAACGCGGCTCGAGCGGCACCTCCTTGCTGCTGGGACATCTGCACCTTGGCTGACGCGCGACTGCTGGCCAGAAGGACCAAGCTCAGCTGGCAGAGGTTAATCCCACGCCTAAAAACCTACCGGATTCGGTGCATCATCCAAACTGTTAAGTGCCTCCAAGAGCTGCTCCGCGACTGCCTTGGTGCCTGAGCAGAGATTTCACCGCCCCGCGCTCCAAGTGCTCGAGGTCTGTCAATACTTCCTGGGAAACGGCCTCCCGTGCTGCGACACAAGGGCTGGTTTGAAGCGCTTGCTTTAATTGCTAACACGTGTCCTCACTTAGGAGATTGTATTTCACGGCAAAGTTGAGATGCAGTTATCATTTCAAGTTTTAAAACACTGCAGCAGTGGCTTTGAGTGGATAAACAGACTAAGCACAGTTAAAGAGTCCCGCTGGGAAGCCTTAAAAAGACTAATTTATGAATATGCAAACACTTTTGTGTCACTCAATTCTGATAAACTCCAGTGGTAAGAGCCCGCAAGAAGAAAAAGCTGGGAACACGAAGGAAACCTGATACTAAACAAGCCACAAACGGCAAGAACTTACAAAAAAGAGTTATATTGAGGAATTTTATCCGAGGCAGAGCTCCGTTTCCTTTCAAACACGCTCCTCGTATCCGCACTGAGTTAAGCTGCGATGAGCTGGGTAGCCAAAGCAAGGGTTGGAAAAACGAAGAAGTTAGAGGTTATTTTTGCTTTCTGAGTAAGAGATGGATGCAAAAACCCGGCCTTGCTTCTTTTCAGAGAAGGAGGGTTTTGACACGCAAGCTCAGCGAGGTCGGCTCTGCACCGCTCTGCAGGGAACGCCATTTTCCACGTCCAAAATATCGTTATAACCCAGCTGCTCCACTAATGAGGACAGTCACATAGTTAGGCTTGCCCTCCCCAGAGGGCAAAGGGTTGCAAAAACTACCCTTTGTGTTACTTAAAGAAAAGGGGGCTCCCCAAAAGCAGAAACATAAGGCAATTAAAACCTCCACACAGAGCTGCTTCCTAGGCGCGCGACGGCCGAGTCGCAGGAGACGTTAGCGCAAGAGCTTCGTCCTCACCCCACGGGCAGGCGACTCTCGGCTCTTTTAGCTTTCCAGGAAGTTTGCACGCTTTAAACCTGGAAAAATAGAAAGTAAATAAGAACTGCTTAGCGCCTTCTCTCCCGCTCGAATCAACTGCTGCTTTCGCAGTACTTTTGAGCATGTCTGGCTCTAGTGCAAGACGTGTCTGGATGTGCCAAGGCTGAGCGCAGCTCGTCGTGTTTCACAGCACGACTCGGGTGTCCTTGGAGGATATAAGGTTCTTACACAGCTTCAGGAAAGCCGCCGGGAAGCGTGACTGCTGGAAGGGCACAGCTTCAGCACAGAACTCCAAGCAGAGCCCGACATCGCTGCTCACCCAGGAGAGGCCATCACCACGGGGCTCTCCTCGGCGCTCCGTGGAAAAAAGGGCTCCTTCCACCTTGCTCTCAAGCACAGGAGCAAGATGAGCATGTGAAACGCCCTCACAAGGAAAGATCAGGCAGAAAACCAAGAGCTGAAGCAGGAAAACAGGGTTCCTCCTGGCTGGAGATGCTCAGTGGGCACAGGAGCAGGGCTCACGTCACGGGGACGAGAGCAGGGGCCTCCCCGGCCGGGTCCAGCAGCGCGACGGAGCGCTCGGGTGGGCAGGCTGCCGTCGAGAAGCACGGAGGTGGCGGGAACAAGGGAGGTCCGGGCGCAAAGGCCTGCAAACCAGTTGTGTCGCTCTAAAACGCCAGCGCGACGCGCCTCGCCGAGGAGAGCAACGGCCGCCAACACCATCTCAGAAACGTTGTCCTTCTTCTGTTACCGAACGTAACGATGAAGAGCCGCAAGGGCAGCGGGGCGGGTTAGCCAGGAAAGCCTAGGAGAAGATGCGTGCTCACAGAGCAGATGCTTTGATGGAGCCTTTTCAGATGCAGTGTCACATCAAAATAAAGTTACGAGGGAAGCAAAGCTTCCCCGGGTGGAAAGCTGGCTCTTCTTTTGCAGCTGCTCTCAAAAAAAGAAAGGAAAAGAAAAAAATAAAAAAGGAAAAAATAAAAATCTATGCCACTTCCCCAGCATGGTGTGAAACGGAGGAGAATCAAAGACCTTTGAAACCTATTCCTACTGCTCTCACCATTTTTCTTATTCAAGCAGCGCTCCCAACAATTGGAAACTGGCTCATGTCAGCCCCTCTGAAAGAGCCGTTTGCCTCGGGAGAGGCCTCGTGCTCGCCTAAGGAAGCGCAAAATTATTGTGCTGGTAAATGCCAGCAGGAAGTTTACGTCCCCTGTAAATATCTCACTGCCTTCCCGCAGCAGAGCCCTTTTGCACCAAGCCTCCCTCCAGCATCTCCGTGCGCGATGCACCTGCACTGAGGGCGAGCGCTGCGAACGGACACCTGCAAGAGGCCTGGAAAGAAAGGCCACGTATTCCCAAAGCATCCAGGGAGCATCCAAGGAGCCCTCCTTAGGGTTTTCCGATTATTTTGATGCGGAAGCGGCGCTCGCTGCTGGGCTGAGCGAGCTGCAGCCGGGCTCCCCGCGCAGCTGCCGGCAGGGCAGAGTGGGAACGATGCCCAATGCTGAAAGGCTCTGGAATTTGGGAATAACAAAAGCAGCCGCAGTCGCCCAAATCCCACCGTTTGTTCCTTCAACAAAGGAGGTCTCCGAGGCCTTTGTTTAACATAATGATTCCAAAACAGGATACCAAAAGCAGGGAAGGGTTATCTGGGCAGGCACAAGGCAGCAAGCAAATCGCATCCCTGAGCGGAGGGCGTCAGGAATGTGTTCTGGGGAGGACTCTGTGTGCGGAATTACTGCTTCTTTCATTCCTTTGGCAGGACTGTTGCTGTGTTTCCTGCCTGGGGGGTGATCCGCAGGGCCTGGAAGACTCACAGGCTGGATTTGCACCAGGGGAGGCAGCTCTCAGCAACTCCCTGTGTCCACTTATTCCAGGGAAGCGCTGGGTCCTCCTCAGGGAAACGGCGAGCGAGCGGCTGCATGGGACCCCCTTTCCTTCCAGGGCACCAATGGGGCAGAGTTTCTCAAATTTCTGCAGTATTAAGAATAATCACAATGGTACCTCCTCAAATTAAAAAAGAAATAAAATGTATTTTCATTTCAAAATCCTCAAAATCCTGTTATCCGTACCCAGCAAGTGCCAATTCCTGCAGCAGGAGGAGAGCTTCCCTGAGCAATGCACTGTAGAGGCTCAGAGGAAATAAGACTGCCATGGCCCAGAGAGGTGGTATTTCCCTGTAGGGGAAAGGAGCTTTCCCATTTCTGCAAAAAAGACGAGCAAACGGGATGAAGATCCAAGCCGTGCTGCCGAGCGCTATCCAAACAGGTGTAAATTCCAGTAAAAGACTCCGTGGCGCGGGCAGTAAACCAAGGAGCGGCCTGGATCAAGGCAGGGGAAGCCGGCTCATCCACGGAGTTGTCAAGCATGAGAAGCTGGACACCAGGAAAAAAAAAAAAAAAAAAAAAAAAAAAAGCACTAATTTGGATGCTTGAAGCAAAACCAGGCACCGTAATCCAGAAATCCAGAAGAACAACGTGACTGGTCAAGGGGATTGCACCTTGGGAGGCCACTCGGCCCTGGAAGAAACTGTAAGGAACCCACTGATTTCAAGGGGATCCTCGTCAGTGCATCCTGCAGAACACCCTGATAAATCTGCAACAAAACTGATCAGCTACAAGAAGAGTGTAGTAGTAGCATGACCTCCTTCACCAAGGATTGCATTTTCTTGCTTTTCTTTCCTTGCATCGTCCTTCTTACAAAATATGTCGAAAACATGTCAGGGGGTGGATTTTTTTTTAAAGGAAAGATGAAATTGTCACTAAATACCCATAATTCCAGCAGCTGTGGCAGAATTTAAAAAAAAAATGCGGAGATTCACAAAACAAATTGAAGGACACAATAACCACACAGAAAAGCTGCCTGGACAATATGTGACTAAGCAGCCAACAAACTGCTGTAGCCACATGGAAATAAAAAGCCCAGGACGCGTTGCATTCGACACCACCATGGCTGGCTCACCTTCGTGAGCAACACGAATCAAACCCAGGCTCCCGAGAAACCTCACAGCCTCGCATCAGCAGATTGCCCTTTGGATACTAGTAAATGGAAGGAATAAAAGAATAACATTGAAGTAGGAACTAAACTGCTGAGAAAACTCCTGGGCAGATGACTGGTAAGTGCCCCTGCACAGGTGTTTCCCAAGGGCCACGAGCAAACCACACGGCCACCAAAAACGCTCCCAGGAAGCCAAGAGGGCTAAAACCCGGTATGCCGAAGACAGCAGCAGCTTGAAGAGGACCTGCAGGCACCTCCTCGCAGCCAAGGAGGAGTTTGCAGGCTCGTTTGAGCAGTCGTTACGCGTTATTTATGTTTGTCATACAAAATGCTTCTGAATGCAACACGTCAGGAAGTTGCAGCCGCCTTTGGCGAGCACCGCGTGGAGCCGGTGGCAGCATCTCATCCGCGTGTCTCACTTCGAGGAAAGCCACAGATTAAAAATATTTTACAGGCACTCAAATCCTTCTAGCAACCTTAAAACCTCCATCATGCTTGGACAAGGTGTAAGTCAGGGTTCACACAATCCAGCTTTAACCTCGGGTTTAAGCATCACGCAATGAGAAGGAAGGGAACGGAGGCGGGAAACGACAGTCTTGCTTTGGACCATCACTTGCGGTTTGTTTCTCAGTAGTATTTTACTAAACACTCTGGCGTTAGGGGCAGACTTCCAGAAACCTACCTTTTGGCTTAGCCCCTGCCTGCATGAACAGCTCTGAAAAGCAAAGCCTGCCCCAAAAAGGACAGCTCACGAGGAGCCCTTCCCCACGTGCAGGCAGCTCGATTTTGCATCCATCCGAGTGCAAATTTATTTTGCAAGTCAGATAGATAAGACTTGATCTGCACTTTGCCTAAGGAGCGATGACAGGTTCTGTGTGAAACCTCACTTTTTTGCACTAATCTTTCCGAAGACAGTTTCCACAGCGTTCAGGAAAAGCGGCTCCTGGTGCCCTACATGGTGCTCAGGGAGCAACGGGGCATCTTTCCTCCGGAAAATGAGGAGCAAAAATCAACACTTGGCCACAGGAAAAGGGCTTCCAGTTGCTTCCGAGAGGAAACCTGCAGTCATTGCGGGTTACCAAAAGTGCCCAAGCAACTCAGGGAAATAAAATAAAACCGGAGCTTCCTATGGCAGCGCCCGCTCCCAAAGCTGGTAAATGAGATTTGCAAAAGTGCCTCCGCGGCCGGAGCGCGCAAATCCCCCCAGCTTGCAAAGTGCCTTAAGTGCTGGCAGAAAGATGGTTAAAAGGTGGTTAGGCTCCTATTTCCCCATGAAATCAACAGGAATTTGGCACTGAGCTTTGCGGCTATCCCCTAAAGGCAAGGGAGAATTAAACTTTCAAGCTATTTAAAGGAGGCTTTTTCAGAGGTCAGATATTACCAGTCCTTTTAGCTCTTATCATTTAATGGATTGGAGAAAGGGGGGAGAGAGAGAGATTGAAATAATCATACAAACAGAGAAAAAGAAAAAACAAAACACAAACATTTCTCTCAATTTCCAGCAATGCTTTTCTTGGAGGAACCAATTTTCAGAACGGCACCGAAAATAACGTGGAAGCAGAAAACGAATATATCCTGGTGTTACGTTTGGAAAGCTCATTAAGATACATAGTAAAAATATCTAAATTTATGGGTTTGCCCACATCTTTGCTTGCATTTTGCAGCGCTTCCTCGCGCGCTCTGGTTAACACAGTAACCCGCAACAGAAGAATCCCACTGAAACACCCTCCTAGGGAATCCGTGGTGGAAATAGTCATTGCAACAGTGTTTTCTGCTTTAAGGGGAAAATGCAATTGCTGTTGGTTAAAAAAAGAAAGTCTATTGCCTTAGATGGTGGTAGTCAATACAATGCCGGAGTTGTCTCTCCGAGAGGAGTGGAGCTGCATTCCTGGCTGACCACTCGCCCTGGGGATCCATGGGCAGACAAGCAAGGTCAGAGGTCCAAGCAGGCGCAGTCGGGCCGGGAGCAGCCAGGATTGCATTTTGCCGCCTGCAAAAGCTGGGAGCTGCGACTGGAAAATGTCGGAAAACCCCCGCGAGCGGCTGCACCGCAGGGAGAAACGCGCTGCCGCCCGCCCTTTGGGTCGGGAAAGCACTGGCCCTTTGGAAATGCAAAGCTGCCCTGGGGTGCTTTGTATTGCCCATGCTTCTCCTGAAGGATTTACACAAAAGGGCTACTTTTGACAAAACAAAAGCTAACAAAAAAGAACTTAGCGCAAAATGCACCTTCAGAGGCCAAGCTGGCTCCGTTTTACCGCACGCTCCCCCTCCGCGAGCCCGCGCCAAGACCCCACGCTCCAGGTTGCTTTCCAGACACAGGGGAAAGCCACGGCACCCGGAGCACCGGGTTTGACTCGGAGCAAACTCTGTTTTCCAGCAAGCCTGCGTCAAACAGCGTTAAGCACTTGCCTTCTGCATGGCACCAAGGCCCCGGAGCGCAAGAGATGAGCGGGATGGGCCTTCCTCCTGCTTGCCACGCACCGAGGCCTCCCCTCGCGCCGCATCCATCTTCCCCAAACGAAGGAATCTGATCAACCCCTGGTAATTTCCTTAGGATAGATCATGGCAGAAGCCTCGAGCAAGATTAACTGAATGTTCCGTCAAAGCCACTAGGCCTGGACTGAACTCAAAGAAAATTATGTTCACCGATGGCTTTGTATTTACTTTAAAATGCAGTCATTTTGACAGGCTCATGAGGTAGGAGATCTCATTTTATGAAGGTCTTGAGGGACAACAGGAACAGAAATATAACATGCTGCAGCCTCAGTCAGCAAAATGATTGCAAAATTACTTTACAACTGACTTTCAAAACTGCAAATCCAGTTATTCCAGGTAATTTCAGCCCTTCAAAAAAAAAAAAAAAGGGGTACACGGAGCACGAGGTTGGCAAAGAGTACCAAACTTGATAAGTACAATCGGGACAATTTTCCTTACTTGTAAAATAATGTTTGCACCGCCATCGCCCTCAACTCCTTCAATTTGTGAGCTTCCCCCAACGACAGAGCAACGATTTGATTTGCAGTCAAACCACAAATATCCCCCAACTCCGATGTGGGTAAAAGCAAAACCCAGGAACCCAAGAACGTGAGAAAGCCAGAAATTACCCATTTTCTTCTAGTGATACCAAAAGCCAATACATTCAAGGGGCCCCATCAGCTGTAGGTCTCCCTCTCTCCCAAACGGTGGCCTCAGCACCCTCTTCACTATTTCCATCCACCTAAATTCCCCCAAACTTCCCAGTCCCCTGCTCCTTGTGCACGAGGCCCCGTGCAACACCAGATTGTCAAAAACCAATGCTGGCATGCATGGAAAAGCAGGCTTTTTGCACTTCTTTTTTATAAATCGGTTTTTCCTATTCTCATTTTTAACATGAAACCTCGTGCCCTGAAAAATAAGTGAGGCACCCGAGCACTTTCACCATGTTTTCAGCATCGAGAGAGGAAAGCAGCGAACTAAAGCAATCAGAGCAAACCCACCTGAGGGCCGCCAAGGTGTTGCCACATCCATAGCGCCTGCAAAACCTGTCAGGAGCATCCCAAGGAGATGGACGTTTTTGATATTAGTGCTGAAGTCCCCTTTAAGGCTATAAAAACCAGCGCGGCTTCGGGCCCGGGGAGGAGGAGTGCAGTGCGTAATGCACGTCCCGGTGACAGGAATGAGGAATCCGGTCAAGCTGGTAGCTATGGCTCCGAGAAAGCTGCTTCGCCTTGCAAGCAAAGGAGTGAAGAGCATGGAACTACCCCAGGAAGCTAAAAAGCACAACGGGAGAGAAGAGGGGAAACAAAACCCCTTCTTATTCTGCAACCAAAAGGAGGGTGATGTGAATTCAGCAGGTACCAGCTTTATGTAAACAGTGATCTAAAATGAAGCCCAATGCCCAAGTGGTGGTCAGAACAGACAGTACTTGTCTCCGAGAGGTGGGCACAGATGCAGAGCGCTGCCTTTGGATAACGGAGTTGCTACCGATGCCGCCAAGATCCTCTAGGATGCAGTTAAGTGCAGAGAGGGTTTGCAGGCTGCAGTGGGATGAAACCGATACTGAAGTCTAGCATGTAGCTTATACAGCTGGTGCATATATATATATATATATGTACACAAAAATACTCCTCATTCCTTGGCACCCCCACGCCCCTGAACGCATTATTAATAGCAGCAGGGCTCGGAGCGCTGCGCATCGGAACGCTCCTGCTGCAACCTTTTCCCCGTTTATCCTCAGCGGCTCCTTGCAATTGGCTCTGCGGGCCGCTGCTTTAGCCCGCCAGGAAAAATCGGTCGGAAACGGGAATAAACCTCTGCTTGCAGGTGGCGCTTGCGCTCGCCTCCAAGACCGCTCAGGAATTCCCTTGGGAAGCACTCGCAGGGCGGCCGAGGCTGG
>NW_010585308.1:715673-736995 GCF_000705375.1 Tinamus guttatus
TTGCTTCAAGGTGAAGAGCGGGATGAGTACGGATCGAACCCGGGCCCCTTGCAGAAACCCAGCGGCTCCGGTGAGGTCAGAATTCACCTCGTCAGCAAAATACACCGCATTCCTTCCAGCTGTGAATGGGATTCCAGGCACAAACATACACCTCCTGCAGGAAATTTTTTATCCTACAAACTTGGCCCAAAATCCAGTTTACAGTGCCGCAAGTTACCTACAAAGAGGTCACTTACACACCCTACTAATTACAAAGAAGGAAATCACAATCCTTATTGCTCCATATGGCGACCAGAGAAGTTGACTCAGTGCTAGAGCACTAGTTGCTGATGAAAAATATATATATGATGTGAAGCTAGCTGAGGTGTCAGCCCACATCCCACACCTTGTCTACAGAAGAGCAGAGCTACATTTTAAAGAGGGTTTTAAAAATATCCTTGCCACGTGGATGTGGCAAGAAGGGTCCGGTCTGATACCGAATCACTGTTCCTGGCTTTTCCACAACTGTTTGCTGTTTTTTTGGCCACTCTAAAAGACACACAAATCTACCCGCTTTCTGTGGGCTCGAATCGCTACAAAGCCAGTCCTGACTCGCTACCGCCCTGCAGGCTTCTCTGGGATCCAATTTAAAGGCCACAAATGGATCTCTAGAAAGAGATTTAAGCATCCTGGCTTTTAAACACGCTTAAAGACTCCAGATCCACTTGTATTTTTGATGTCGCATCTTTAAGCTCCCTAACTTCGAAACTTTTTTTCGCAGCTCTACGGCAACCTGCTTGCTGCAGCTCCCTTCCAAACCATGGGCAATAAAAGCTGCAATCAAGCCACAGCGAAGGAACTTCTAGGCGGCCCAGGAGCATAACCCGAGCTTTTTGTGTCACACCTTGCCCTTCCTTCCACCCAGACTCTACTCAGGATCAGCAAATATTCATACTACAGAGTTAAAGGGCACTGCAGGCTCACGCTGCAATTCGGAGTGCTCCCTTCTTACTGTGCGCCTGCAAAATACCTGCAATAGTGCAATTGGACTCTGGGAATTACCATTTGCATTACCAGTGCAAATAAATAATAAAAAACAGCACATGAAAAATAGGAGTTTACGGCCTCTGACTGCATGAAAGGAAGCAAATTAAAAAAAATACAGAAAAAGTTCTATCTTTAAGGATAAAAGCGTTACTGCTGATAGAGCAGTTGTCTGCAGGCCGTCAGACAAAGAGGGGGAAGTTGCTCTTGGATTTGTATCCCTGCTGCCTGCGCTAAGGCACTCGGAGCACCGGATAGGTTTTGTGTAAGAACTGTAATAAATCCTAAATAAACACCCAGCGCACTAAATCTCCATCTCGGGCACGGTAGGGTTGGCACAGCTTGGGCCAGACGGCCAGTTCCCGGGTACACGGCACCACGCGCAGGCAGAGGCGCCGTCCTTCATGGGGCTGTGTGGCAGGAGCAGCAAGCAGGCAGGGCACAGCGTAAGGAAAAGGAAATCCCAGAGCAAAATCCAAAACCAGGGCTTTTTATAAAGAACAAGGATTGTTTATGGGCCACACAGGACATAACTGCATCAAATTAACGCAGGAGCAATTCAGACCTTGCAGAAACCGGCGGGCAAGTCCTCTACTTGCAGATGCCAACTGAAGGCAATCCAAAGTCGCCCTCCGTTTTAGGAGGAGCTATTTGTACAGAAAACTTGAAAAACCTCCTAGCCACATCCCGGAGCTGCCCACGCCTGCGTGCGAGTCCTGCATAGCTCCACGTCGGAGATGAGCACGGGGACACCTGCGATAAGCACACCACAGAACCCAGCGCTGCCTCGGGCAACCCACGAGGCGATCAGCTCCGGAGTGCAAAGACACGGCCACAAACTGCCTTGAGGCACCCGGGCGGCTGGCTCGGACACCACGAGCCTGAGTCCAGAGCCGCCTGGGACAAGCGGGGCCACCTACCGCGAACCTGCCCCTTCTGCTCCGTTATATTCAGCTTTTCTACTTCTGCAGGCACCAAACACACCAGCGAAGCTGGACAGGCTCCTCCTCAACAGCCAAAAGGAGGGGGCAGCCACGGAACAAATAGAGACCTAAGCCAAAACCAAAAGTGACTCCTCGCCGAGGAGGATGGAACGCACTGGAATCCCCGGGTTAGAGCGCGGAAACGCGGCGGTGAGGCCTGCAAAACCACCTCCTCAGGTGAGCCGCCTGCAGCACTGAGGAACTTCGACAGGCCACTGAAAACAGTACTGAAAACGCCCTGGAAATTATGTCTCAACATCCCCAGGCAGCCCAGGGCACTCGCTGACATTTCCAAGTACCTGCTGAGCTGGTTCAAGCTCTCCCCCTTGCACAAAACCTAGCTGCAAACTCTAAGAGGTGACAGATGCAGCCCAATGCAGGTGCCTCCTGTGAAACCAGATCGAAGCAGAGGTTCAGTTTTCCGATTTTCACCCCAAAAACGTGCATTTTGACCTCACTCTATGAGGTAACGCTCATAACCTCACGCACATTTTAATGGAAATAAGTCTCCTTGGTGCTTTGGGGAAGAGGCACCGAAAGCAAAGCTTTTGGTCCCTCGTATTTAGTCCTCGTTACCTCTTCATTATCCATCAATTAGGCAGCTGACATGACACCACGGTGGCACCTCAGTGACACCAAACAGTAACCAAAGGACAACGGCTCTTCCTTGTCCAAAGGCAAAGCGACAGAGACCTGGTCCCAGCTTGGGAAGAAGGAGGATTATTACAGCTGGAGGACACTTGTTGGGCTGGGGCAGGAGCGGGTTCACGTTCCCAAAGCGGCTCCGACCCGAATCCCGCCCGGTTTGTCACCAGGAGGGAAAAGCAGGACCATGGAAGGGCTACACGCTCGGAGCGGCACAGACGAGGGTCGGGCGGACACCGCCGTGTCTCTCCTCCCCGCGGCCCGAGGCTTGTTTGGACCAGCTGGGCATATTCTGCCTGCAGGAGATGATTCTTCCTTTCCAGACGAGCAGTTTACCTTAAAATAAAAATGCAGCAGGTGGCAACAAAATTGCCAGCCGTTCATGGGGCCTCTGCAGTAAAAGAGGAGAGCCTCAATTTTTTTTTTTTACAGTAACCACATCACTGACAGCGTCCTTAAAATGCTTAAAGCGCTAGCTTGCGTCCCAACACGGTGCTGCAGCTACGGGCAGTCCGTCTGCAAGGGAGAGCAGCCCCGTGCTCATTGCTGAAGCAATTCAGAGCCAACTCCATGAAATAAAAAACCACCCTCAGTGCAAGCACACGGCCTGTTTACAAATGTAAGGAGGTTTAGCATAAGCTGTCTTGAAATGGGATGAAATAAAGGCAGTTTTTGGGAAGAGCAGCCATAGCAAAGCACTTGGACTGGGCTGTGTGGAAAACCAGGGAGGTTTATCCTTCTGCTCATTTTGCGCCGAGGTCATCAGACCCATTCCATAAGCATTTCATAAAGGGCGACAGTCAAATGTTTTGTGCCAGCTCTGCTCCAAAGCCCTGCAAGACCTTAGCAGGCAATTTAGCAAGCGTACAGAAACAAATGGATGAAACGGCAGGGTGTTTTCTCCTTGCAGGTGTGCAAAAATGGAGAAAAAAAAAAAAGTATGCTTGGGGAGCAGCCCCTGGAGGAACTGAACTGTTGTCCTTCCCTCACATGCTCTTCCTGGGGAAGATGAGGCACCCAAAGGATGGTCGAGGGTTTCTGCGAAAGGCATTTGGATTCTCAAGCCGGCTGCAGATGAGGCCTCCGCCAAAAATGTGAGTGGCAACAATCTGTCACAGCGAGGGCGTTCATGACAGGAACGCAGAAGGGCGAATCCTCATGGGATTAGGTCTGTGATGGGAACCAAGGGCTTGCAGGACTTGGTTTGACCCAAATCTGCTGCAGGTCCCCATGAAGTAGGTGCTCAGATGAAGACACCTTGAGTGGGGAGCACCCCTGGCTTCTATCACAACCGTCTGCGCAAAGGAGGCCAAAACACTATTAATGAATTTGTAAAGAGGAGCTCACCATGGAAGTTGTATTTCTCCGCAGTTGGTCTCTGGGAAAATACAAAAATACCAACCGTAGCTTAATGGCAACAGGAAGCATCTCGAGAGGACTGGCACAGGAAAGCTGCCAAGCTTCTCTGCTGAGAGATTTCATCTTCTTCCTTGAGGGGTCTATTTTAAGACAATTCCAGTGACCTTACTTACCAGAGATTACGCTGTGTTTCAATTAATTTTTACAGCACTATAATTAATATTTTGGTGTCTGCTGGAACGCACGCCGGGCTGCACAAGCCCCACGTGCACAGCACTACGACAGGCACTGCTAGGGCGGCGGAAGGAAGAAGGTGAGAGCCCTCGAGCCGCCTCATCCACGGCGCAGGAGGAGCCCCGAAGGGAGACGGCTCTCAGCGGGATCCGGATGCTGAGATGTGCAGAAAGGTCCGTGTTTACACCCGATTCGGGACTGGTTTGGGGGGGATATATTAGCTAGATGGTCTGTCTGCAAGCACGCTTCCTCGGGAGCCTGCGTGGGTGCCCGTGGTGTGTCGAGGCACACACACACACGCACACTACAAGTCACCTATGTTCACGGCAAACTTATTTGATGCTGTTGACTCTGGGCTTGAATTGCCTTAAACAAAAACCAAAGCCCATCTCCAGGGTGATACACAACTTCGTTCTAGAGCTCTACTCCCTTCCGCCCCTTGCAGCGGTATCTGTCACATGAAATAAAAAAATAAAAACAATCATTTCTCATGCAACCTTTCCAAAGTGATTTGCTAGCGAGCTGCCACAAAGAGCAAGCGAGCCTCCAAAGCACCTCTGTGGGAGAGGAGATACAGCAGAAGCCAATTCTAGGTATTCGCATCTCTCCTCCAGCAAAGGAAGGCCCTCGCAAGCCGGCGCGTGGCTAAGTCTGCTCTGCCGCGCACCAGCTTCCACCCAGGAAGGGCGACCCTGTTTTACAATTCACTAACAACATATTTACTCGCATGCTGACTACATATGTTGTACTTAGATGTCACAGCAGATTACTTGCTAATTACCCCCAGAAAATCCCAAATAATTACCGCAGACTTCTCCTAGATGGGAAGGGCTTACAGGCAGTCATTTCCATGACAAACACCCATGCCTAGCTGTGGCTGCATGGAGCTAAATGGAGACACAGCACCAAGCAACTGGTTTTTTAAACAGGATATAAGCTTTTGGACATGCCAAAAATGGGTATGTCCAAAGAGAGAGGTTTCCTAATGTTTTATCTGATCTTTCAGACCGATAAAAACCATCTTTTTGGCTGCCGAACGGAGAAAATCGTATTAGCAGAGCTGATATTCATCAGAATATTTTGAACTGAATATGTGAACTGCTTTTAACTGAATTTCAATCGATAACTCCACTACTGCGGTTAGTTTTATTGAATTGCACGCTGAAATAACATCATTTCAATTATGCCATGATCACAGCATTACACTCCACCATGAGCCACACTCATCTGGCTGGAAGGTGCGACGCTCCGCTTTGGTGTCCAGCATCTCCGGAGCTTTTTGTGCTGTTTTATTCAACAAGAGCTCCAGGTTTACACTGCTATGCAAGTACCGTGCTCTTTCCTCGAAAGGGCAATGTCTTGAAAAGCCTGGGGGCTTTCAGAGCCTTCCTTTTTCTCCTTTCAGAAATAAAAGGCCTGGAGGGAAGTCCAAACTGAGGTTTCTAAAAAAAGTTAGGGGGGAAAAAAAAGGCAGACAGACAAGACAAGACAACTCCTGCCAGGAAAATTAAAGTGAATCCTCACCCGCTCAGTGTGCGTTTTCTTTCTGCGCACATCCCCATCCTGCTCCCACGTTGCAGATGGATTGGGAAGCGATGGGACCAGCCGGAGCTTTCCCTCAAAGTCCACGCTGGGAAAAACACGATGCACTCAGAGCTTGAAAAAAATTAAAGTCTCATATGGACCTTTCTTTCAAATAAGGGAGCATATTAAGAAAGGCACCAGAAACAGTGGACATTAAGCCTGAATTCTCTGTACAATCACTAGCCATTTCCACAGATCTAAGCAGGGTTCTGGTTGCATGGTGGCAGGGTTTTTTTCCTCCCTTTGGAGGGTGTTTTTTTCTTTTTTTTTTTTAATGTGTGCAAACAATATTTGCACATGTGAGATAACTAGATCTTTATTGCTCCTCTCTAGAAGAAAAGCAAGAGGGGAGCAGCCTGCTATCCAGTATATGTATTTGAAAGTTTTATTACCTGTTAACATGCACCTATAAAGTAAGAGAGAAAAAAATAATGCGTATATATGTAGACACACACACATATATATGGATTCTTCAAATCTACATTTTGTCATAAGATACTTTAATTCTTAGAGCACTGTCTCATGGCTTCGCATACATGAAGTTTCTCTTTTCTTTGGAGCGATCTGATTGGATTTAGGAGACTTAAAACAAAAAAGGCATCACGGGAACTAGGCGCTCTCATGCCCTATGTTGCCAGCAATTGATTTCTGAACATTTGACAAAGTGACTGCAACCATCAATCCTTTTGAGGGCTTTAGATGTGGTGGTGGAAAAATGCATCTGCACACACACATAGACACACATTAAAATATGACCTGCACACAAAAGCTTGGAATAGGCTCCAGCTTTCCCACCTAACCCTGGCAACATGAACCAACCAATTTCCTTACTATTAATGTTATGGGCATCATCACTAACCTGCTCACGAGAAAGCTCCTTCCCTCCTCCTAATGAGGAACTTAATTTTATTTATATATATATATATATGTGTGTGTGTGTGTAATATATATTTTGGGGGGAGTATCTTTCAGAAGCGAAGTCCCAGCTGCAATGAGCATGGCCTGTAACGGGGCAAAGAACGAAAGAGCAGAGCTGCATTTTCCACCCTTCTCCAGGCTACAAAAAGTAGCTTTGCTGGCAATCGGCAGAGCCCTCTGCCCATCTACTGTTCAAAGCCCCTTATTTCAAGGGGCTTCTGCACTTTGCCAACCGCTAGAATTTACTTCCCAGCCGACACATCCAAACGGGGTTACCAGCCTGCCAAACGTTGCTGCCCTCAGGTCTCCTCTGGTTTCTATGTCATTTTATTATCAGCAATTAATCCACTAGACTTCACGCACCCATCGCGACACTGGCGGGTTTCGCTTTTCCCCAAAAACTTTAGAAACGGGCAGGAAAGCACCCAGTTACAACCCTACCTGCAGCTGCATTCTGCTGGCTGGCAGGCTAAGCTCGGGTCTTTCGCTCGGCATGCAAATGCTAATTACAGCTCACCACTAATGCTAATCCTGACATCTGCTAATTAAAAGATCACATCTTCTGCAGAGTCAGCAGTGCTATTCAAATGAAAACATTAATCAGTTTAAAATTAAAAAATAAGTAATCAACAAAGCAGAAACTTTAGTCCTTGGTTCAATTAATATCAAAGCGCAGGCTGGGAGTACTCAAGAGCAAGTGTCAGTATTTGCACGGCCTCCGAGACTGTCTGATCCTTTCAGTAAAAAGGGAGTTTTTCAGCATGGATTTCTCTGTTCTCAATGACTCTCCACTTTCCCTCTTCTCCCAAACCTTCCTTCTTTAATCCTCATTTCTCTTTAATCACAGGACCTTTGAAATCCAAGAAAAGCCATCTCCAACTGGATGTGATGGCGATATTCCAGAATTGTCTCCCGTTGAACTACACACGTCAAGTAGGGAAGAAAGAGCAAAAGCAGAACACAAATCCAACACAAAAACCCATCACTAACTTCCAAGAGCCTCCATTCCTGGATCTTCAACCAGGAGTGGAGAAATCCTTGACCAAAATAGAGGGTTCTGTCATGAGAGCAAACAGTTCACTGCCAGATGTTGTTGGGGAGTCTGCCTTTTGGGTTAGTCATAAATTCAGAGCCTGAAGTGCTTCATCCCGGAGGGATACGCCTGTATCCTCCAATTTCCATGGAAGTAGGAGCACCTACAGCAGCAACTGAAAGTTTTGACTGCAGAGAACAAGGACCTCACAACCCAGGACAACAACTTCCTATGGAGCCTCCTTTAAAGAAAAAAGGAGGAGGCAAACACACACAGGTGCTCTATGCCAGAAGGACATGGTAGGAGATAAGACACGGGAGGATGCCTCAAACAACAACAAAAGCCCCAAAAAACAGATCAGCTCATGACAGTAAAACAAGAGTCTCTATCAACTGCAGCAAACTCAGAGCCAGGGCTGTGCCAGGACCAAAACAAGGCTCTTGGCTCATTTAGCATGCCACCGCTTCAAATCCATGCAAAATATTTTGCATTTATTGTTTTGCTGTAGCACAACAAGAAAAGAGAGCTATTTGCATTTGTCAGAGCCATTAATATTTTTATTTATAAGGAGACCATAAATCAAATTTACTGCCTTTTTAACAATGCTAATCTGAAAATGCTCTTTTCATGTAAGGTGCCAAGGTTTCTTTCCTTTATGTTCTCAGCTCTATCTCCAAACACTGTTTTAATGCAATTGTCATCTCACTTGCACTTAAAAATTTCCACTCCAGGGAAGTCTCGCCCTGCAATATATCTATGACTAATAATACATTGTGGCCAGTTATAAATTAGTCATGTTGATAAAAGGTCTAACAAAGTTACCAGTATCATTTCGTAATGCACAAGCAATATTACCAACTCTGATTTAAATAGAATAGGCAATTCAATCAAGAAAAAAAATGTGACAGAGCCTTGCGACAGCAAAGGAACCTTAAATCATTAATGAAGCTAAGAATTTAATGTATGCAAATTAAATTATATATGCATATTTCAGCGAACTAAAAGTTTATGTGCATACTTTACTCAGAAATCTGTCTTGTGATATGATTAGAAAGAAGCGGTGACAATTCAGATTTTTTTTTTTTATTACTTTGGACTGTAAAGCCCTCATATAATTTACGTTCGCTTATAAAAGGTACAAAACTCCATCGATTAAAGATGGGTTCCGGATGGCATAAATAGCCTCCAGCCCTGCTGAGAGCCAGAGCATTGACTAAGCAGCAGCTCTCACCAGGCTACACCCAAAAGAAAGGCCAAACACCAACATTTCCCCCTGTTTTAATTAAAACTTTGCCCGTTTGCCCCATTCCCGTTATCATTTCCATGCTAGGCAATCATGTACGATCCAAAAACCAAATTAATATCTCTAGATGCTCACAGCATTTACAATGTCACCTTTCAACCCAGCGAATGGTGAAGGAAGGTTGATAATTAGAATTATCAGCCCCCTTTTAATTTTTTTTAAACAAATGGGAGTGAAAATACAGAAAAGGAATGACTGCAAGGAAAGAATAAACAGCTGCTACTCCAGGATGGCACTAAACGCACCAGTAATGCTATTCTCAACAGTATGCAAGCTATAGATACTAGATAAAACAGAAATCCAAAGTATTCCGATAGTACAAACCCTGGAGACTGCACTTACTTACCCAAGCATTTCGGCTTCAATAAATAAACAAGCAGCAAAATCCTGCCTTCACACCAGACTCATCTGGCTGTGCTCCAGAACAGGTTTTGTGCTTCACAGCCTGGATTTTAAAAGGCAAACAAACAGAACAAAACAAAACAGGTGCCCCAAAAGGCCTGATAACCCACATGGAACACAAGAAAATAGGAAGATGGGAAGATAAAAGGTGCTATCCTGAATATCTTAAGCCCTTATGGGTGGCCAAGGATCAGTTCTTGCATCAATCCAAAGGTTATCTCAGGGAAGACACCATAAACACCTACTAGTGTCACCCCATCTACTACTCAAAACATTTTAGACCACAGTTCATTCAAGCAAGTACAATTCACATGTAGGTAAAGCTTATTAGCTCATTGCTACAGTTTCAGGGCAATATAAAGTAATTTACTGAAACTTCTGGAGTTTCTTTCAGACCTTTTCCATGCCTGGCAGAGGATTCATGCTGCCTATGGCCCATCCTGCTATTGCTCCCTGTTCATAGATGCACGGCTGGCAGTCCACACGCCCTGATATTTTTCAGAGGGAATTTAAAATTGACGCATTTTAAAAAAAGAAAAAGAATCTTAAAAATATATATATATAAACCAACACTACAGAAGCCAGCACAGCTCTAGGAACAGTCTGCATTAACAGCTGCTGCAAAACCAGAGGGAACACAAGCCCACATGAAAATAATAGCTAAGACGCAGACGACGAGAGTGTAATAGATTTGCAAAAGCACAGAGCGATATTGGGAGCAAAGTCGGTGCTGGGA
This sequence comes from Tinamus guttatus, assembly GCF_000705375.1. The sequence goes on from NW_010585308.1 coordinate 725,894, forward strand.
CCAAACCCTTCACCTGTGGCCACTGCTCTCCCCACACTGCTCCCACCTACATTGGGACCCTCGGTCGGTAACCAGCAGAAAACTAATTTTCTTCAGCAAGCAGATTTGTTCAGGCCATTATTTTTCCTTTCGAAATGGGCAAACCTTAGAAGGCTCGCTGAAAATAAGACACAACTAAGACACCATTAAAATGTCACATTTAAATCCCTGGGAACGTGCCGTGGTGAGCGAGCACTACCCTGGAGAGACACACTTTGACCTCCCACTTGGCATCTCTTCCAAACCAAGGCCTTCAACATGCTCGAAACTGTGTCGATGCAAGCTTCAAACAAAAACAACATTTGAAACACAATTTAAAAAGATAACCAATGGCTGAGTAACCCTGAGGAAACTATGTTTTAAAACACCTGAACCAGAATTGCTCATTTTCAGCAAGGGCAGCTTAACGTTCTTTTTTAAGTCTTTTTTTAAGGCAATGAGTCATACCAAGGCCTTTCTCAGCTCTAACCCCATGTGGCTTGCCTTCGATTTTTTAATTTGATCTGACAATTATGACTGTAAAACGTAAATTGAATTTTTAAACCCCAGCAAAGTAAATACTTGGCAACATCTGCTTTGTTTTCATTGTTCATTGCAAACTTGTGCAGAACAAGAGCAGTTTTGAAAGATTCCTCATCATTAGCTGATGGACTGTAGTTAAATACTTCTGTCAGCTCGCTTTTATTATGAAAAAAGGTGAAATTGGCATTTTGCATTAAGAAAAACAGCTCCCAAAAAGGTAAGGAAAATGAAAAAAAAAAAAAAAGCTTGCTTACGTTCTCTAATGAGGGCAAAATCATCCTGGCAAGGGTATTGCACAAACTATATCAGCTGTCTGCCCGCAATGAAAAACAACTTGGCATCTGGCAAAGGCTAAAATGCAGGTTTTGACATTGCAGGAACTTGGCTTACAAGTTTATCTGCCTCGCAGGCCGCAATTAAAAGAGCAGGGATCACTAGCAGCCACCACAGGTGACACAAATCACAGCATCTCCTCGCGGAGGCATTTCCAGCCAACCCAAACCAAGGATCCAGGCACGAGCTGAAGAACGTTAAAGCCAACAGCACAGGGAGCTGGTACCAAATTACTGGGACTTGGGAGAGGGAATTCAGCCCAGCTCTGTGTTTAGGGGGCAGGGAAGATCCTCTGCTCTCATGTGTTCCTCAAGCCTTGTGCCAGGCAGGAAGGGAGGCTGTGCAGAGCCGAGGCTGAGCTGTGCCCAGTGTTCCTGGAGTGTGCTAGGAAAGGCAGGAAGCAAGGGAAGAACAACCCACCTTGCCGGATGCAGAGCGAGTTAGCTGTTTTTTAAGCACACCCAGGCATGCACGGTGCATATACAGTGCAGCGACAGCTCAGATTTGCAGGCAGGAGATGCCTTTCCCCATCCGGCCACCGAGGCAGGTGGCAAAGCTGAGGGTCTGGACTGGAAGGCACCGTAATCCCCACGTCACCGAAACATCTATCAAGCAGCAGCTCTCGCTCAAGTGACCACTCGAGAGAGGAGTGGGGGGTTTTTTGAGTGTTTTGGAAAACGGGACTAGTGGGATCTGTGGGTGCACAGCCTCAGCCTCCTCGTTTTCTGACTCTGCAAGGAAAAGAAAAGGCCTAAAGATAACATTCCTCCGGCTCACGGATGCCCGCGCCATGGCCCGCATCAGGAGAGGACACAGCATTTGGAAGGCCACCAAGAGGGGCCAAGGCATGTGAAGGGAATCCCCACTTCCGGTTCACAGAGCTACACAGCCACCAAGCCAGTAGTATGTGCTAGTCGTTCAGGTTGCACCACACCTGTATTTATTTTCTGCCGTATTTAAGGTCCATGCCTTAGCACTCATTCAGTTTGGGCCTCTCAACTTTTGGCAAGCTGCTCGTGGCTCCGCGAAGCCCATGGGCCATTTCCACCATGGCTGCGGCCACCGGGCTGGATCAGCTTTGCTGCGTTAGCTCCCTGCTTACGGCACGGATGCAAACTGAAATTGGAAACGTGCCACAAGGCCGAGGTGGTCACTTCCCAGGGTAGCATCCACCTCTGCTAAAGCGAGGCGTTTGCAATGGAAATGTCTGTCTGAATTTGCCACCTTGGGCTCCCTTTACAGTCAGCGGAGAGAGGAAAAAAAGAAGGAAAAAATAAATGCAGCAGTTTAGACTGCATTTTGTCTGATGTGTCTTAAATGCCTCCACAAGAAGGAAGGGAACAACGCCTTAGAAGAGGCTGCCTCTTCCCATTAACCAGAAGGGCAGTTTAAATGACTAGCTGACATGCAGACAGACATCTCTGGCCAGATAAACCGAAACTACCTCATCCTTCAGCTTTAGAAACAAAGAACGAAGCCTGCGGTGGAAACGGGGTGCAGAATAAAAGAAGAAAATTAGAAAAATGCCAATTAGCTGAACAAACAAGCAATGCCTGCTTCCTGCATGCCAGATTTCGGCCCAGCAATAAAAGCTTTTTAATGAGCACATTAACCATTTCAGGCTTAATTGCTAGCAGCCTTCAGCAACAAGGGGCCAAGCACTGGCCACGGCCCGGCCTCCGTGGCCTGGCCACGCTCCACGCGGCGAGGAAGAACTGCCAGGAAAGCCAAGCCCCTCACTACGTTTGGGTGAGTCCGCTTGGCAATTTCAGGGAAAAAAGAAAATCGGAGGCAGTCCAAAAGCAGAAGCTCCAGAGGCAAGGCCCAAAGACGGGCAGCAAGGCCTGTGCGTTCCCCTCATGGCCTGCGCTGTCGGTTACAGTGTAGTACTTGGAGCTACCTGAATCCAACACCTCCGTGGCGGGGCCCTGCGGGCCAGGGCCTCGCTCATCCCGTGCAAGCAGCAGCTCGTGAGCTTCACCTTCTCTCTGCAGAGAATCCGCACGAGATGAAGACCTCAAGTGTAGAATCGCTTGGTACTTCTTCACGCGACCCAGTGCTACCATTCGAGTGAGACCTTGGCGCCCAGCGTGTAACAGCATTATACAGACACAGCAGACAAAAATAAAAGGTTGCTCGGGAATCCCTGCACCAAATTCAGTTGCTCAGCTAAAGAGAAGCGTCCGATGGCGCATCCTGAAGCGCAGGCCAGCAGGTCTCAGGAGGCCTCTCGAGCGGCCACTCCTGCGGTTACAAGCCGGGGCCTCTCAACTTGGCAGTTTCTTCTCACAGCAAGTGCAGATTTACTTCTGAAAGCAGCTAGACATTACGCTCCTGAAAGAAACATCAGTTTCCCTCCGTATTTTAATCAATAACAGGGGTCATCGCTAAACAACGTTTCACATAACCCTTCGTCTGTCTCGTCGAGGCAGATCTCTGCAAGACTCAAGCACGTTCACTCCAGCCTAGCCAGGAAAACTCATTTGAGATAAACAGAGGAAAAACTCTAGTTCAGAGGGTTCAGATGTCAGTTTACATCTAGTTTTACTCAGATACTAGCTTGAATCAACGGAATATTTAAGAAAATCAAACAAAAATAATCCACAAAATAACCTCCACTGATCTCCATCAACACACGCAGCTTTCAACTGAGAGCATAAGGGCACTGTAACTTTTTCTAGTGGGCGTGCTTTAGTTTGCAACTGTGTTTCCTATGCTTGTTTCGCTTTGCTTGTTAAATTAAAAAAAAAAAAAAAAAAGTAACCAAGTGTTCATACTGGTAACCTGTCCCAGGGAAGGAAAGAATAGAGCCCAGCTGTAGAGCTATGAAAGAGCCCTCTTAAATAAGCACAGTGCCCTTTCCCTGTGAAATGCATAGGTACCAGCTACTTTTCTCAACACAGAACACAGAGACCCACAGTGTCAGTGCCCGCAAGCAGAAATCCACAAGGAAGCACCAGGCTGCCACCGAAAAGACTATGGAGGACGAGAACACTTTTTCCTTAAGATTACAAGTTTTCCCTCATCGTTGGGATGCAGCAGGAAAGGGGAACACCCGGGAGAGAGCCCATGTGCCTCAGGTGCAGAGACTTGCCTCTTAGCCCTCACGCAGCCTCCTTGGTTTGACGGGGCTCCCAGCAAGGCCTGCTTAAGAGGCTGAGCACTGATCGCATTGGGCAATTCATGGCATATAACACCTTAAACATGCGCTGCACCATACGATGGGGTAGTTTTCCTGCACACACATCCTACTCATGTCCCTTTGTGCTTGTGCCCTCTTCTCCCTCCTATCCGACTGCAGCCCCCTACGCCCAAAAAGAGCCCAAGGCCCCAGCTATCTCGCTGTCATCTGTTATTCAAGAAAGGTCCCAGTGAATAAATGTCTGTTCAGAGGCTCCAAACAAATTTCATTTCTGAACACCACTGTCTGCGGCCCAGCGGGCCATCTCACCAAGATAAGATCACACATTTAATCAAACGCTTCAAAAAAAAGAAATACACACCGCGTTTGCTTAATAACGTCAAATAATAAAAGTGCAGCGCTGGCAGCATACTAATTTCTCACATTCTTTCTTCTTTGAGGGTTGGCTCAATAGTCAAGGTCAACCGTACATGGGATTTCTTCTAATTAGGGTTTCTGGTAAAGGCTGGACCTGTGTGCTCTCACCACTTAGCCACTGTTTTGCCTAAAATGAAGACATCTCTCTTTCATTTCAAATTAAATCACTGCAGCATCCCACCCAAGTGGGACAGACAAAAGCACGTCACTGTTAACTCAACAGAGAACCTACATGAAAGACAACAAAAAATACACATCTCTTCTGGTCAACAAGGAACCACCCACATACATGTGCTAAAAAGAAAGAAAGAAAGAAAGAAAGATCATAATTATCTGCTCAGTGCTTGGCTACAGCTCCTGCTGGAGCAAACCAGAAATGTATCCAAGTCAGGATTAGGAGTAGATCTGGCACTCTTAGGTCAACATAAGATTTGCCACTTTCTTTACCCTCAGAGCAAGAGGAGGAATCAGATCAAGACACTGTGCCATCTGCAGTGCAACACGCCAGATTTCCATCGTATTCATCCGCTATTCTCTTATTATTTTGCCTACTGAATATCTCTTTTTTTATTAATGTTTAGATTGCCAGCTCTACTGCAGAAACAACAGTTCTGGAGCAGCCCGGACCCTGGCTGGCCTGGCTCTCCTCCCGTGGATGGGGAGAGCTAAGAGCTCACACACAGCTGACGCCAAACCCGGGGGAGTTTTCAGCCCTGCTGACCCCTAGGCCATCCCCTGCCCTCCCCTATCCCATCCTTCCAGCGTTACACTGGTCTCACCCGGGAAGGGGAAGCTCTAGCGCACTGGAGAGGACAACCCACAGCCCACTCTCCCCACAGCTGGAGGGAGACAGCAAGATCTCGCCTGGAGATACTCCCTCCTTGCATTTCCCCCCGCACAGCTTTGATTTATTTGCTGCATTTTAGCAGCCTTCCCTTCCGAAACCAGCGGTGCGACACAGAGAAGCACCCTCTGCTCCCCCATGTCACAACGCATAGGCTTTGGAGAGACTCGTTCCCGGAGGTGACCTACTTAGTGGGATCTATAGAGCGCACTGCGATTGCAATTGGGGAGCACTCGCCAAAAGGGCACGCGTTATCACTCAGGGTGCTGCAGGGACTATACCTCAAATACCGAGCGGAATCAATTTTACACGGAGACCTGCATCATTTTGGAGTCAAAACAAGCAGCACTTCAGTGTTCCTGTCTCTCCCCACAGAAAAAAAAAAGAAAAAAGAAAGGGAAAAGAGGAAAAAAAAAACCTGCACACACCTGCATCCATTAAAGATAATCTAAAATGACATTTTTCTTGAAGAAGACAGTGCTATGGGATTTGAAAGCGCAGTAGTCGCATCATAATTTCCCTTGGAAGGAAGTGGCATAGATACGCCACGCTTCCAAATGATTAAAGGCCCTGATTGCAACATCCTAAATCTGGAGGAATAGCAGCTTAGATCACACTCGCGGCTCTAACAAGGTCATGCTGCGGCACAACGTCCTCTCCAGCCACCTGTAGCACGTTGGAAGCCAGAGCAGGGTGTTCTTTGGGTATCCTGGAAAAATGATGTACTACCTGACCGAGGACCAGTTTTGCATGCCTCCATCACCCTAGTGTACCAAGTAATTAAGGGCAAAATCTGACAGCCTTTCATCGCAGTAAATAAATAAAGAAAAGACAAATCAGGGTGGTATTTTGGGATACACTGCAGACTTTGTGTGCCTTGCTTAAAGGAAAAAAAAAAAAAACACTTTGCAGAGAGTGACATCGATTTGTACCGTGTTGAAATGATGCAAATCGTTTCAAGGGAGGAACAGAAAAGGAGGGAACAGAAGCTTTGCAACCTTCCTCGACTCTGCCCAACAGTGAAACCTATTCACAGAGATGGGCGCTTTTTCCCCCTTCTCCTCTAGAAGCCTTTAGAAGGGCTTTGAGGGAAACGGGGGGGAAAGAGCCAAAAAAAAGGAAAAAGACACCCCCGGCCGCAGAAAGCTATTGAAAAGCTGCCTGCAGGGTCAGCATTCAGGGTACCCACCCATGCAGAACATCAAAACCTGGGCTCAGGGCCCTCCCCTGCTCTCCCAGGCTGAAGCTACCGCCAACTTTCGGCTGCGCCCCATGCAGCCCCTTCCACCGTGCTGGTCGCCAGCCCGTGCGAGCTGCCATTAAATAAATACATAAATGAGTGAAATAAAAGCCTATGGCTTTCTCTTATGCCCAGCTTGAAAGCCATGTTGTCGCGTTCTACAAAAGTGAAGCTGAATTTGAAATTATGCAATCGTGTGTTCCTGCCATATCTGTTTTTTAAGCTGAAGCGAGTGAAGCTTCCCGTTTGCTCAGCTTCTCGGGCAGGATTCCCACCTCAAACCCCACGCCCCAGGATGGAGCAACGCTGCAAGTAGCACGGAGCTAGCTCAGCTCAAAGGCAGCTACAGCATTTGTCTGGAGATGCACATAACATTTTCCTTCAGATGAGCAGTATCATCATCAGGAGAGCTGTGAGAACCACTTCCACCATGCAGTGATGTCTCTACTCTGCTTTCTCTGACAGAAGGGGAAGAAATTAAGACAGGCTTGGAATTAGTAACTTCAAAAGGGAAACAGGCTACCAGCACAAATAAGCAAAGAAAGACCAGCAGCAATTCTGGCAACATCTACAACTGCTCAACATATCTGAAAATCTCTTCATTTTATTTTGGCATCCGAAGAGCAACCTAGCAACTTGGTCGAAAAGCGTGAAATTGTAGGCAAATGTATTTTGTTTTTACTGTCCATCACTATGTCTATGTCTCAAAGACTTGATAAAACACTCAGGAAATACATATATATACATATATATATATATATATATATATATCGTTCTTCATTCTTCAATGCTGCTTCTAACTGCATTTAAAAATTTCTGTGTATTATCAGCACAAAACAAGAACAAGCAAGAACTACGTAAACAAAGACATATATACAGGTATGTAGGGTTTACATTTTAGTGTGCTTTCGAAGTCTGACTAAGAGAAAGCAGCATACATACATATATATATGCACGTATATATACTACATGAATGCACTAAGACACTGCACTTGTCAGAAGGTTTCTATCCCCCCAGCTTTAAACAATGTCCAGTCACTCAGTATCCTCACGCCTGTAACTAGATCCTCGTTTTCTGCGGAGTGGGAGAGGTTCAGAGTGTTAATAGAGAAGGGACTTATTGTACAAACCCGTACGCACTGCACGTGACGACAGCTATTACATGGCAACTTCTTGTCATTGGTTTATAGCACTCGGATACTGAAGAGAGTCCTGAAGAGAGTTGGGTCTAAACCCAACACCTCGGGAAAGACTTTGGAAAAGCTCTACCAACACTGAAGCCTTCACATGGGACCTCAGAGTGCAGCAGCTCGAAAGTACATTTTAAGCACCACCAGTTCTGCAAAAACATACACAGTCATAGGCACTTCATTTTAACTTTGAAAGAAAACATCCATGTTGTTCCTTTGTATTTACAGAATTTTATGCTAAGATTGAGGAATGCAGAGCTCCACTGCAAAGTTGGAAATCGAGGACTTGGATCTTCACCAGCTATAAATCAGCACACCTGCTATGAAATAAGTAAAGCTACTGGAACTAACAGGAGCAAAGGTTTGAACCTATCTATTCTGAATACACTGCAAACAAATAAATAAATGAATTGCAGAGGTTCCCCATCAGGTATTTGCTGCAATGGATCACAGTTCTCCTACTGACCGAAGCAGCAAAATGGAGCTGTAGGGTTTATAACCATTAAAATCCTTCCTACCCGATTACTCACATGCTGACATGTTGGTAAAGATACTACAGCACAATTAGTAGAAATGCAACGAGTGAGAATTATTTTTGAAAAGATGCCGTACCTAGAGCTATCCAGAATCAGCCCCTGTCAACCGGGGCCAAAAAAAACTTCATTTCTCCTTCTTAAGTAGTCATTATTCACAAAAGAGAAAAAAATAAAACAAAACCAGAGAACTACTCGCTCACCAACCAAGACATGCAGATGAGATAGATAAATTAAGATGGGACTCAATAACTGCAGGTTAGGGTGCCCTTGTGCCCTATTTTGTCTAGGTACATACGGTGCCAAGGTCATGCTGCCATCCCCAAGGGCCCGGATGGCATTTATTGAAACACCCCGTTTATCACAGATTCCTGCTCTCTCCCCGCGGGCACATGGAACAACTCCCATGGCAGCCAAGTATTTTTAAGTGCAAAATGTTTGTCAGGGTTCATACAGGCTGGGAAACAAACAGAGAAAAAACATATCATGTCAAGCACTGTTTCATAAATAAAACAGTGGCCCAGAACAAAATTAAAAAATAAAATTAGGTTTTTAATCGCCCGAAAGGCAATTTCCTTCCTGCGACTACAAATGCTCGGTGCAACGACTGATAAATGCCTCTGACTTGCAGCCAAAATCCGAAGGCCCTTTGAACAGCCCACTGAAGAGAAACCTAAAGCATACGCCCAGGGCCCGTTATTCTCCCTAAGGCGCCTGCTCTCCCGGCTTCGCCACTGCCATCCCGGGATTCTGCAGGAATCACGGGCGCTGTCCCTGCGCAGCAAAGCGCACCCAGCCGTTTCCCCAGGAGCAGAGGCTGTGGACGGGCTGCCTGCAAAGTCCAGCACATCCCACAGGTGCCGAGTTGCTTTTCGGTAGCACTTTGCTGAATCCCAGAGGCGGGGATTCATTAGGGGAAAAGCAATAGAAATGAAGGTGTTGAATTTAGAGCAGCTATCTTAGGAAGCGAAGCCTAGGCTGCATGCAGGCATCCAAGAAATGCCTGCAGGCTCAGCAGGTAAAAACAGCCCGTGGGGTACCAGCTGCAGGAGAACTAAGAGCCTAGAACACACAAACACGCAACAAAACAGGGATGAAAGAGCTGGAGACTAAGTGTCTGGCAGAGACTCCAAGGCAGCCTGGACCCCAGGAGATGACACGGTCATAGGTCAGCAGGCCACACTGCTCAGAGCACTACATTTTGGTAAATACCCTGGGCAATATAAATTATAGATGAACACAGAGCTCTAAAAGCACTTCCTACGGGTGCAGCACAGGTCACAGCACACGTATGTGTGCAAAATTTGGTTACAGGCTGCATTTCTAGTATTCGTGTTCCAGTTATTAGACATTTGCTGTCTAATGAGAAAGGGAGTAAAAATCTCTTTGGAGCTTCAGCACAGCTCAGCTTGATGCACAACCCAAAGTGGCAGGACAAAACTTCTTTACTTTGCAGGGCTGTCTACGTTCCTCAGCATTCTCCTCCGGTATATGAATAATGGCTTGTTGTTAGAGCAGATTCAACACCGCCTCTCCAAAAGAAATCCTTGACTTGTTTCTTTTCAGATCCTTCAAGATGCTCAGAAGAGTATGATGGTTGATTAAAGAAAAAAAGAGAAGAACAGCAAAATTAAACTCTAGCATATCCACCAAGTAGCATAATTTTGCAGAGTTTAAAGCACAAAGAGTGCCCATCCTTCATGTTTTGCTTCTCCCCGACCCATGCTGGCTCCCCAAGTTCCACCTCCTCCATCTCTCTCCAGCCCTCCCTGTGAACTGTGCAGTCCCCATGAAACGGTTTATTGGTTGACACACAGGAGTCAACCACCACTAAAGTTCTAGGGAATAAATCGAAACGGCCATTTGTAAAGACGCCATCTGCCCGCGCGCCTCCTATTTACTCGTGCTGATGATGCGCTCGCTCGTGCTCTGCATGTGAAAAATCCCCGTCGCAGCCTCACGCTGACAGGAGGACCCATGTGAAAGGTCATGCGCATTCATCTCGAGAGCTGCCTCGTAACTCAATCCACCCGCCTTTAAATCTTTATTCTTGTTTGCTAGAGTGGCTGCTTCCATAACTCTCGGAGAGTAATGGAAATAAGGCTACCTAAGGGAACACTCTGAGCTGAACAGGTTCATCCTCCTCAGCACCGAGGAGGAGGCCATCAGGAGAAGGTGGCAGAAGACAACCAGACACGAGTCTCCATCTCAGGGATCTCTTGCACTGGGTCTTGCTTCAGGGCCCGCTGGCAGCCTGATGACCCAGCCTCAGGGTGCAGATGAGCCCCACAGGCTCTTGATCGTGCCCCCACACCAAAAAGTCAACTCCTGCCTGCTCAGAGCACCCGAGCCACGACTTGCCAGCCTGGAATAGCACAAAGCATCCTACAGCCTCACACAGCAGAGCTCCGCGTTTTGCTCGTCATCACCAGGCACCTTACACAGAAATTAAATGCAAAAATTAAACAAATCCTCTTTTAGGAGGAGCCCCCAGGAAAAAAAAAAAGAGAGGAGAGAGAGAATCATATTTATTATCTTTGTATCAACTTGGGGTCTGTGGAAAGACCCACACAAGATCTGTACGAACCCACTCCCTGTGTTGCTAGTCGGAATAAATGCCCAGCGGTTGCTTCCCAGCAAAGCAAGCTGAAGCAGACGGGAGCACCCACACCGGAGCACTAGCGCAGCAGCAGCTTCAACCACGACACAGGGATTACACGACTTCGGCTCGCGCCGTGTCTGCTGCAACCCGCACCCGGGCGTTTCACCTCGAGAAAAACACTGCTTTCCAGCAGCAAGGACCCCAGCCCCAACGTCAGCACCCACCATCGACCAGGCCGTG
>NW_010585308.1:742001-784104 GCF_000705375.1 Tinamus guttatus
CCATTTCACAGCAATTCCTTTACATGGAGACCAAGTCCAATGTGGTTTGTTGTTGGCTGGTTGCTATAGATGTTGATCTCAAGGTGGCCCCACTTAAGGCTTATCCAAGCTGCTGACCCGAATCTGTCTGTTGTCTAGGCAATCAAAGCAATTAGACATAAAAATCATTAATAATTTAGCCTAATTGAAACCTAACAATACAGCCTTCCTGTAAGATTTTTAAGCAATTTCAACTGTTTGGAAAGCATGACCTGTCTCTGCTATTCTGGTATTCAAATAACATGGGAGAAAATAAAAATTGTCATTGGAACTGATTGCTTAAAGAGCTTGTTTTCTTCATTAATTCGAACTCACTAAAGTAACAGTTTGACTTGTGAATTCTCAGGGAGCTGCCTCGGCATTTTTGATGTGCTAGATCCGCTCTTTGGAAAGGAAGGTTGTGTTTTCCTACAAAACAGTGAGGCTGCACAGGAGAAGAGTCAGCAGGACTTCAGGCACGGGGCTGGCCAAAGAGAGTGACGGGGATTTCTGGGCAAGTTGCTCTGGAACAGGTTGCCCAGCAAAGTTCTTTATTCTTGGAGATGCTCAAAAGCTGTCATGAAAGGGGCCTGGGCAACCCGCTCTTAGGTGACCCTGCTTGAGCAGCAGGGTTGGACTAGATGGTCTGGAGAGGTCCCTTCTCTCCCAAGCCATTCTGTGGTCCTGTCTGATTCACTGGCTGCTTGCCTTAGGATATTTGGGATAAAGAGACCGTCCTTCATAAAGAGAGAACATGGCACTATTTGGCACATACATGGGCCTCTCCAGAAAGCAATTTATAGGCCCTAACATGTAGGGCACTTGAAGCTGGAGGTAGCCTGCTGCACCTCAGCATGACTCCATCAGCCAAGAGTGTGGAGCCTTCTACGTGTGAAGAGTAACCAAAATCCCCCATGAAGAGCAGGAGGAAATCCAGCCCTGGCATCCCTCGCAGTATTAGCATGCAGGATGAATTATGCTGACATCCGGAAGAATAAGATTCCAGTTCGCATTGCTCTCTGGGCTGGAGTGAAATGTGAGCTACCGGACAAAATATTGTATTGCCCTTCAGGGACTGCTGGGCACATCATTTTTGCAGTACTCTTAGCCATGGCTCCTATAACATCAGTATCATTTGCAACCACTTATTGCACCTATCTCCTGGCAAACAGCATCGAAAGAAGGAAAGAAGGGAAAACACTACCCTTCTCGTGATGCCACGAGAGGATTTAGAGCCGTTTATGAAACAAAAGTAGGAAATGATCACGGTTAAGAAGACGGAGTTGCAAACGGCGCTCTCGGAGGACTAGACCACAATGATGTGAATTTAGCATTCACAGTATTAATGGCGAAATTCTAAACTGAATAGGAAATTAACTTTCTCACTTGAGGTTATACTGCAGTGGGAAAGTGATCCTAATTATTCTGAAGACTAAAGGCTATGGTTAAAGGTAAATCAGGTTCCAAGAAGGAAAAAACAATAACACTCCTCAAAGTAATAGTCTGGTTGCATCCAGGCTTTTGCAGTGAATACAATATGAATCGGGCATACAAAATGCAAAATAAAAAATTTTGAGCATTTCTAATAATAAAATCAGGTTTGTACCGAGTAAAAAAGAAGCTTAAAATGTTCAACGTAACATGCATAAGTTGAAATCGTGCGCAGTTACCTGGTGCATACAGTTTAATGAGGAAAAAGCATAAATCACTTCAGGCAGGGTCAAAACATAGCCATAGAGATTATGCCAAAAAATCAGGGCTTTAAGAAATTGTGTGTTGCGCACAGACAAGTAATTGATCTTTTTTTTTTTTTTATCTCTTTCAAGATCTTTCTGCCTCCTGGGCTCCATTTTAGAAATCAGCGGCATGATTTTTTTAAACTTCAGTTTTCTTTTAACTCATATCAGCAGCCACCAAAATAATGTTTCACCCGCTTCAGCACATCCTCATTTCACGCATTCATTTTATAAATCTATTAATGCTTCCTCCGACGGGGTCACAGGAAAATGATCTGAGACAAATGAGAGATCGAATCTACGGATAGCGAGTGTAGTGTCTTGCTGCAGCGGGAGAAAGCAAGCAAAACCCTGAGATGTATCAGCAGAGGCACTGAAGGAACCAGAAAATATTGCAGCAATGCCACAAGTGCCAGTGCCACCACACTGAAGGAGTGCGTGAAAGGCTGAGTTAAAGAGGTGCCGAGAAAGCTGACGGTGCCAAAAGGACAACCGGAACGCCAAGTCATCCTGGATGTTTGCAAGTGTGGTTATAGATGAAGGCAATTAGTTTCATGCTCGTTAGGGCTGGGAAAGTCTCTTGCTGAAGATCAATACCTGGAGCAGATCTCCAAAGAAGCTAAGAGAGAGTCTCATCACGAGTCAGTGGGAAGTGCGCTCCTAAATCCCTTGCGTGCTAGTACCTACGGCTGCACCCTATTAAATAAAATAAGTAGCTATTTGCAAAGACTGTAGGTAGCACATATAAAATAGCACGTATAAAATGTGTACTGGAGCCTTAGCACTTCTTGGAGCCTGAGCTGTCCGCTCAGTAGCTTTGCCCAAGTGTGAGTTTATTATTCATAGCTCTCAAATCCGTCCCATCCGATATCACCTTCAGAGCCGTCCAATCAATAACTCGAGTGTGCATTTTAATAAGGCTTCCAAATTAAGCCGGATTCCCACATATAGAGGACCCACCAGGTGTGGATTAGTACACGCAACAGCCTCGGCGTGATCCAAGATGAGAGCAGAATAGCGATGGGGAGTCTAAATGGCATTATACTGAGGAGGTGCTTAGAGCAGGAGGCAGACGATAAGGTCCAAGTATTGGAAGTGCTTCCCAAATGGGACACGCAGTTTGGCATCGATGTTTTGGACACTTGCATCCCATAGCAGGACCTTGTAATCAGTAGATTAATGTTTCCCATAGGAGTTGGCTCTTTCAGCAGACTTAGTTAAACCCCAAAATACTATTAACGTTGAGAGAAAATTCAAATCTCATTCTCCAAACAAACTGCTATGGCAATGTTACCTTTCATTTGTCTTTTGTTCTCTTCGATATTACAGATCGTGCAGAATTGTGCTCTACGAGGACACTTGCAGGAGCAGAGGGAGCCAATTTCGGTTTCAGCACTCAGCCCCTTCCCTAGAGATGGGTTCGAGACAGTGTCACTTCTGCCCTCAGAATAAACAGTGCAGCAGCCACCAACAGGTTCCTATCTTTTAAGCATGCTGCTTGCTCTCTGCAATAAATAACCTTCTTTTCAAAAAGAGTCCATAAAAACCTTGTATATTGAATGCACTTGTGTATTTGCATGTTGAAGAAGGTGAGCATTCATGTACTAAGAAGGGAGGAACCAGTTCCACCCATGCAATTTGTGATCAGTAGAATGGCAGAGTAACACCGTTGACCTCTGCAATGCTCTGCTCCAAGTCAAAACATGATTGCACTGCAACGAACTCTTTTTATAAAGAGTTGGCCTGTTATCTCTGTTGCATACTGGCCCTTCGCACTCATGCTCTTCTGTATTAAAGAAAATCTCGGACTGAAGGCTTCTGCTAAGACTGCTGACCTTATTAGTGGGCTGCCTGGGGTGTTGTTTTCCCTCTTTCAAGAGGAAAGTGGTGGTTCTTTAGCTCGGAGGCTTCAAAGCTCCGGTGCTGCTCCACAGTATCCTTCCAATGACTGACATGTACATAAGGATGTTGTAGGTTGGTTCAGTGATCAACCCCACAGACTGCTTATGATCTCAAGCATCCCCATCTCACTAGTCCCTAGGGTTTGTTTGAAGCTTTAAAGCAAAATATACTAATCTTTACAGCTAGATGAAGAGGGAAGGGTCTTCCCTAAAGGAAGAAGGCTCCCATCCCAGGAGCTGCTTGCAGAAGTCAGCATGTGGCACAGGCAAGACAGACATGCGTGCCTCAACTGTTCAGGCTGTACCCATATTTAACTACTATTTGCACCCAGCTTTCCTGTATCAGTGATATAAATGAATTTAGAGTGATGCTATCATATTATATTAAAAAAAAGCAGCTGTGAGCTGAGTTTCCAACTTGCCTGATTCTATATGGGTTTTCCCATTACAAGATCCCAGTCTAGCCCAAGGAATTGGGTTTATGCTTTCCCTGTGTTGAAAATCAAACATGAAATGCAGCAAAGACATTCCCACAAAGTGGAAGAACAAGGTGTATGTTGGTGTAGTAACTCTCCTTTATTTTTAAATCCTATCTTGGATTTCCAAAAGCATAAAGCAAGCCCTGAAAGAAGTCCTAAAAGTCAGTCATCATTTGAAGAATAGTTTCTTATCAGCAAGATCAGGCTGCTCAACTTCAGCAGGTTTAAAGGCAGCAGACGGTTAAGGTTTGGAGCTACAACAATTTACATATATGCAACATCCCTTGCTGAGAACAACCCTTGGAAGAGCAGCCTTAGGCAAAGAGTTGACAAGTTATTTGCCACCTCCTTTTTGTTCCTTTTGGATCTGGCTCTTCTAGCTCTTCCCCTCTGCAATTTTGTAGCTCTCTATCACATATCCTGGCACTCAGATCTTAACCAAAGTGTCATAGCTCACCTACTTATACATCGCCGAGAAACTGTCTGTCCCACACCTTTCATCAGCTTTGTCACTCTGCTCTGAATCTTCTCTGGTCTTACCCATGTCCTGCTTTCAGACGAAGGGTCCAGATCAGCACGTGGTGTTCAAAACACAGATGAACGGTGGGTTTGCTGCCGCCCCCCATTTCAAATGGTAATTCCATAGATTTTGAGCAATAAAAAATGATGATATTATATCCAATGGATTTTAAATCAAACTACCAGCTTTGGGAAGGTGGCGGCTTGCTGGAGGTAATGCTGGAAGACCCGTTGTCTCCACGTCCCGGGAATGAGGCACCTCCTCCCGCAGTGTGGAATATTTTTCCACATTCCACCTCATGATTTTCTTGCACACAGCATCATTATTATTTTAGGTCCATGTGCCTAGGTTCTTTGGAGTTACTGCTTTCAGGCTACTGTGCACAATTCCTCCCAGCAGTCCCCAGGTTTCGTTAGGCTGCTGTTTACTCCTGCTCTCAGATCATTAATGAGGATGTTGACTAAGTCAGGACCTAGCACTAATCTCAGTGCTATGCTACCTGAGAGCTCCTTGCAATTTTATGTGCTGTTATTTAGCATTACCCTTTTCCGTGGACTTTTTGCCAGCTCTCAATACGCTTGAGAGCAGAGTTGGTGAATAATTTATTAATGAATTTGCTTCTTCTTTTCGCTCATGAAGTATGTACAAGCAGTCTGATGGTGCCTGATTTGTTTGTTACTTGAAAATTTTCAAGAAACACTTAATGCAAACCAGTTTTAATATGTGGGCTGCTGGCAAATTGCATTAATACATTATAGATTAATTTTTCTGCCATGATTGGTTATTAAATGATACAGCGCTCTTTCGCCTGACTTGTGTGCTTACTGAATATTTCAACACCAATGAAGGAACCATAAGGTGTCAAAAGTGGACACAGAGCATTTACGAAACCATTACTAGATTTGACCAGAAAAAAATGTTTCAGTGAAACTCTTGAAGAGAAAAAAAATGAAGAGTTTGTTAATGTTCTAAAGAGTCAATGATTTCCTCCAAATAAGTGATCATAACCACCTGGCTTATATATAGGGTATAAATACTTCAGAGCTTGAAAATCAGTTTATATTCTCAAACTACGGTTCCATGAGAAAAAAAAAGTCTTACAGGGTGCAAAAATAATAATATCATATTTAAGGAATACCTTTTATTAACTGACTTTATAATTCTGTTTATAGATACACATACAAAGGTATATATGTCCATGAAGATCTATTTCTCATGAGTGGCACTTCAGATGCTACACATTTATGTGTTCAGTGCTATTGTCACTGAGCTTGGCTCTTCCGTTTTTGCCAGAGTTTATTTCATTGTGAAGCACTTCCACCTCTTTTGTTTTTCTTTTGAAAATCAATACCATATTCACCTTTCACTAATATATTGATGGATCTCTGGTTGTTTATGAGTTTTCAGTAGTAATTGCTGTGCTATAGTGCAAAATCAGACTGAAGCATTTTTCATGGAATATTTTTCAGTGAGAAATTGATTTTTTATTACATTTGGGGAGAAAATATCTGCTCTGTCATTAAAGGTTTTATTTTCATCAGCAAGTTCATTAAAAAAAAGCATTTTCAGGGTCACATGTTAAAAAAATTAAAACATGGGTATTTTTCCTCTCTGTTATTGCTTGAGTGGGGAAGATGGAGGGAAGTTGATTCAATATCTTGGGCTCATCCAGAGCTGCTGATTTGCGTTAGTTTCTCCTTCAATATAAGTGCATTCCCTAATTTCCAAGACTCTTCCTTGAAGCCTTATTCCCTTTCACGGTCCCTTTCAGGAAACCCTTCCAGCACTCTGTGCTAGGAAGAGCTGCCTTTCTGCTGCGAAAATTGGGACTGACCCAGAAACTGGTGCTCCTCAGAGCACCAGAAAATCCAGACTCCCAGGAGTTGAAACCGTCAGTGCAACAGGGCGCAGAGCTCCCATGGCTCATCCAGACTCATGCAAGTCCTTCTCGATGGTGATAAAGCCCCTGTGTGGGCACGGCCTTTCCTGTGTAGTAGTGGGTCACAACAAGCATCTTTGTGGTTTCCTGATGTGGCTGAGGACCATAAAAATATCCATAGACAAAGAGGATGGAAAAGGGATCCATGGCCCCTGTATCTTCTCCAGCCTGGGAACTAGAGGGCATTGGGTGGAAATATGCCAAACTCACCCACTTCTCAGCCTCCTTCCCACACATACTTCACTGAGAACAAACACAGAGATAAGGTCTTCTTATATTCCTGTCATATTAACAAAAATATTGTACAATGACCAGACTTGCTGAGAACTGGGCTGCAAAGGGTATCCTCACCCAGCTTTCTGGCTTCCACTTCAGCTTTTCCTTTTTGTATTCAGTTGTCTCTGTTCACCGAATTTAGTTTCGAGTTGATGGAAACTGCAACTTTCAGGGAATAAATTATTTATGGGGGTGGGGTGGGGAGGGAAGAAAACCTTTCAGACTGTTCTAATTTGAGCACTTCCTAAAAATAAGTTGAAAGAAAAATATGCCAAGTGTTAGCCTAACAGCAAAAGTTTAATCCATCAAAATGAAGACACGTAAAGCAGGATATCTGATAAATTCATCCATAAGCCAACCTCTGTTAGTGGATTGGAGACAATATATTTTCATGGGAGGCTGAGAAGCATTAAGAAATATATTTCCTTTGCCTAATTCTCCTTACTCTTCCACCGAGAGGAAGGTCTTCTGGTTACTGCAGACCAAACCCGCAACGCACAGAATCACTGCTAGCCCCGAGCGTACAAGGCTATTTCTTTGCAGTAGGATGAACATGAAACAAGGCAGGAGAGTTTCAAAAAAGAGGGGAGAGTGGCAAAAATTTGAAAAAAAATAAATTTGGGGTTGAGATGTAATTAGTTGGTCCTTTCCTCTTTCCTATGGCTCTCACTCTGCCTAAAAAGAGGCATTTCTTCATGCC
Source organism: Tinamus guttatus (assembly GCF_000705375.1). The sequence continues at coordinate 749,571 of NW_010585308.1, forward strand.
AAGCACCACCCTTGAGGTAACCTTGGGAAGACGGTTGTGCCTAGCAGACTAATATTCCCTGGTAATAGGGGACCAAACTGATTTCTAATGTGCTGGCACATCTGGAGTGTGTTCTCTGTCGCTCTTTGGGCCATTAATTGTTCGCTCAGAAAGTGGCGACAGGGTCACTGTGAGCAATGGAGGATATTGGAGGCTTTTTCAGGGTAGGTTTCAGAGCCACATTTGATGCCACCCTTTATTAGCCTGTTCTTTCAAAGATCATGGTAACACCTGAACATTCCCTTGGGCCACCTACATCATGAACTTGTCTTTCAGAGTCAAACTTTTTTTATTTCCTATTTTTTTAGGGTACCTTTCTGCTCAAGTTGGCCAATATTTATTGTATTGGAGAAAAAGTATTTTGCTTAGAGAAAAAGTTTGCCTGCTCTTCTTGCATTTAATTAATGGTTGAAACATCACCAGTTAGCAGCAACCACAGTGAACTTGTATGATAGTCTGCATGTTTTTCAAGAGCCTGACAGGGACCATCTGTCCAGGCAGGACAATTACCCCAGTTACTGTATCATGCTTGCGCAAAAGGGGAGCTAAAATGTTACATGAAATTAGTCTTTAAATCAGCTATAAAAACACAGAAACACCAGTTATAGTCTTTGAAGTTTAATGACAAGAGGCACTCAATTCCTCCTTTTATTTCCCAGTTTTTAGAAGCAGGTTTAAATTTTATGTGAAGTTGTTATCCTGTGATGCATCATTGCTACTGCTCATCTCCCACCTCCCCAAGTGAGGCCGATACCTTTGCAAAGCTAAACCCACCAGCCACCTGCGAACCCTTGTCTGCAACTCTAAATTAAATAATCCCCTTCAATTATTTTTACAAACAATTGTATTTAAGAACTCCATGTATTTCTTATGAATCGTCGGGCTTTCCTTTATCCATTCGTAATGAATTTCTTACAGTTGGGCAACTTAGTACACCCTCGTTTTCAGTTTTAATTGGATTCTCTTTAATGCCCATGCTGAACCCTCAAGCTGAAAGGTTGATACTCCTTTGAGAGTTGTGTTTTTCTTCTTCCATTTTACATGTTTATCTCTCTCCCTTTTGGTGAAAGATACAGATGTTAGAGGAGTAATGAGGTTAAAACGCAACGAATCTTTGCGTGGAGTGAGAGAACGTTGTAAGAGCTCATCAAAAATATAGAACAGGAGTCAATGGATTTTCGAACTTTGAAAGCTCCTTTCATGTGAAAATGTTTGTTTATTTTAGCTAAATGCCAAGCCACTTCTAAAAATGCAAATTTGACTAAATAATTTATTTTTTTCCCAAAAAACAGAGTTGTTGTTTTTGCCTTTCTAAAGATGAGTAAGACTGAATTGACTTGTGATAAGGCTTGAAATAAATAAATAATAAGTATAAAAGAATTTTAAAGTTGAAGCTTCAATATTTTAAGGGGAAGTGGAAATATTATCCTATTGTATCAAATATCTTAAAGAAATTAGAGTTAGCCAGCAAATTTTGCTTACATATTGTTAAAATTATCATTTTGCATTTAAACAGAATATTCTCAAACCTTTTAAATTCTCATGAAATGTATAAATGTCAGCGTTTTCTAGACGACTACAATACACAAGACCAATAAATTATATCACTGCTTCAATACCTCCCTAGAGAGCTGACTATATAGCAACACTGCCAGAGATGGGAGTGCATTATCGTGTCCTCAAGCACATTTACACACTCCTGCTTAAATCATTGGGAACAGGTTAGCAAAATACTTCAGTGAACACAATCCTTAGTCAAGAACAAGGCATTCACATTAGGTAGCATCAGAAAAATATCTCCTGTACCTCGCTGCAGACTCAACTTGCTTGATTTCTTCTACAGTTAATGGAGAGAGATGCATATTTCCAAAGAGCTGTGTCGAGAACTCTAAGTTAGGAGCTCAACTGCTCCTTAATTGAGGTGCTCTGCATGGTCCCCAAGGGAGAGCCACCTTCTTGGCCCAAGGGTCTTGTTTCTACAGCATTGATGTGGACGCTCCCATAGGATCATTCAGAAGAGTAATGGCCGTGCTGATGCAAACGCCAAGTGCCACAGCACGAACCTCCTTGCTCTTGAACCTTCTTCTCCAACGTGACAAAACCTTAAGCAGCAAAACGTCTCGCTGATGAGCAGCTCAGATGAAAGCAAACAGGCCCGGTGATGGAGCACAAGTGTTTTGAATGCTTCTGACATCCGCCTTCAGATCTGTCTACATCGTTCAGTTAATTTTTTTCTTTTTTTAAAAAAAAACACCTAGAGAAACTGGGATAAATATTATCTTATGTCATCTCTTTGGTGATTCAATTTGTCTTGCAACCTTCTGTAGTTATGTTGCAGTGTGAATTTTAAATAATTTGTTTTTATTTAATTTTCATTAGGCTCTGGATATAAGGAGCATTATACATGAAGAAAATGGTCATAAAACCACGTCAAAAGCTTCATAAGATCTTTTGATGCTGTTTCGTCTCTTCTCACGATCAAGCCTACAGCATTTAAGTCAGGAAAACTATGCTTAGCTGTGTCATTAAATGCAAATGCCTACATTAGTACAGCATTAAGGTTCAGAATTTAAACACACATAATTCATGAAAACTGAAAGCTAAGGTTCCTGCACTGATGTTAAATCAATCCAACTGCTCAGATTATGCACGTTAAAGTGTATATTTAATTGCACAAAGCAAGTCGCTGAAATAACATCTGCACGTGGTGGCTAACTTAACTTCAACACGGAACATTAACATCTAGATTAATGGTTCCTTCTCACTTTGCTGGGTGAACTTGGCCCAAGGAGAGGAGACCTGGGGAAGAAGGATGCACAGATGCCTGGGACTAGGGGTCATTTTGAGGGATGTTGCTGGTCAGCCATGTCCTGTGTTAGTAGACCCTGCTTGGCCATGTCTTTCTTGAGGGAAAGGGTCCAGTCAGCTCAAATGTGGACAATTTCTGTGGAGATCGTGTGTCACCACCAAAGTGAGAGAAGGGGATGATGTGGAGCAAAAAGAAGCCATTTCTCCACCAATCTCCCCAAGCTCTCGTCTCCATCCGCCATGAACACAGCAGCAAATGTTCCTGCTGCATTTCTCCACGTCTCTGCCAAAGGTTATGTCCTCCCTCCTGTTTAGACACGAAACTGTTCAGGCAAACAAACAAACAAGCTTGTTGTAACAAAATGCCTGAGAGACACATTTCGAGGCAGGAGTTTTATTTCCTTGGTTTTCAGTCAGTAACCTAAGACCGTCTAAGCATTTCAATACATGACCTCCACTAGGGCCTGAGGGCAACAGCCATGCTGCTTGAATTTAAATGACAGGCTAACTTCTACTGCTAATTTAAAATCACAACAGAAAGCAGTTAAAGAGTTAATGCTCTGACATTATCCTGAGGTAATGCTACTTTGTGTACCTCCATTTCGTCACATCATTTCGTGTCTACTTGTTCCTGCTATTTTCTCTGCCCTGCTCTCCTGCAGCTACCTCAGAAACATAACCCTGACAAGTTCTAAATAAAATCAATAAGAAATGCAATATTTCCTTACAGCTTATGGTGGGAGGAGCGGGGTGAGCAAAATCTCAGCCAGCTTCATGTGCTGACCAGACTGCTTTGTGTTTCTCCTAAATGTTGCACGTAAGTTTACTAGGGTTTCAGCTTGTACCTAGGATTTATCAGTGGGCCCTCTTACGCTTTTCCCTATACCTGCATAATGCAACTGCTGAAAGCAAGATCTGCCTCACGAAAATGCTATTTCTAGTGCTGAAACATGATCAAGAAGGAACTTGGCCTGATTTTGGGAGCTTCCCACATAGCTGGAACAAACGCAATATGTAAATCAGAGATGCTCAGCGAAGATCTCGGTCTTGCAGTCATCTTCTACCAAGGTAGACTTGGCATTTGTGTCTTTCCGGCATGGCTAATAAGCATAATGCACATTCAGGCCTCCGATCCCTCAAAGATTCAAGTGCCAAGTGAGCAAGAGTATTCTCAAAATATTCAGCATTCCGAAGACTCAAGCTATGCAGAATGGGAAGAGAAAAACAGACCGACTCACGACGTAGCATGACCCAATAGACAGTGATGCCTGCACGATTTCATAAATGGGTGATTTTTTTTTCCTGAGCACATACTACTGCTCTTCTTGATAATGTCAGCATCTCCTTTCTGGGCCTGATCTCTCGCTACTTAGGCTTTAGCTATATACTATGTCCTTCCAAGGACTTTCTTACTTATGAATTTCTGTTGTTTCAACCTCATTGGAATGCATTTTTTCTTAGAAATTATTTTACATTATGAAACATGAAAACAAATGTAAAAAAGTGAAAATCAATACAAATATTCCAGCTGTAACCAAAACAAAATATCTCAAATGTTTATCCAATTAAATAGCCCTAAAGTTGTTTTGCAAAATATTTCACATTTGTATTTTTTTCTCTGAAGAAAATGAGAGCAAATTTCAAACATAAGTATTTCCCACAGAAAGGGAATCTATTATATCCATAGATTTCAGCTGAGTGGCAAACGCAAAAACAGTGGTTCAGTGGTGAGTAAGGTACTACTTAGGAATTTGAAATGCAATTTAACGTATTTAACTTGCAATTTTCTACTTATGTCTATAAAATTTTGGTTTGGTTACCCAAGCAAATTTAACTCTACTACGTGTCTGCTAACAAAGCTGTGGAGTCTCTTATTTCCACAGTATTAAAAGAGACTGAATGTATCTGCACTTTTCTCCTCTTACACCTTCATCTGAATTTTAGATCATGTTTTCTTTGCTCTTGGCCAGTTCAGAGTTCGTTCTTCAGAAAACAGAGTCTTTTCAATATGTATACACATTTGAAAGTATTTCAAGCACCTATACATTTGTATGGGTATAAATATCACTTTTCCATTTCTGTGCACATTTTCCAGAATAGTTCCTGTGGTTTTGTCTCCTACACCAGGAAAATTCTCAGGGCAGTCTCATATAAAAAAGAGCAGCCTCAAACAAAAAGCTCTTTCCAACCTTAGGTTGGGAACCAGGGTGGGTTCTGCCTTTCAGGTCAGTTTTTGAAGACACAAGATAGACGTTGAAGCGTGGATAAACAAATACTTGAGCCAAGCAGCTCCCTGAGGGCTTCATAAAAACCTGGGCAGCAAAACCCCTTAAGCTTCTCTAGAAGGAATTTATAGACAATTTAAGCAAGGATGTTTTCTATTTTGCATTCAAGTTCAATAGCAACCTTCCATAAATAGACTACGCACACAAAAGAAAAGCGTAGCTCAAGCCTAAAGATAGAAAGCTGTTCTTTCTGAGTTGCAGATTTATGGTTTGCTCAGTTACAGGAAAGCTTGTTTGGGTGACTTGCAATGGCAGAGAGGGGACAGAGGCAAGATACTTGATGTTCACTGCCCCCAAGCCCTAATTTAAATAGCTGGGTTTAATTCTCTTCAGAATATTTATTAAGTTCAAAAATAGATGCCATTGACAATGAAATGATGCCTTTTTTATTTTTTGGGGCCTGAAACTTTCTTGAAAAGAACTCCACGTGAAGACAAAAAGATATGATCATTATAGGAGCTCAACAGGACATATCCTCCTTTCAGTTCTAGCAGCATAAATATGACATACAAGAGTTAATTAAATTAACTTCATCATTGCTCGGGGAAGAACAAAATTTGACCTGGTTACCCTTAGCACCTCCATGGAGTAATGCAGCGAGGTCTCTCCAAGGCAGGTTATGCGGATAATTAAATGAAAATCCGTCTGATCCCTGTCACAGTAATGTCTAGCTGGCATTACAAATCACCTGGATTTCTCCAGGTAACCACTTTTAAATTGCTAACACAATGTTCATGCTGAAGGTAGAAGGAACCTAGGCATCGCTCAGAGAGAATGTCCGTGATAGAGACTGGTAAGAGATGGACACTGCCCTGGCAGTTGGGAACTGAAGCATCTGATCAGATCTAGTGCTAGGGGTGACACATGGATGTGGGAAGGACTTGGGTTTTAAGTCCTTAATCTTTCACAAATGTTTCCAGGTGGCCATAGGGAAGTCATCTCCCCATATCTTGGCTGTTCATTCAGAATATGGGTTGTGTAATGCCTCTCTGCTTGACACTAAATCAGCATGAAACAGCGCATAGAAGTTTGGGTAAGCCAGAGACTAGAGTGAAAAAGGAAAACAAGAAACACAAGACTGGGTGTAAGAATGCTTTCCCCTGTGCTGTATTTCCTCCCCAGTGCATAAGTAAGAGCAAGACTGCTTAGAGCAAGTTTTTAGCAGAAAGAGCACAGCAAGAGGATTTGCATGGAACAAATGAGGTGCGGATGGTGGCATGAGACAAAAAAGCACTTCTCCTCTCAGAGCTTTCTCTTCAGACTAATGACATCCTTTAAAAAGATTCTGTATCTCAGCATAGCAGGAAAGAAATACCAGGCAACTGAGGATACCGCAAAACAAATGTATTAACCGAATGGTAACGAATGGCAGATAGGGCATGATAATAAGCAAATATGTGATTTACTGAAAGAAAGAGGAGAAATAGCCAGCTGAGAACTCGCTTTCGCTAATAAGATACTGGGAAAAGATTTACAAAGTAGCTCCCACCTGGGGTTCTTGACTTTGCACAGCACAGTCAGTGCATCTTCATACACGAACTCTTGTTAAAAAATATGTTTTTGTTTATTTCTTGGTGGTCATTAAAGCCTGAAACATGTGGAAGAGTAGCAGTCAAAACAACTAGATGATTCCCTGCCATTAATTATGTAACTATTAGCTCTATAACCATAACAAACCACTTGATGTCCTGTCACCTTACTCCATGGAGCTGCTGGGCAGCTCACTGAGATAAATGCCTTTCAGGGATTCAAGCTTTGGTATTATAAACATCAGAAGGGGAAAATGAGGGGAAAAAACAACCAACTCTGCAACCTGGTCACCCGGATCATCTAACAGCCTTTGGAAAGGATGCGACTGGGGGGAAAATGCTGCACACCTGATGGAGGTGGGCTGCAAGAAGGTAAGTGGCAAATATGCAAGCTGTAATCCATAACTGCCTCTGATTCCAATGCTCTTCCTTTCACTCAAGCCTTGATCTAATCAAACTGTCATCACACTGTTGAAGTGGGGCTTCATAGGCTTTTTATGGAGCTCAGCTGAAGAGACGAAGAGGTGAAGGCGGGATTCATTATGGCCATGGTAAAACACATCCCAAACGCGCGTGCTGGTAGCTAATCCTGCCACAAAGGCCGCAAACACCCTCGGAGTGCGGTGCTGAGGAAGAGAGGAGCATTTTTAATGAGGAGTTGACCGACCTTTCTTCCTAGGGAGTCATTGCTGAGCTTAAAAATCACAACTTTTCTTTTTGTACTTAGCAAGGAAGACACTTCCCAGCTCAGAGGCAAAGGAGCCGGGATGAGGCTCCCACAAGGGCAACAGGACTGAAGGGCTTCCCTCTCCCAGGCCTTCCTCTGCCTCAGCCAGGGGCTTCTCCCCGGACGCTTTAAAAGAGGCGTTTTTGTCTGTGTGACACACATCGTTCCCTCTCAAGCCCCAAAACTACACAAGGGAGCTAAGTTTAAAATCTATTCCCCTTGATGGCTTTGCTCTTCTGTTCTTGCCACCTGCAATTTCCTTATTTACTGACCAGATGCAAAGAAATCATACCCAGACACCTCAGTATGAACCAAAGCTCACTGTGCTACTTGCTGTTTTCCTCTCTCAGTGCCTTTCCTCCACACTTGCTCTTTTGGTGTCTACAGGCTTTGAAGTTTCGGGTTGTTTCCAGTGTGTAGGCTGCGAGAGCCAATTATCATCACTAAATAACTCCACATAGCTTTTGATTTCCTTCCCTGGCCTTTAGTCCATTTTGACATAAAAGCCTGTACCCTGTATTTTTGGGTTTGCTGGATGCACCCAGCATTGGTCTAGCAGAGAACCAGGCTTGCAATATTACCTTTGTGATGCTGTGAAGGGGTTTTTAATTGTGCAAACAGCAGGTATTTGCCGCTATGGTCATAGAAATCGGTTTCATGGCAGCAAAAGCATTCCCTTTTGCTACTGAAGTGAGGTCAGGGCCATTTTAATTAGCTTTCTGCTTTGCATTTTGAAAAAAAAAGCAAAAAAAATACCCTGCAAAATCTTCTGCAGCTATGGTCCTGGATAGCTTCCCCTATAGCATGCTGCTAGCTTGCAAGCTTGCCACCAGCACAGGAGGCAAGTTGGCTCTGGAGAACATCATCCCTCCAGAGGCAGGAGGGACAAGACGATTAGTGGATGCATAGGAAGTTAACACCCAAATAAATCACTGCAAGACTTGATGCCTTGGGCTGAACTAGTTGCCAGGGCTCTGATTGCTATAGTGGGTTTTTGGTCAAGCATCACAAGCATCTATCCGAACAGCACTCTTGTAAATCAGAATCACTGGGTGCATCTGTATGAAGCCTTTTAATTCCTATTGGTGAGGTATCTTGTTGCTTAAAAGCCAGACACTGAAGGGAATAGGACTGTTGGGAGACTAGCACATGCTCACTTCTCTCTTCCAATTACCATGGTGTGCCAAGAAGTGGTCACACAGAAAAAAAATAAAAGAAAACAAGAAAGAAGAAAAAAATTAATAACATGAAGAGCATGCTGGAAGATTTCCAGCAAATCCTGCCTTTTTGAAAAAGATAAGGCTTAGCTAAAATCAGAATACTACATTTTGCAAAGGTGTCTGCTCTGATAACATTTTTCAAATGTTGTTTAACTCTCCAGTAATTCTTGGAATGGAAATGCCACGGATTCTTTTCCGTACTCTGTTCCTATTGATTCCAATAGCTGATCCTACCTGGCACCTCTGGCATGAAACGCCAACCTATTGTTACTGAACAACAACTATGACAACAATTCTGACGCCCCTCCACCAGCGATTCTGATCTGTTGTCTTGCATTTTGCACAGTTATTGAGGTTAAAATGAAACAAAGTGGTACCCAAAGTCCACATTTAGTTCGTTGATTAATTAGCTTGTTTACTAAAGCGTGCAGAGGACAGAGGAGCTCCTGTTCAAAGCACTCTGCAATTAAATGGGAGCGAGAACCTGTCCCTGGAGGCTTAATCCATAGACACTGGAACCTAATGGGAGGCTTTCAAATTTTTGCTCTGTATTTGTTGCAGGTGGGATTTTTAATTTTATCTTCTCTGTTTTCTTCCTGAGCCCAGTGCTATCTTTAGTTCTCCTATTTGGTAAATGCACGAAGCGGCGTTCTTGATATATACTTAATGGTTTTGATAACCTTTGGCAGCCTAATTTGAGGACAAGCCCTAGCTTGGCTTCTGCTTAAGAGCAGAATTAACCTTGCTCTATCTTCTCATGAAGCTGTGCACCTTAGTTGCTCCATGGGGAACGCTGGGCTTGGCCGGCGCCTCTGCCGGGCTGCAGCTCATAGCGCGCGCTCCCTCTGCTCCCTCTACTGGGCAGCACATCCCAGAGCCAGAAAAATCCTCTGGTTGATCAAGTTTGATCCTGCCCTCAGAGCCAGGTCCTGCCACCATGAGTCTTGCAAAGATGAAAAAATTTTTAGGAAGTGGGAAGAGCTGAGACTCCTCCATACGCGGGAGCTTCTGCTCAGCTCCTGTGTGCAGAGTGCCACATGCAACCTCAGCTTTTTCTGGTACCCTTATTGCAAAATGCATCCCACTCTACTCCCAGAAGACATAACAGAGTCTAGGAATCAAAACTGTCACTGGAAAACTGGAAAAGAGGCTGGAGAGAGAAAATAGGGCGAGCTGCTCTCTCCTTCTCCACATCCCTTCTGTTGGCTGTGGCCAAGAGGATTCAGAAAGATGCTTTTGAAAACCACGGTTGCAACCTACCAGGCAATATTAGAAAAAAGGGAGAAGCTTCAGAAACTGATTCTCCTTAAAAAGGAACACAAGTATGTGGTCACTTGAACATCCATCTCACTACCTGGCAAGCACTGGCAGGGCTGAACTATTCTGCTCCATTTACTTCTGCAGTGATGCCATGGTGACAGCCCCTTAGATACCTAGATGGAAAGATCCTTGGACTTCCTTACTGAACCCTATGGATTGAATGGAAGAGTTGCCCAAATCATTGAAGGTCATACAGGAGCTGCAGACCAGGGGCCTGTGCATGGTGCCATCTCTCAACCCCCAAAACCATCCTTCCTCTCTTGCTGTCATTTCATCCATCCCCGTCCTCTGCAAGCTTCCCAGAAGACAGACCATTAGGTCTTTATTTCCGAGCCCAATGACATTTTCTTAAGTGCTAATTCAACGTATAACATTACGCATGGCGGTGGATGTCCTTTGCCCGACAGTTTAGGATGTGGTGTTATTACAAAGATTCACTGCCCTTTAAAACCAAATAGCTGAGGAAGAGTGTAAAAACAACACCAGCAGTATTAATTCAAAGTCGAGACTTCCAGGCTGCCTGTAACCTATCTCCTTGCTCGAGCATTGCAGACCAGCTGCTCTATATATCACACATTAATGGGAGACCTCGCAGCGCTAGGAAGAAAACAGGACAAATTAGGAACAAGGTGAAAACTCTGATTCCAAACGTCCTCTTGGAGCTTCTACACATGTCTTCTGAATTTTGGTAGGAGTCATTACAAATGATTTTCTCCCCATTTTGGTGCTGGGAAGTATGCTATAGAGACAGCATGTACTTTTGATCTGTAAGCTTAGTCTCGGCAGGAATTTCTCCAAAGTGATAGGGACTGGGGGGAGAGCAGCATTCAAAGCCTTGCCTTGAGGGGAAGGGATGTACCATGACCAAGGCCTTCCTGGAGGTCAACGTTGCTTCCTGGGACATCTGGATCCAGCCCTGCTCTGCTGCACCCCTTTGCTGCCTCCTCACTGCTTATAGAGTCAGCCCCAGATCCTATTTTAATAGCTATAAAATATATACACCTAGGATAATAATGTCACTACTACAATACCAGTAAAGGCCTTTATATATATATATATATATATGTTTAAAACTACCCTCTAAAATAAAGCAAACACAGCAAAGAGGAGGATCAGGGCAGGAGCAGGAAGCTGGATAAAATGGGAACAGCTAAGAAAATGCTGTTTCCCAATACTGAAGATAAAGCACCACACAGATGGGAGAAACTAAGGTGTCAGACAGAAGAAAGGGGATGGAGAAAGACGTGGGTACCACAAGTGCCCTCATGGCCAGAGCCTAGTTGCTCATCCATCGAGGATGTGCTGGGGTGAGATCTGCCACAAAGGCAAGACGTGGTTCTGGGGGGCTTCCAGAAGGAGGGCGAGAAGGGAGCGTATATCCTCCCTTATGCCTTTGAGATGCTGCTCCTCAGGCTCCCTGAACTACAACAGCGCAGGGATCCTCTAAAGACCTCCTCAGCGAGGCTGACCGTGATATATCACCACCCTCCTTCATCACCCTTCTCCCATTTAACTGAACTCCTCTAATCTTGCCAAAAAAAAAAAAAGAAAAAGCCTTGCCTTTAATCATTGTGAAGGTTGTGGCACAGTGTGATTATAAGGCAGGATATGGATGTCACAGATATTGTAGGAGACCTGCATATATCTCATGAACAAGATGACACCAGTAAAATTTATAAGCAGGAAAATGTTGTCTTCAAATCCTCACTCTCCCCTTCCAATAATTCAGTGCAACTGCAGGCTGTAGGCAAGGCAGTGGTTAGGAGGAAAACGCTTCATAACCCAAAATCTGATGAGTACAGAAGCTGTACAGATACTTAAAGCGTCCCAATGACTTCACCAAGAGCTCTGGTTGCAAGATTTACCCCAAAATGCAGGAAACCGGAAGCAGTCCACTGTAGTGAATTGCAAGATTTTTAGAAGATTAATAAAGCTACAGTTTTATGAGCAGTTGAACACAGCAGTACTGTTTATCCTGGGCAGAGAATTACAAGCAGACTTTAATGAGCTGTTTAAGCATCTGAGCATTTTCATCGATTTTTTTTTTCATAGACATAATACAATAAGAGAAAATAGACAAATATGAAATAATCTTCAAAAGAGAGGAAACAGAATTAAAGGGAAAATAAATCAAAGAGGAATAAATTATATAGCAAAAGTAAGGGCTAGAACAAAGCATATCCTGCGTAACAGATAAACTATCTGGCACATTTCCTTCTTTCTACTTGGATAATATCTATGAGTAGATCATGACTTCTTCAGACTTGTTAATATTCAGAGCTCCTTTAATTAATTACTGATGACTTCCTAAGCTCCGTAACCTGGTCTCTGTATTCTCCCAGCGCATGCGGAGTATTTGAAATATCTGCTCTTCGATCAGCAGCCCCAGTGAGCCCGCAAACGCTTTGCTCTTGCTGAGCATTGACCCAATGAGCTGCTCCATCAGCACAGTAGTCACCCAGGCCTGATCTCCTGCAGTTCCAGGTCTTCAAGCAGACGGCTGGCTTTGGTACCCAAGGAAATGCCCCCTGCAACTCAAGTCTTTCTAATGGCCAACTACTTTCTAGTGGTTCCTCTCTGTGCTCTCTGTTGAAGAGGGGGCTCATCCCAAACCATCTTCACTCAGGGAATTCCTGCAAGACTGGTTGCCTCCTCCCATGGCCTGCAGGAAATTAAAAGCTTGGGAAGGGCTACCCTGGGTCAGATTTGGTTCAAATTGGCCAACAAGCCGGAAACTCTTGGGGGAGTAAAGGAACACAGATAAACTGCGGAACTGCCTCGCCTTTCTTTCCGCAGGAAAATAGAAAATAATAATAAAAATTCAGGTTATCATTAATCATTTCTGAACGACTACTTAAAAGGAACCATCTGCAACATCACAGACGTTATATGCAAGTGTCGGTCTCTTATGTCTGGCGCGATAACCAAATAAAATTGCACATGCCTCCTGTGCGAGCCGCGTGGCAATGTGTGCAGTGTGAGATGCAATTACAGCGCACAGTGGACCTGGCTGAAATGAAAAACAAGCTTTTCCTTCACCCCAAGACCAAATTTGGTATGAAAAACAGCCGTATATGATCATTTGTGAAAGCACCAGAAAGCATTGTCCAAAGACATTTTCTTTTCCATGTCCACTAACATTTGTTACAGTTAGCATGTGGGACGGTTCTACAGAACTTTCTTTCAATGATTCATCTCTGTTACCTAAGATACTGCTCTAGTTCCCAATATCATGGCAGTCTTGAGCTGTCTTATTGCCTAATTGGCCACTGATCTTATAATCATTCTTGCTGTCAAATGTGCTCTGCTCAGTTGATTTCAACACATTTTTCTAGGGTACAAAAATATGGGTTAATAGCCTCAGCTGCAGGATTAAAGTTTACAGGACTCTGGTATATAGACAGCTAAAGAACACCAATTATTTTTCATGGGAATTTTTTCTTTTCCAATCTTAAAAAAAAAGAGCCAGTGCAAACAGCCTGCTTTTTTATAATGAAGCTGAAAACAGAAAAGACTGAGCAATAATAATAATAAAGTGTATTTCTCCCCCATTTTGATTCTCGCTCTCTGTCTTTTTTTGGTAACGTATTTTAAATAAAAGTGATGCCCTATTCCATTGCTAGGAAAAGTCTGTTTTGCACTGAAAGCCTTGTCTGTGTGAAAAGGCTCTTCTGAGCAGGTCAGGAGATGGCTGTAGGCCACAAATGGCAGGACCATGGCTATATGCAACATGGGAAGGAGTAATCCTTTTAGTTCTACTGTCACTAAAACTGCTCTGCAGTGCTGCTACAAAATCCCTTGAGGAAAGCAGTAGTTCTTCAGATATCAGCCCACTCTCATGCATTGCATGAGGCTTTCTTTGGAGGCCTCTCATACTGGCCAGCCCAAATTGTCTCGCTCGGCTTGCAGGGTTTGGAGCGATCCTGCTCAGCGCTTTGTGCAGTTTGAGGCCGTCTGTCTCCAAGTAATTCTGTAAGCGACACTTACAGACCTGCGAGATCAAAGGTGCGGGCTGAAGTTTGCTTTCGCGTCGAGATTACGACGTTATTTGATTTCATATTGGTGCAGTCCCAGGAGAAAGCATGAGTTGATTACGCAGCAATTCTGGCGGTGCCTCAAGTTCCCCGGGGAGTGGTGACTTCCATGAAACCAATTTTCCAGAAGGGACAATTGACCCCCAAGGCGATTTCCTTGGGGTTTTAAGGAAAACTGCAAACTCTATCAAGATGCACTGCAAATAATTGGGACTGACAGCCCCGTGGCCTTGATGAGCAACACTGGCAGCAGGGGGAAGGTCCAAAAGGAAGTGATGGGCTGGACTACGGATCCCAGCGCTCTTGCTCATCTTTGAAAGAGCCAGAAATGCAAAGCAAAAACAAGGTAATAGGGAGGTTAGGAGACCCTCAGGCATCACTCTGACCCATGACACACTTTTCTGCAAGCGTACAGACAAGTTCATACTGGATATAAATGCAAATTCACAAATGGAGAAGGCCAAACCTGAGATTCACCACTGTCCCACTGCTGTTGCTTAAGGACCTGGACATGACCAGAAGAAGCAAGGGCAGCTTTTTCCTCCAAAATGAGGCCGCAGAGTTGGGGCTGATAACGCTCAGGTGCTGCAGTCCCAGTAGGGCTTTGCCTCCCCATCCTGCTCCTCAGAGTGCTCCCACACACCCCATCTCACCCTTCAGCACTAGGGAGGCAATTTTCCTCCATGGAAAGGTCCAAATTAGGATAATGACCCATGGGAAGAAGTTATTAAGGGAAGGGATTGCTCTTGCTAGGGTACCTGCAGGACCATGTTTCCTGAGCATTTTCCACAGTTGTTGGGGTGGGTTGTTTCCCAGGGTCTTCTCCTGCCTTGCAAGGGAAGAATGAGGTTTTTCCACCCAAGTACAAAAATCTGATGACCTCTTGCCCAAATTGTTTCACATTCTCAAGATATGTATGTATATATTTTTTCGGTATGGGTTTCGTGGGAGATTTAGATGGTGCCACCCAAACAGCCGGGCTCTTTTTGCAGTGCTTTTTGTAGTAGCATTGATAAAAGAAGTAATCGTAAGAGACAAGCTCTAATTGCCATAATGCAGAGAACACCGCGACAAATGTCAGCCTGCCACCTGCACCGTTTTACTCCACCATGTGCCCTAGCAGCTCACGGGCACAGATCTATACACCCACCAGAGATACCACCAGCAAACACCAGAGCTACAGCAGGCTCCATAAGGCAGCAACAACATCCAACTCACGGCATGATCTGTGGGACTGCAGATCTCCTCCTCTGGGACAAGAGCTCGTGGAGCAACACCTGCCGTTAGCAGGCCCATGGCTATTTATAAATATGTATACAGTACCCTGTTTCTAAACTGTGTTTAGAAATCAATGTTAAAAAAGGCAGCCATTTCATCCATTGCTGTATTATTTCTAAAGCTCTTTTCATCACATATTGTTTCTTAGGGCATGGAGACAGATATACACCTGACCTGGGGAAAGAAAATAGTATGAACACCTTTATGAAGGAAAACGCAGTGCGGTATCCAAGAAGAAGAAAAAAAAAGCGCCAAATACATCTATCATTGTTGTTTAAATGTCAAGTCTGGTGTAACTATTTACAGTCCCCACTGGGGAAAACATGAAAAAAACTATTTTTCCTCAGATGTTGGATCTAAAATTAAGGCATAAGCAAAGACTGTATATGGCAGTATCCCAGGGTAGTTCAACGGCTTAACTATGTGCAAAGAAGTAGCCAACTTTCCCATTTCACTTTGCAAGAAATCTCTTTTCTCAAAGCATGGTCTGAGGGAGCACAAAAACCTTTTTCTCCCCTCCAAACAGCATGCAGATTGGAGAAACGTTATGGCTGAATATTGGGAAGGAAGCTGAAACAAAACAAAACCAACAAAAAAGCAAATGCTGCCTCTGAAGGATTGAAAGAGAAGAAATACAAAGACCATCAGGGCTATCTGGTGCCTATCTGGAGGATAAAACCTCTCAGGACTCTTTCCAAAAAAAGATCACTAAGATGCCAGTTAGTGAGCTGTGGAAACCAAAGAGAGTTTGAAGAACCCAGTCACTGCAGCAGCAGCACTCATGCATGTATCTGACAAATAACGAGAACTTGGTCTCTAATCACGTTCACGTGGGCTGACACCTTCACTGCAAGGTTTAAATTTGCAGTAATTCCCCCCAAAAGCAGCTATTTAAGTGAGACAGTCCCTGAAATGAGGTACTCCTGGAATATAAGCCAAGATGACTGAGTGGTTGTGCAAGCACAAAGACCTCACTAAAGCCAAGGTTATCCATCCTATCGCACACTTAAGCTAGAATGAAGCCACAGGATCCAGATGCACATTCAGCCAGGTGAATATAGCCCCACAGAATACATCCCTTGCCCTTAGAGAGGGAAAAAAAATCTGAACTTTTGTCTTTTTGTGTTTGTTTGTTTGTAGCAGTGTCTTGAAATGAATTGCAAGCAGAATGGTCCTGAGTGTGAGACCTGAAGCAGGAGGAGCTTGTGGACAAGACAGGCAGTTTCTATGGGAAACGAGCCAGTTATCAAGCTGCAGAAGAAAGTCTATCATTTGTACATAGTTTTGGAAACTTTAGCAATTCCCTAGTGAGAGAGGGAATCATTTGTGGGAAACAGAGCCCTAGTATTAAAGAAGAAATTGTTGGGGAAATTGTTGGGAGAGGCTAATGAAACCCTGGAGAAATGCTCTGACTGCCAAAGACGATGCTGGAGAAAGCGTTTGGTGATGAGTCTGGAGGCACGGAGCTAAGGTACTGGTTGCGCTTAGGATAGTCTCAGGGATTGCTCTTTTCTATGGAAAAATAATAATAGAAAAGAGCAAATTAATTCTCGTTGATGATTTGATTTGTTTTTGAACACCATGTAGCCCTCCGCTATTATTACCCAGCATGTGGTAGGTGAAAAGAAAGCATTAAATAGTGCATTTAAGAACGAGCACTTTGAACGAGGGTTGCACTTTATGTCAAAACTGGCAACCTGTCAACATGTTCATTTTAACTCAGCGATCAGGGAACACCAAAGCACTCTGAACATGTGTTTGGACAAAACTTGGACAAAAAAACCCAAAGATTTCCAGCAATTTTTCCTTGGCCGCAAACAGCTTCCCAGCATTATATTTACTGCATTCAGTAGATGACCTGCTTGTTTTCTCTGCAGACACAAAAGCCTACATTTATTGTCAAAATAATTCAGGGCCATGGACTAATTCTACTTCCGGTCATTAAATTTCAGTAGAGCTGCAAAAATTGGGATGAATGTCGTTAAGGAAAAAAGTTAGAATTTGACCTTGTCCTTTTAAGATTCTCTTTGGTATTTCAGTCTATTCCTGTCTTCCCCTTTCTAACCTTGTTTTTCTCCGGCTGTCCACCCTCATGTGGGTCTTTCTTCAGAGACAGTGTTGTGGAACCAAAGCACTGGATAATTCACTCTTCCTCAGAATTTTCTGCAGCAAAGTTTAGAGCAAGGCTCATCTGGTGACATGTACAGCAGAATAAAAATCACATACTGCTGATGGGGAATTTCTTTTACCTGGTAGCACTAGGAGATGTTTGCAGAGACTGACAGTGTCTGAATACTTATCTTTTACTGCAGGTATTGCCTTGAAAAGTCTTGATTTTGTGTCAGCTTTGATTAGGCATGGCCTGTCTCTTTTGCAAGAGACTTTGTGGCAGCTTTTCTATCTTTCCACCATGCTTAGTATAGGCCCGCTCAAAAATCGGTGGATCTGATCATCTCTTCCTTTATTCTCACTGCTAACCCAGATGAAAATATCCCATTTCTGTTTTGCAAGACATTAAGGAAAGCTCCTCTATTCTCCTTGATGGTTATTGATAGAGACATCTTATGATATCCTTCGAGGAGCTAGCCTCAGTCCTTTGCTTGTAGTGTGTCTTCCCGCTCTATCCCCACACGGCTCTTGTCCTATCTCTAAGTGCAATGCTCAGGACAAGATCTCCCATTAGCTTGTCTTTAACAGATCACACTACCTAACTCCTGATCCATGTTTTTGGTGTCTTCCCCACACCACCTGTATGCAAGTACACAACCTGCTTTACTCTAGGGCTGGGAATAGGGCTTCTAAGGAGGCTGTCGCACAAGGATTGCCACCTCGGAGAAAGCCACGCTCTTGTGCCTCCTGCCCAGCAAGTGGTTCGTGGGTTGCATTCATAGCTTGGCGTAGCTGAGGAGTTGCCTCCAGCCTAGGGCATCAATGCGGCTCCACGCAAGTGTGCGGCTGGGTGAATCAAAGCTGCTTTCTTGGCTGTGCTCGGTGACTCCGTGCTGTCGGCAGGTCTTCCCGAGCAGATCAGGGCTTGGGGAGCTTGAGTTTTCTGTGGGCTTATCTAGCTTCAGTTGCGGAAGCAATTTGCTAGGAAAGTGCTAGCAAAACAGAACGATGACCTATATATGGGCCTGTGGTAGCAGGAGTCACAATCACATCTTTTACTGTACATTAACTTCTTCTAATTCGTTCTTCCACCTCAAAAAAAGACTTTAGGAAAGAGCATGAGTAGAGGAAGCAGTAAGTTTTGCCAGGATAGCATGGAGAGAATCATACAGCTTCAAACCTCTGTGACCTTCTTCAGAAGAAGCTAGGGTGCAAGGGGACGTTTTGCCTGAGATCAAAGGCAGCAGACACCTTCCCAACCTTCCTATAAGGAGCCTTCCTTCATGGTGGTATTTTCCACCTCCGTAATGTGAGCACGCTTTGCGGAGAGTCTCAGGAAAAGGAAGACAGTCATCCAGTAACCAGCCCATCCTCCAGCTGTGGAAATAGCCTTCAGACCTAGTCCCCATGACCTTGGCACAGTCTCGTGAAAGAGCTGTGATACTCTGCCTTCCTGTAGGAAATATGGATAGGTCCTTCCCAGTCGCCAGTTGTTGCAAGTGGCAAGTCTTTGGCATACGGAAGATGTTTTGGGTCGAAAAAACAGAAATGTAAGTCTTCCTGCATAGCAGAGTGTGTACAGCATGCCCCTGAGCTGAGCGAACTGCACCTTCTCCTTCCGTGGCCCAGAGCACCACCACGCTCTGCGTGGCTGCGCTTTATTGGAACAAGCTGGAGTAAGAGAAGTCCCCGAGACTGGAAGAGTGGGCTGACATCCTCCCTGCTGAGCCACCACCTTGACTTGGTAACATGTTTTAATATTTAGTAAACTGCATCTCTGTCCAAACCACGTTTTTTAGAAGAGTCCAGTTGCTGAATGGGCATGACCTACCGTCACAAAATGGTCTTCAGGTTTTTTCACATTACTCCATACTGGCTAGGGACTGGTGACCTTCAGAACTTGATGCAAGATACACTTGTCATTCCCCCAGGCCACTAGAAACCAGGAAAGGTGGAATGACAACCATTGTTGGATGCAATTAGACATCTCCTGTTTATGTTTTTTTTTTTTTTCCTGGTTATGAAGATTGCAGCAAAACTACTACTCTAAACTCTGTTGAGAGCAACTAGAGGCAAGGGCTTTCCCTGACCGTGTGTCAATATGAATAGAAAATAAACATCCAATTTTAACTCGCAGCGTTGCAACGCACAACATCAAAGTAAAAGCAATGTTATTTGCTGCGAGCCAGATCACTCAGTTCAGACTCTCAACTTTACCCATGAATGCTTTTGTTTGTCAATTTAAGTCGCTGTTCCAGAAACGCCGTGGATGAGAGGGCTGGTAATTGAATTTACCACCCTGCCTCTGTAAACCGCCATAGAGTTCACACTGTTGTAGCCCAGTGGCCAAATTGCCTGTAAGCCTGTGTGGTTGCAACAGCTGGCCCAGCAGGCTGCAAGACTTTAATTTCAGCACTGACCAGATAGCTAATAGGAAGCAATGAGCCCATTAAGGATACTTAAGTAGATATAGCACTCCATGAAGTTATTTACAGCTACGGGGCACTTAGTTTCCCTCCTTGGCATTTAAATCTTCAAATACTTTTGGGCTGTCCGCACTGCATGGCTGCAGCAGATGTGCAGAACTGCCTCGGTAGGGCTGCATACCTCCGTGCCTCTCAAAATTATATGTATATTTGGGTATGCATATATGTAGATATTTATGTATATAGCCAAAAGAACTGTTTCCCTTTAATGATTTTGGTCAGGGCTATGTTGCTTGTTACCTGCTTTCCCTCTGCCCCAGCTTCTGAAGCTATTTGGCAGCTGACCATGATCACGAGACTGTAAATCCACCTGAGAACATCTAAGTGGGTAAAGTGCTAAGCAGCTCCAAATGCCAACACACAAACCATATCCTAAGAGTGTTTGACCCGAAACGCAATTAGCAAGCACCCCTATGTGGAACCACCAAAATATTTGTCTACAAGAATAAGCTTGAGATTTAAAAGAAAGTGATGGAAGAAAATATAATTCAGAGAAGAGTTTGTTTTCAATAACTGCATATTCCTTCCCAACATGAAGAAAGGTGGGGATTTCACAAGCAACATGCCTGCATATTTCGGTACTTAAACGCATTTAAATGAGCACCAGAGCCTATTATAAGTCCTCTGAACATCTTCCCAAAGAATCATACTGCAGCTGCACATGGTATTTGTGTTTTCATTAAAGTCTGCATTGTGGCTCCCTGACCCCCGTAGGGAGTTTTCTTTAATATATGGCTTCAATTTCAAAACAGCATCACTTTAGGGGCCTATTCTGTCTGTATTTATGCAGGCTATGAGATGATACATCTATCTCCTGATAGCAGCTTTAATCAAAAAAAGCATGTTTTCCATACAAAACGAAACTATTAATTGCATACGTTTGAGAACAGGTACACTACAGCCTCGTCATAGGTCTTGTGAGCTGTGAGACTTTAAAATTGATAAATAGGGTGTCCTTGTATTCTTTAGCCATTCCCCAGGGAAAGCAGTTTGTAAAATAGTAAAATTGCTCAGGCACAAATATTTATCACAGATCCAATAAGATTTTATGTGCCTTGTAACTACAATATTACATGTTTTATGCTCCTTCAATCTTTGGTTTAGAGTACATCCAGTTGCTTCAGTATAGATAATTTCGCTACTGGTGGAAATCTGTAAACAATATTTCGTTGCAGCCCCGCGAATGCTAGATGCCATTATTTCCCCCATGGTTTCAATGAAGCTTTACTCTCCCTGAGCACACATTGTTCATGTTCTGAAAATGCCTGGTACAGAAGGTATAATTATCTTTATTTTATTCAATTTGTCAGTTTTGCACTGTTTTCAGTCCATTAGAGGTTAGCCACCATTAGGCAAGCACACACACTTAATTTTAAGTACCTGACTGGTTCGTCTCAGTTGGTAGATGCTGGTTTGTGGAACAGAACAGCCTGTGCTTCTTTAAAAATGCAGCACAGCATCACAGAACTGCAACTTCTCAAAAGGTATGCTCCATCCTACCCCTTTGCTATAAAGGCAATTAATGGAGGTATTAAATATTTCAGCTTTACCCACACCATTGCTCAGAAGCACGTTGTGCCATACAAATCAATGCAAACACTCACTAGTTGCTTGCTGGGAAGCAAGGCTTGAGTAAAGCTTCAATAAAGTCTTAGCTTTTGCAAAATTGCACCCAGAAATTACAGCTATGCAATTTTAAGCTTTCCCCATCTTGCATGGCTTTGACTCCTGGGCTTTCTCCCACCTTCCTGAGGGAGTCGTCTTTAAAACGGAGCAAGGTCGCCAAGCTGCACCAACCTGCAACCTGCAGAGTGATGAGTCCCTGTGACCTGTGCTTTGGTGACAGCTCTTCTCGCTCCCAGAGTGCTCAGCCCCGTGCAGTTTGTCTAGGAGCAAAGGTATTTTCAGTCCAAATGACCTTTGTTTTATAACGAGTGAAGAAGTACAGCTTTCTTGAGCGAAAGTATCTTAACCGCCTGTGACAGGCGGCGCCGAGCGGATCATAAATAGCCCTGCCACTTTGTGCTAGGAGCAAAGGGACCGTCTACACCTGACAAAGAGTCAGGACACAGACGCAGCCAGGCTGGGGACAAGCAACATGTTGCAATGCCACAGATGGAAGCAAAGCACCCGCAGAGCCTGCAATGCTGGGATCTGGAGAGCATCTCCGGCACCACGTGCACCTCCAGGCACCTTCTCCCAGCCTCAAGGCAAAGCCTTCCTCCCCGTCCCTCCTCATGCATGCTTGAATTTTAGCAAGGATGGTTTTATAACAGCGGTCAGCTTGCCTGGGTAGTGGGGTGCTCTGAGACAGCAGTGTAACTTACTTAAAAACCCCACAGAGTTTGGCATTATTATTTCAAAAAGTCACCTTTTCACGGTATTTCTAAAATAATTTACAGTCATTAATTTCCTTGTATAGCATCCATTAGAGTCACTAAAATGTGCTTGGGCTATTATAATAAGTAAGTGGTATAATTATGAGTCTAATTGTCCAAAAAAGCTAAAACAGTTACTCTAATGAATGTTTCCTCTGCTTTAGCTGTCATCCCCTGTCTGGAAGCCCAGCAGCACCTCCACATCTTGACAGAGGAGACTGCTTTTCGGTTGGGGATTTGGAGGGAGGAGAAAAACTGTATGTAATCAGGAAGCTGCTGAGCTCAGGCTTGATTCCTCATACCAGTTATCAAGTTTTCCCTGATCCAAAAACTCTTGTATGAATGGGAGGGAGAACATTCATGTCCTGCAGGTCTTCCCACCACCACCACCTTCTGCTACTTTATAAAAGGACCACGATAGCAATCAGTTTATTCACTGAGGAAAGAGTTGGCCAAATCAGTGGACAGAAGAGGGTGGTCATTGCCAGGTGGAAGGCTTGTCAGCCTGGTGAGCCCATAGCTGCAGATATCTTGAATTTTCCATTAGACACAGTCACTTGGAAAAGTGGATTGATGTTCCCAAGCTTGCTTAAGGAGACACTGAGTGAGATATTAGCATGGGTTACCTCCGGAGGTCCCTTCTGCTCAGCATTTCAATGGCTTAAATTGCTGAAGCAAGGAGGACCAGAAACCTTTAATTATAAGCAGTACATGTGTGAACACTGAGGAAGACCAAAGAAAAATAGAAAAGAAAGCCTCTTTTTAGTTTAGTTTTAACAAAATACAACCAGATTCCTTCTTTCCTGTGTAGAGAAAAACCTTAAAGTACTCAGTATTTATATATCCTTTTCTATACCTTGTCCCTTACTAAATGTCCCCTAAACGATGTCTCCTGCTAGATCAACAAGAAAAAATCAGGTAGAAATTGAAGCATCCTGGTGGATAAGTCTGGTCTAGAATAACTGCCCAGGAGAAATGCTGGCCCTGCAATACTGCAATTTACTGCAATAAGTAAATCTGCAGCAGTGACCTGAGATATTGGGCAAACCCCAAGTCACAGTGCTTACAACAGCACTGCTGCTGCAGTGCGCTGTAGCAGGCGGGTGGGAACAAAATGAGTTATTTCAGTATGAAATATTTCTGTATTGCAGAAGAATAATTTCCACTCTCACTCAGGTCTATATTTGCTCACCAGGTTTTTTTTTTTAGTCTATACTGGGGAAAACTGTCCCAGCCCTAGCCTGAGGGAGGGAAGGGGTCAGCATACAAAGTCCAGTTTTTCAGGTTAGGGGGACAACTCCTTCTAAGAGTTTTACAGCCAGTCCTGGGATCCACCCTGGATGGTACCGCACACAACCCAAGTCTCCATCTGGAAAAGGCAGGATAGACAGTGTGTTGACAAGGCTTCTTCTGGGCTCTGGAGCACAACCAAAGCTCCCTGCTCTACCCGAATGTTAGGAATCAACGTCTAGGTTGGGTCCATCGTCTTTCATCCAAGGCACAAACCGAGTTGTGCTCCAAGGACTTGAGGACCTGCCATGTAGATAGGCCTGGACATCCACCCTTAGAGGTCACACAGCCACTGCTGGGTCAGGGACACAACCAGCCCAGGGACACCTCCTAGCAGGGCCCTGCTGCTAGTATTCACAAAAGCAGATGGGACCTGTGACCCATCAGACTCGACTTACTGCAAATTCAAGGAGCTGAGCCTTGGCAGCCACTTGGCTTGAGGCCTTCCAAAGACCTGCCAGTCCAGATAGGCTATATGCAGAGCCAATACGTACTGACTGTTATGATAACAAATGGAAACCACGTTAAAGAAGCATTCTTAAAGAGAAGGAAAACCTGCTGTAAATGTAGTGGTGATTTCCATTTCCCTTCATCTCTGATGTTTCAGAACATATACATTCATATAGTCAAGTCCTCTAGAGTATTGGTGGGCAGAAAACCAAGACCGAGAGGTTTTGCAAAGACTGTTTTCACCATTACGGGCCTTCCTCAAGGCAGACATGAAGACGGCCAAATTGAAACTGAAGATTTCAGTGGATCTCTTAGGTCAAAAAAGTGGTGTCTGTGCACTGAAACAAAAACTCACCATGGGTGATAGCAATGAATGAATTATTCAAAGTGAAGTGTGGGGTTTTTTTGCGGCAGGGAGAGGGGGAAATCTAGATTAATTTCAACAGTTCAATTAAAATTTGCCTCTTGCTTGACTAGGAGGTGGAAATAGTCAGGGCTTTACTCCTTTTTGTTCCAGAGTATTACCAACATTAACTGTACAAAAGACAGATAATGCCTATATGGCTGTAGGTAGCATATTAAGACTGTTGTCACTGAAAGTGTACATATCGAGGTAAAGTAACACCCCACCTTATATATCTGTGCTACCTTTGCTAAGGTTTAACACTTCCCAAGATAACACCTGAGTTTCATTTAGAGCTTGGCTTTTTTTTTTTTTTTAATTAGGATATTCAGTGCGATAAGCAGTTTAAGTAATATCTCATCATTACCAGGGGCACTGAACTAAGAGGCAAGTTCACTGCCTCCTCAGCTTATATTTTTAGTAGGTTAATTTGGGCTTGGGTTTTAAAGTACACAAGTTATTTTTGGTACCCTTCCTTGTGTGTCTCTGCAAGTTGAACAGCAAGAACGACGATGCCTTGTGCCATCTACTCGGGCTCTGTGAGCCATTGTATCAGACACACGCTGGAATTGGACACCTAAATATATTTTTAGTGGGAAGATTTAACCAGAAACCAGTTGCATGTGTTTCCAGACTGGCCCAAGACTGCTTGCCTGGAGATATCACAAACACCACAATCGTCATTTGTGCACCTTCTGGGCAAATCTATCATCACTCACTTTTGCTACAGGCTTGTAATGCTGTTGAGCTACTCCTGGTGATCTGTCAAGCAGCACTAGGCTGGATTTGAAAAACCTTTGGAACTGAAGTATCCACTACTCCGGTTGCTCAGAGGCAGAACTCAGATCAACGTGATTTCTGGGCTGCTGCATATTAATGAAGAGACTATAATTTTATATATATATGTAATTTATATCTCATTCTATTTTTATATTTGTATATATATATAATTTTATGAGCAGATCCTGCAATGACTAGAGCCTATAAATAAGCCACACAGTACACCTAAGCAAACCAGAATGGACAGAAGCACTGCACGGGCAACTCTTGTTGTTTGCCTGCACTTTTTTTAGGGCATATTTTGGTTTTTTTTGCCTGCCCCGCTGCTTTACCAAAGGCTGAGTACTTTGGGGAAGGCTGGGGATGCAGGCTGGAGGCTGGACAAGTCTGGAGGACAAATTTCAGGAAACCCGAGGAGATCAGAGGCTTACTTGACAGCACTAACTGGCAGGGCAGGCAGTTGCTGTAGCTTTCCTAGATAAGGCTAATGGAAACAGCATCAAAACTGTTAAGCTGCACATTATTCATTTTTATACGCTGCTAGTAGTTACACTGAGCCCTTCTCATCACCCATTATGTTTTTAATACCCTCTGGCAATGTGATAACTCCTGATGGCTCCCTCAGCCTTTGCAGACCAAAACCAATATTCAGAGTATGAAGCCATTACATAGTTTTCAACAGGCATTGATAAAAATAAGGTGCTTACAAAACAACGGCATTAAGATGTTCCTGACATTTTCTCCACAGAAAGCAGAGTTCCCTTAACAGGAGAGGAATTTCCACTTAACTCCCCAAACGTGCAAGAACTTTGCTATAACATCCGATCTTGCAAACTCAGACCTCTCAGCTTAACTGAATAAATGGCGATTTCGAATACCTGCAGCAGAGAATCCCAGCTCCCCGGGGGAGAATCCGGTGTCTCAGATAATAAATCACAGCCAAAGATTAAAAATAAATGAGGACAACGCTGCACCTTTGCACTTGTGCTTTTTGCCTACCCCAGAAAGAGCACAAGGAGGAAGATCTTCCTCATGCAGTTCGGAAAGATAGTTTAAAACGGCGATGGCACCCGTGGTTATATCAGCAATGTATTCCACAGAGCATTGCAGAGGTGGATGCTACAAGCCTAGAAGACACTGAGCTTCTGCTGAGATGATTCACTGCTGCATTACAGGAGCCACTCGTGTGTACCTGCATCGATTTTGGCACAAAGCTGGCACGCTGCAAGGATGACTCAGACCCACTGCTTACATTTCGGGGCACTGAAACACCTCGGAGCAGCGGAGCGTTCACTTTAAGTCCCTCCCGTCCTTGGAGAAAAACACTGATTAAAAGTGAGACTTTCTGAAGAGCTCTGGTCACAGAGTGCAGCTTAATAGATGAGAGAATATGCTTTTTCTAAGTAGATTAAATGCAGTCTCAGAGCGAAATGTGCCATCTCCTGTCAGATATGATGGCATGGCACAATCACAGCGAGAGGATGGCAAGAACCTGAAATTTTATGTGTCAAAATGGGGATGATTTTGAAGCAGAAGTTTCCATTAAGAGGCTCTGGGATGTCAGCATTGGAGGGTCTCTGAGAAGCTGCTGAAAAGCAATTTGAGGACATGCTTCCCACTACACATGAGGAGGAGGAAGCCACCGCTGGAGTTTTCCTGTGGTTGCCTGAAGAAGGAGGAGTGGGGAGGTGACAAGTTGCACCCCAGAGAAGGTCCATGGGCCAGGAACAGGACGGATGTTTTGGAGGATGCAATCTAGAGTTCAAGCTACCACCCCTTTACAGGACACCCTGTATGGTCAGAGCTGCAGAAAGAACTGTGTGTGCACGGTTTTAAGCTCATGGCAAATGTAATAGAATGACTTCACTTAGCCTGTGAGGAATGAGAATTGAATTAAGTTGCTTTTCTCTTGCCTTTGGCAGGGTCTAAGGGTGTTACTTGGACAGCTGACTCACAGTATCTCGATAAAGCCGCGTTATCTGGGCTGCGTGGCTGAGCCCCCGATAGCAAACTCGCAATGAGTTCTGCTGGCAAAGCCGCATCCCTCTCTGAGGGCACGATGAGATTAAGCAGCCTGGTTATTCCTATGCAGCCCCTCGAGGCATGTTGCAAATACAGCTCATTCTCCAAGAGATTATTTCCCAGTTGGTTTCCGGCCCCCACCTCTGCTCTCCATGGAAAAGTTTGCAGGAACCCAATTTCTGCATCATGGGCATTAGGAAATTTAAGGAGTCCAAGCAACCCTTAATGTAAATTGTGACTAATTTGTCAAAAGCCTGAATTGAGGGATTGCCCTCTACTTTCTGAACCGCAGCAAAGCTGAATTTGTCAAAAGCCTGAATTGAGGGATCGCCCTCTACTTTCTGAACTGCAGCAAAGCTGGCTTTCTCTCACTCAGTTAACAAAATAACATGATCAAAATGCTAGAGCTGAAGTGAGCTGTTGATTTGTCAGTGACCTAAGGGATCTGATATTACAAATAATTGAAATTGTACTAGCAGCAAGCAACAAATGATAAGAACCAGGTAATAAATGCACATATTTTCATTCTGTTCCTGAAGAATAGGTTGGTAGCAAAAGACTAGCACCAGCTCCCTGCTTGCAACCTCTGCACTGACCATGGCAGGAACACATGGGGGCTGCTGGAGGGGGAAAATGTTGTGATATAGGGAATGAAGGGACTAGAAGATCCTGTCCACCACTCTAAGTCCCTATTAGACCCACTTGAATAACACTGTGGTCTGTCCAGTTTAGTATAGAGACATAATTTGGGGTAGGCAGAAGATTAACTGCATTTTCAATAAACCTAAATATATATCTGGTTATAGAACTTCCTTTAACTTCTTTTAACCGGTCTTAAACCAGCTGCAGCATAACCACTGTAATGGTTAGTCCCTTTGCTTTCTTCTCAGTGGTTCAGTTTATAAGTTCCTAGAAAATCTTCTCAACATTTCTGGAGGTCTTCAGCTCCACTCAATACATCAGGGTCTCTGGACATACCAAACCACCTCCAGAGATGGTCTCCTGTACACAATCATGAAGATTGATCTCCCAATCTATGGACAGCAGAGTCTAAATGGGCAGCTTCATGGCAGATGACTTTCATCTGGCAGCAAAGTCCACGCATGGCTTGTGCTGAAGTGAATCAAGTGCAAGGTTGAGAATTATTAACAAGAACAAATATGGGCCAGCATCTCATATGTTGAGATGCTAGGTCCTGCCAAGGCCCTGTGCGTGAGATGCTGATTCATTACGTGGGTCTACTCTGAACGATTAATGTGGACCCAGACAAGTAGCTATTCAGCAGATGTGAACTCATCTAGAAGTATTAAAATCTGTAGACCGATTTTAATTTACACCAGCAGACAAAATGGTATATTTTGTAGATGCTATTCAAGGTTGCCTCTGAGAACTAGGAGGCGAACACTTAAGTAAGGAGTTGCAGAAACAAAAACTGAATTGAGCTCTTTTGAGCTTCTGCTTTGTGCAGTGCTCTCCATGTCAGACGTTATTATCCACCTGGAGGCAAGATGTTCCTTAATTAGGGTTAAAAAGACAACATATCCTGAGCCCTAGGATGGCCTGGTCAGACACAGCTAGCACTGAATACCTGGTCTTTAAAGCACTCATGCATTTCTGCTGTAGCACAGTGTGAGCGGCTGGGTCCATTATGTAGCTTGAACCTTCCGCTCCAGAGGTAACAGCCTGAGGTCCTGTTACAAGTCCTAGGGTTGGCAACCTGCTGAGCGTGATCTGGCTGCGTGGATCTATCCCCCCTTGTCTAGCGGGTGCTCAGGCACAGTTCTCTTTGCAGAAAGCAAGGGACAAGTTGTGAGATTAAAATAAGTGGGGTTTTTTGTTTTGCTTTGTTTTTAATGAAAAAAGGACTTTCTAAATCATGGCCTAGAACATGCTGAAGTATGCTCCAACCAACTCTGAACATAGCCAGTAAGCAAAGTTTGCTTCAGGGCTTCAATAAATAATAATAATAAAACCCAAACATTAGGCTTTAATTATGTGCCAGCTCCAGTCCTCCTTCTCTTTTCCTATAACTCACACAAATGCTATCCAACTCCAGTAGTATTGCCATGGCAGTGGTTTAGGACCATCCTTGCCAGATGTGTTGCAGGGTCCTTTGTGCCCATTTGCAATGCCAAAGTTTTGAAAGGGGAAGTTTTGCTCAGCTGTGAAAGCCTCTCGGCAAAACATAAACCACTTTGAAGGTACAATTAAGAAAGCGGCGACACAATTGCATGCAGTTTGCAGTTCCAAAGTGCCTGCTGCTTGGATTTTGACCTTTTAAAACTCCATTAAGCTATGTAAATATGGTACAAAAGGATGTGTGCTGCTGCAAACAGTTTCTGGCATCAATTGGAAGAGGACCTGCTCTCCTCCCTCGTGCATACACTACCAGCCAGCAGGCCCTAACGAAGCCACTTGATTGACTTATATTGAATGAGCCGACTGTGGAATTCTTGTTATGGTTTTTTCCCCCCTATTCCCCTTTATTTTTAAAGTATCTTTGAATTATTC
Source organism: Tinamus guttatus (assembly GCF_000705375.1). The sequence continues at coordinate 779,240 of NW_010585308.1, forward strand.
CTGGGTTCAAGGTAGCCGCCCAGCAATGCAAAAAAACCCTCCCAGACAGCTAGCTTAAAAACTGAATTAACACATTTGCTATTAAGGCCAAGCTTGCTTCCACAATGGGGAGAAGAACAATAGAACAAAGGGATGCTTTTGTGCAGCTCCCAGGACATCGCCGAGTTTCCATGTTTAAATTATCTGCATTTGCTTGTACTGTAGCAGCTCTTTATTTTGTTTCTTCAAATAAGCATTGCTCCCTTGCATTATAAAGAATTGAACAGTTTTGAAATCAAAGGGCCAGATCCCGAAGTGGCTTTAAGAAGTAGCTGAATTATTTCCTGCAGATAAATCATGTGGAACATGACCTTTCTCCACCCCCATTCACACATCTAACTTCTATTGCAAGTGTTTGCTGTTCCCAAATATTTGTTGGATAATTGATGTCGAGGAAGTAAGCCAACACTGCTCCCGGATTACAGTCCTCTCCCTGATGTAACACAGCAGTCTGAGTGAAGGATTTACGCACATGGATTTCAGGTCTCAAAATGAGAATTCTTTTCAAGCTTCACTACATGGAAATGCTCCATCAGGAAGTCAAGGGTCTCAAGGTAAATGGGTTTCTCCACTAGCTTTCACTGTTCACCCATCATATTCTGCATCTGTATGTTTTTCCTACATCTTTTTCATTACGAATGAAGAGATTTCAGTATCCTGGCTGCGAGAATGAGTAAGTAAATAATCTGAGCATAGAATACAAAAAGATGGATTTCCAGACCAATAATTCTATGATAAAATTGAATCCCCAGCATTTTAAAGAAAGCTTTGATTAAAAAAAAAAAAGAAAAAAAAGAGCTCACTGAGAATCTCCTTACAAACACATTGATCTCACTACACTTGATTGACAAAATGTATTTAAGCATCTGCGTATATATTAAGCAACCTATTCTAAAGATCCTTGGGTGCACATAGATCAGATTTGGGCACATTTACTACATAGGTTGCAAGGGATGCAAAACTGGATTGGTGAAAGAACTCATAGGAATTACTTATTCAGCCAGGAGTGGATATAGTCTTTCTTTAACCTGAGAGCTGAGATATTTAATGAGAGCTGAGAGGCCAGGAAAGAAGTATAAGAGTTGATCTACTTTCCCTGACTTTGTGCTCAGTTCAGAGCTGGTGGCACAGGTGAAGTAGAGATGCTGCTGCTTGGACAGGTATGAACTTCGGCAGGTAAATTCTAGAGCGCTGTGGAAAAGACCCGTGTGGACAGACCCTTTCCATAAAGGGGAGAATTGGTAAACAAGTGGTATATGTTGATAAACACATACGTCTCAAACGTAGTGCTCCGAGAGGCACGCAGCAGCTTGCATTCCTCAGATTTTGGCTGATCTCTTAAGCATGCTAAATGTGGCATGCAGCCCTCACGTTTATTTATAGCACACCCAAGCGTCCACCAGGCAGCTCACCTTGGCATCTTATCCCAGTTTGGATACACAGTGAGTATTTCCAAGGGGGAACCTCAACTGGAATAGCATGCCCACTTAAGAAGTCCAAATACATGTAGAAAACAGTGGATAAGACAAAGCAGCCTCAAAAATGTGCATGTTTCATGAACAGCACAGCCTCGATGCTGCTACCTCAGCTGGGAGAATGCTTGGAAGGAGGCAGAAGATGTTCCAGCTTGGATGTGTTCCCCAGATTTGAGTCATGATACTTGTAGCTAGCCCAAAGAGCTCAGAGCACAGCTCAAGGAAAGGCTGAAAGAAGGGAGGAAGTGGATGAGTTTGAACATTTTCTCACATTGTTTAGGCTCACCTCTGACTTTGGTTCAAGTCCTTGCATATGAAGAGCCGGCAACATATCAGAAAAACATCACTACTGGACCTATAAACAGCACAGAGCCTGTCCAAGCTTTATCCAAACCCTATCACCTGGGTGCATTTACACAGACTTGTTTTCCAACACTGCCAAAACAGAGTGATCCTATCTGTAGTAGAGAGGAAAGGGCCAAGAAATGATCCATACTGTCCTCTGCTGTGCCTAAACACCTCCACCACAGCATTTACAGTAGTATTTCATCATCTTCGCAGGGCTCAGACTCTTCTTTAATGTTTTCCCACAGCCATGCTAAACCAGGCTAACCCCTTTTGCCACACCATACAGTCCATGGCAAGGTCTAGCCATTCCTCCCCTTGCACACTCAGACTGAGACACAACACACCCTTCACTACTGTGTGAAAGACAGTACCTAACCTTTGTAGCATCCTTCTGCTGGTCATGGGCTCCTGTGGGAGCTGCCTTGATTTAGAGGCTCTCCCTACAGCATAAAATTACTCCTCTATCTGTGTCACACCTCTACTTCACTCCCCTAAAAAGTTTCTTGGGCTAGATTCGTATCTCAAGAAAATCAGCTCAACCACACTGATTTAGGGGGCAAGGAAGCTCTTTGATTGCGCCAGCTGGAGACGTATTTCCTGCAGCTCCACGTTGCTCAGTGGGTTCCCTTTATTTTTTCACTCTGACAAGTTACAAAGTGCTGTTTGCATTTATGCATTTCTACCACAACGTGCCGATAGAAAATTAGTCTTTTGAGGCTCTCCCTTAGCCTTCCCCCCTTCCCTGCTCAGTCCTTGAAAAGGCCATTTGAGCATGCAATATTAATCATCTGCTGTGCAATAATCTTGGAAAAATGTAATATATTCTGGCAAATCGTAGGGCCTCCAGAGGAACTGCCTGCGTCCGAAGTAACGGCCCTCATCCATTATCAGATGGCAACACATGCAGCTCCCCACTTCCTTGCCCCATCAGCATGCAAACAGCAACTCTATTCAGTCGTGAGAAATGGGAGGAAATGATCTGTATTAATAAATGGCGAGCTCATGAGATCGCCCGATTTCAGAAAACAAGATCAAAACTGTTGAACTCCCTTCACTGTCTCGTTTGATACCTTCCCTTCACTGCAAATGCAGCGCTGGGAGTAATTAAGCATCTAAAAGAAGTTTCACATTGAAGCCACATCACCCGAAACAATTAAGAAAAACATTTTGTGCACATTGTCATCTGCCTTCATTAGTGTTTAAAGGTCAAAGAAACATTTCATTAGAGAAAAGGGAAATAAAGGTAAACTGCAACACGTTCCTGGATATGTCTGAGAAAAATACATGCTAGGAATACGTGTTTGAGCAAATGAACATGGAGAACACCATCCAGCTGGATGGCAAATGCCATGCAAATTATTTATTATAGTCTGACAGTGGCTAGAAACCTCGGTCAGAGGGTGAAGTCTTTGTATGCAAGAGGAAGGAGGCATGCTGCCCTCGCCTCACGCGGTTCGTGATCCGATTGCACTGGTGGACGCAAAAGGTGGATCGATGAAGACCTTGGTGGTAGTCATCAGATGGCTGTGTTTTGCATCAGCAAGCAGTGAGTTCAGCTAGCCCCTAATAAGGGTGTTAGAAAAACCTTAGTTGCTGTTATTAGAAAGAGAAAGTGCTGTTTGGCTGGAAGGAAAAAGGGAATTTTCAACTGTACAAAAACACATCTAGAGCTCTCCGTAGCTCTCCCCTTGCTCTTCCCTCTCACCCTGCTGGGACTAGCTATCGTGCCAGATCTGCTTCTTGGGATGAATTTGGGAGCAACGTACTCCCCAGGGGAAGCCAAGTGAGGCATCACCTCCAGGTGCAAGACCCATTTGTCCAAGAAGTTTGGCACAGAAGGAAAAGCCCTTGCCATGAGATGGTTCTTAAGAAGTACCTGCCATGTCCAGCACCTTCAGGTCACCTCGCAGGTTTCCTTTAGCTGCTGCTGGTTAGAGATGGGTGCTGTGCCTAGGAGGAACTGTATGGTTGAGGCAGAGGCTTAGGGTGCTGGACACCCCTCCATTTCTGAGATACGTTCCTCACCACCATCCTGCATCCCCGTCAGGAGCCTGGAGACACTCAGAGCTCTGCATTGCTTTGCGCTTGAACATCACCAATTACCTTCCATAAAGCTTTGTAGACTGCAACATCTAAAACTGAAAATCACAACTGTTTTTATTCGGTCTTCTCAGGGTGCAACGTCAAGAAGAAAGCAAAAGACCCAAGGCTTTGAAGCGGCTCTCCAGCCTTCCCGTAACTCTAGAGCAAAGCGTTTTGGAACTGCTCACCACCGACAGGTAGTTTCAGAACAGTTAATACATTTTCACCTGCAGTTTTAATTTGCCATTGCATTATGCTCAGTGCTTTCTTGCATTATTTGCTTAGGACCTGCTGGGTGCAGAGTCCAGACGTATCATTTTAAGAGTCACCTCCCACAGAGACGTTGCCAACACCTCAGCCTGAGTCCCTACAACAGCATACAGAGGCTTGGAACAAGTCATCCTCACCACGATGATCTCCATCCTGGAAAACATTGTAATCAGTGCTGCATGACATGTACCTGGAAATGAGAGATGGCAGGAATTTTTTAGCAGAACCTTTTTTTTTTTCCCATCAGAGAATGAAGTACTTTTAAAATCAAAACATTTCACAGGAGAATGTCAATTTTACCTTTTTTTTTTTTTGACAGGAGAACATTTAAATGAGCCATTTCTATTTTCTTGTTTTGTTTTGATAAGGCATGAATGTTTCATTTCAATAATGTGCATGTGTTTTGTTTCTGCTCTTCTAGTTCTGCTCATTTCAGCCTGCGTGGAGTATTAAAATATGCATGATATTATTGAATTTACACACCTCCTTTATTCCACGTATCCAGCATGTAATTTTGATAATAAATTATATAGTTCAGCTATTATCCAAATGAAACACTTTTATCTTACCGAATGAGATGTTTTCATACTACTTGAGGGAGCAGGGTAGAAACCATAGAAATGAACTATTTCTCCAAGTTCAGAGTTCATT